>CM055280.1:71355888-71517697 GCA_029237695.1 Conchocele bisecta | reverse complement strand
TCTACATTCAACGTAATTTAGAACGGTCTGTCGATGCGCCCCACGCCAAATTTACGTTCATTGCGTCGCATACACTGTTACAGGTTGAATAATAAAACAGTTTTTGCATGGTCATTCAAGGAAGAGTCAAAACATATTGCCCCTCGTTCATGTGCACGAGCCGATTCACTATTGCCCTCGGCCTTCGGCCTCTGGGCAATAGTGTCTCGGGTCGTCCACAGCACTCGAATGACCATGGAATAACTGTATAACCCAACTCCCTATATAAGTTGCTATTACATACCTTTTTGCTGACTCTCCAGATTTTGACGCGTCTGTGTAATAGTTCCGCGTTCCAGTGGAATAGTATAGTTATTTCATAGTAATTTGGGGAACAGTCAAAACTATTGTCTCGAGGTGCGGTGGACGAGCCGATGTACTATTGCCCGAGGCCGAAGCCGAAGGCCGAGGGCAATAGTGTATCGGGTCGTCCACAGCAACGACGGACAATATGTTTTGATTGTTCCCCGAATGATCATGCCATAACTGATTTTATTACTCTACCTATAAACTGTTTATGTGACACAATGAACGTAAATTTGGCGTGGGGTGGGGGGCGTGGGGCGCTGTGGCGTGGGGGTGGAGGGCGTGGGGCCTGGGGCGTGGGGCGTGGGGCGCGTCGACTGACCGATCTACATTGACTTTTATGACGTCATGATTTTCAGAGGGGACTTTATTTTGATTATTACCCAAAATCCTAAATAATTTGATATTCCATGGTTTTGACCAATGCGTTTAACGTGCCTGTGCAATTGTTCCGCGTACCCTGTCAATAGTCAAAACTATTTCACTATGAAAATCATGACGTCATGATTTTTGTCGATGATTACGTCATACAATTCAACGTAGATTGGTTATTCGACGCGCCCATCTCCAAATATACGTCCATTGTGTCACATACACTGTTTACAGGTTGAGTAATAAACAAGTATCACATGGTCATTCGGGGAACAGTCAATATATATATTACCCCTCGGTGCTGTGGACGACCCGATGCACTACTGCCCTCGGCCTTCGGCCTCTGGTAATAGTACCTCGGATCGTCCACAGAACCTCTGGGAAATAGTTGTGACTGTTCCGCGAATGACCATGAAATAACTGTATACAATTGACCTGGCACGCGGAACTATTGGCCGGGCACGCGGAACTATTGGTGAGGCACGTCAAAACCCAGGGAATTAGTCAAAACTATTTAATATCAACTTATATACGGAGTGTGGGTAATAATCAAAACTACTTCACCCCTAAAATGTCTATAGTAACCGTTATTGTTTTCTTTTATTATTAACAGGAGCTGCATCCATCCTGAGCGGTGTCGGTATCATCGGCGTGTGTGGCCTTGTATCGCTGCTGTTCCATCTGTAAAAGAGTAGCCTACAGTGTCCTGCCACGTTAGGTTTTCGCATGCTAACATTCTCAACTTATATACGCGACCGCGCGAATGCGACACTGTGACCGCGAGGCGAGAATATCGTCCCGCGTTCTCGCGACATCGCCTCGCTTTCTCGCATTTCCGCGATCTCGCCATCTCTCCTGAACTCTCGTAATATTCCTATAAGTCTTATCTCATCTTATCTCTCAGAAGTAACGTCATGAGACACATGCATTACGTAGGTGTTGACTCGGCCCCGGAATGAGCATTGTCTACAGCCATGGTCAAACAGCACTCGAATACTGTGCTTGAAATCAAGCAGTTTGATTGGTCGAGCCTGAGCTGCATTACAGCTCAGACTCAGCGAGTCAAAATGTTTGATCGCGAGTTGAAATTGCCAATAGACTTTCAGAAACGTTGACATCTCGGCTCGAATACTGTGCTTGAAACCAAGCAGTTTAATTGGTTGAGCCTGAGTTGTAGTACACTTTGCACTCAGCGAATCAAACTTCTTGACTGCGCGTTGAAATTGACAACATATGTTCAGAAACGTTGACATTTCGGCTCGAACACTATGCTTGAAAACAAGCAGTTTGATTGGTTGAGCCTGAGCTGTGAAACTGCTTGATTGCGAGTTGAAATCGCCATATTCAGAAACGTTGACATCTGGGCAAAATTAACGCAGGCGGTTGTGTGTCAGCGTCAATGCCTAAGTCAGCATACAATTATAACCTACAGCTTGGTACCTGGGGACCGTTTCACTAAACTTCGTACGACTACAATGTTCGTAAGTGCAACATTATGATAGTCTGTAAATTTCACATTAACAATATTTTCTTGCAAACACTTATTGGATTTACATTTATTGATCATAGCAGAATATGCTCAATAAATGTACATGTAAATCCATCAATAGAGATTTTCAGACGATCCTAAATGTTCACTTACGAACATTTTAGTCGTACGAAGTTTAGTGAAACAGGCCCCTGGAAAGGGTAATGATGGATGTTGATTATTTACAATTTATTTTATATTAAACGGCGGGCAATGGCTCTAAACAGCGTTCCATTCCTGGATGTTGATTATTAGCCAGAATGCAGAGATATGCAACCGGTTTCTGGCAAATCACGCATGCGCATGTTAGGACACTCACTGAGCTCATACACACAGAGAATAAATGGCAATCTTATGTTTGAGTCTGTATGATGCGTCAGCGATGTACAGTTTTTATGTCATGTTTACATGCAATTGAGGACGTTGGTGCATACATGTACACACTTACAATACATGTACGTAGTTTTGAAACGTGTCAATCGTGCTGGGTACATTGAGAATGTGGCATTCGATACCACATGTTGAAGTAACGGACCAAGGTCTGACAATGCATTAAATACGCCTAAACGTATCAGTACGTGAAACAAATATAAGTTACAATGTAATGAATGTTTGGACTCCCTGTTATAACACATATAAGCCATTGAATTGCAATATGTAATGCGTTATAATATGGAGTTAAACAATTACAAATGTGCATTTAACTTATTTTGTAATGTATTATTTTGTAATGTGGAAACAAACATCCATTCACTTATTTGTTATCACTTATTTTCGGAACTGTAACATATGACGTAAATGTGACGTCATTTCTGTATATTATAAACTGATGCTGACAACCAGAATCAACACAATATTGCCTGCCGTCTGTTCCAATTAAAGCTGTCCATTCGGTATGGATATATGGACAATATTGCAATTGATTGTTAAGGAACATTTAAGAATAAGCCTATTGTTTGTAACATTAATTCGGTCAATTATTGATACTATTTCCCTATGATTGACAAACGTAACATGTGAGAAATGTCATTGCTGTTTCACCAAAAAGAAACTCTTACAAGATGACCAATAATGTTCCTGATTTCGGAGTTTGTGGAACGATTTAAAAAAATATATATATTTGTTTTCGAAACATCACCACTTTTCAAATTTCATTTCCCCATGGCAAGAAATTGTTTACTTTTGGCCGACGTTTACAGATGACAAAGAAGGCTACTTCTAAATCACTTGTTTGCAAGTTTTATGAAACAGACAGTAGTACATATATTGCGTTGTACGTTTAAGCTCTGGTATGAATGTGCGGCGAGTATTGCATGTGTACGTGTGTTGCCGTGGAATAGGGACGCATTTTTGTTTTATCACTACCCATTGGGCTCGACATTAGAATCTGACAGCCACTTTTCCGACATGCACTTTTGCCTGCGCTAATTTTGCTAATATGTATTATTATTTCAAAATGCATACATATACCTGAATATTGTGATTCAAATCAAGCATATTGATTGACTGAGCCTGAGCATAGCAGGAACATATCATGAACTGTCGACGTCATTTATGGAAACTGTCGTGCATTTTGTACGCAGTTTTAATGAGATATCGCACATCTGCTTGGCTTAGATGCAATGGCCCCTTGTCTTCTACTAGTATTAGGTTTGCGTTGTCACTAAAGTGGTGGATAGATTGTTATGTCGCTCCATGCTTTGTACATTTAGCTGTGTGTAATGTATTTGATTTATTTCTTGTTATCCTTGCCTTGTTATATATATTGGTTGCATTTATGTTAATGAATTCGTGTGGTACAGTAGCGTTTCCGTTTCTTCCACTTGGAAACTGGAAGTGAACTAGTTGAGGGAAGTAACTCTGCCAGGCCGATACGGGAGTATTATTCAGAGTTACTTCCCGCAAGTAGAAGTGACGTGGTGCACACATTTGGCCCCGTGCGTTTCCTGTGCTCCTACTAGCCAATTAAACCAAAGTTTTCTCGTTTACAAACGTCAGAATCGTTTACCGTTATCTGGTTTTCTTATCCAATGAAAATATCGTTTTAATGACGTACGGTAGGGCTTTACACATAATTTTGACATCGATTTCGTTTTATAATGAACATATAATTTTCTAATTCCAAATAGTGAAAACAATACGTGTTTTCATTATGGCTCTGGGTAAAGTTGTTTAATTGAATATATATGACGCTACTAGGACTGCTGGGTTATTTCAATTGTCACCGATATCGGTACATAACTATCATATTTTATATCTTGTTGAACGCAACAAGATAGGAAATCCGATATTTAAGTACCTATATGAGGCGGGTCTCGGAATTCCTACGCATTTCCTAGCGTTGCCTGATACAATTGCTATCACGAGAATCGACATGTAGCATGATAATATATTTATCAGGTAAAAATGTATGGAACATACTTGGAAAACATAGTTTTCTGTAAAAAGAACGGTGAGTTGCGTCATTACACTGGAGTAATTCGATAACGTCATGTGACTTCGTCCGACCAATGCAACGTCTGGAAAAGCAGTACAGGTAGCAGTTGTGACCCGGATGTGCGCATGTTGTCAGTGCATGATACGACAGTACTTTACCGGGTATGGAAGACCTGCCAGTCAAGTCCTATCCTTTAAATAGAGAATACCAGGCTAGCGTGTCTTTTGATATTAAGTTTATCAGGCAAGGCTAGGAAACGCGTAGGAATTCCAAGGCTTACCGAGGAATTCCTACAGTTTCCGAGCCGAGCCTGATAAACTTGATAACACAATACATTAGCCTGGTATTATATTTATCAGGTAACGTCTTATGCTCGAAAATGACATTAGATGACGTCGTATTATATGGACAGAACTAGTCAAGTCCTATCCTTTAATAAAATATAACTAACTGTCTAACGGCACTCCTTTATCAGTCAGGGTGTCTTCGGTCAATTCATCGCAATTTACCTGATAAATACGGCGAACACGACTGACAGAAAAGATGGTGACATTAGCATGCATGTATATCGAGAAAACATGACTATATGGAAGCTTCCTGGTGTCTGATACTGAGATATGTTTAAGTCATAATTATGGGGTACTAAGTCATAATTAAGAGACAGTAAGTCCTAATTAGGATATACTAAGTCCTAATTAGGAGATACTAACTCATAATTAGGAGATACTAAGTCCTAATTAGGAGACACTAACTCATAATTAGGAGATAGTATCCTTAATTAGGAGATAAAAATAGTTCAGCATCGGCACCAGGACGCTTCTATATGAATGAGACCACGCAACACATGACTTGTATATTGCAATTCATTTATCTACTTCACCACCTGCGTAAATCTTGCCAATATTTGTCAATTTCTTTATCACAAAACACTTAATTTATTTGAAGGAAAGCAGCTTGATTGGCTGAGTCTGAGATGTACTAAAGCAGACACAGCCAGTCAAACTGCTTGATTACGAGTTGATATCCATGCCAATGCTCGTTCAGAAACGTTGACATCTGGACCAGATTAACGCAGTTGGTGGTGTATGTATCTTACATGAATATACGATATTTTGGTATGTATCCGGTTATACATGCACACTGAAAACCTTCAGCCCGTAGTGTGGGACTTTTAAAAGCTCATATCCCAACACATTCTAAAACAATGGTTATTTCTTATAATTCCCACCCTATTATATTTTAAAGGGAATACAATTATTGTAAATTAATATTTGCTTCTTTGTATTTGTTCTGATTTCATAAAAATTCGACACTTATAGGTACATGCACATTCAGTAGGCACAACATGTTCTTTATATCAGAGAGATCATATGAGACATTTTCTGGCAAAATAAATATTCATTCACCATTACCCCACGTATTGATTGACATTATTATACATTTGATATAAGACAAAAATTTCCACACTAATATCAGGGGCGATATTAAATAAACTATGTTTCTTTAAAATGTTAACGGACATTACTATTAATTATTCTCTGTATTTATTTTTGGATGTGCAATTGCAATGATCATACCTTATAATCTGTGGAAACTATTATTATTCCATGTGGCGCATTTAATTTGTATACATAATAAAGAAATAGCATGCCTCATTTGCATATGAAAATAGCCTGATACCACAGCGAGTCACTATCAGTAAAATAAATATTACTAAATTATTTATATCTCTATAGCGGGCTCTCGTAATTTTTAAAACTGGTGGAATAATGACACGATTATACACTTATTTAATTCCTATAAAGAACATTTTGTGCCTACTGAGTGGCATGTACCTTCAAGGGGAAAATGGACCAGTTGGGCAGTGGCCGTTGAAAGTGGAAACGTGGTCTCTGACAAAAATAACGTTCCTTTAAAGGGGCATATCAAGATGTTTTGGAAAAAAATAATTTAAATCGTGGCCCTGCGTGTTGTGGTTTAATTGAAGATGTATGACGATACTAGGACTGCTGCTATATGAGTGAAAACAAGCCAGCCGTCCTAGTACCGTCATATGTTTTCAATTAAACACAATGGGTGGTTGGTCGGGCGAACGCGACGGCATAAATTAATGATAGGGGTTCCTCCTTATATGATTCACGATTGGCCTGGTTTGGCCCTCAGGTACGTTTCTATTATTGGCTCTTTTGTTACCTGGGAGTTGAATTGGATTATTGCACATTATAAAAGTAGTAAGATTATTACTGATCCTACTGCTTTTGGGAGGGGGTCAAGTGATTCTGGTGTGGCGAGGACCTGTCATCAGATCAGAATGATTCAGATTTCAGGGCTGAATATTAACTTTTTGTTATTGTAAATATTCAATACTGATTTTGGGATCCCCCCCACCCCCAATTTGTACAGGTTATATATGGTGGGATTTAGTTTAGAGTTTTTAAAAATATTTGTTTTATTTGTTGACCGAATTTCAAAATCTAACTTTTGTTTTCTTAGTTACATCATTTTCAAGCTATCTCGTCGGGTTTCGGAGTAAATTTCCAAAGTTTTTCGTTTTTTGATCCTGAAGGATAAAAAAACGAAAAGTTTTGGAAATTTACTCCCCATGTTAAATTCCCATAGGAAAATCGTTTTTTAGCAATAAAATCAATATTTGATGGAATTTGAAAATATTTAAAAGAAAGTACTTTTTCATCTATAACAAAAAAGTCACCCTCCTAAGCAAAATTTGTTTGATTAAATTCCATCAAATATTGAGCAAAAACGATTTTCCTATGGGAATTTAACATGGGGAGTAAATTCCATCTCTCCAATCACAGCCACATACATATGGGCCGCGCTCTATGAAAACCGGCCTTAATGGCAAAATTTTCGATTTGTATTTGTTTACACTTTTTGTTGCGGACACCTTTCAAAAACATTATGCTGAAAAGAAAATGCAAATATGTTTCATAGTTTTTGTTTTATCTCACTTTTTGTAGCACCATGGGAATCACGCAAGGAAAAAAATAGTAACGTCATTGAGAAAATGACGTTATTGAAACGCCGACGTTTTACAATGCAACACAGCAGCCTACAGTATAAATGCGTGTTCATAGACTCATTGACTGTGCTTGCTGTAAACTGTATTTGCTGATAACGTACACTAAATGTATCTACACGTGTTAGTATGTATAATATCAAACATTGAACAGAATAAAACTATGATATATGTACATGTAGTGACCAAACGCACCACTATCGATTTTAAATCTATAATTAGCCGATATGTGACTTGTAATTTGCTACCATCGCCAACTTTGATAGGTTATATACATGTACATGTACCGTCAGAGCGATACATTGTAATTATTGGAGAATTTAGTTCAGAATCTAATTGACGACAGTTAATTGTGACGCAGCGTCGTATGAGGGTATTGAAAAGTGGTGCGGCCATACATATCATCGAACGAGCAAAGCTAGCGGGGTCCGGGGGAACGGTTACACGAAACACCCAAATACACTCAAATGCACCCAAATATAGTTTAAATACATATAAATATACCACAAATACACTCTAGATAGTGTCAGGTATTAGTGTAAAGCATATTATGACACAACACACATATAATTGACATATGTAGTCAAATAAATCTGTTAAATTGGCCATGTGTTCGATTTATGCACATTGAATCACCAATCATGTGGGAAATACATGCAGATATAGTTCAATATGTATAAATATGCCACAAGTACACCCTCAAACATATCAGTGTATGCTCTCCTTACGTTATCAGAATTTGTATAACCTATTTTATGTAGTATCAGTGTAGACCCTGATCTTTATTATTGTAGGCCCTTTTGGGATACGTGTATATTTTACTAAAATGCCCCACAAATATGGCACAAATACACCCTCAAACGTAGACTACCAGTGTGAACATCAGCTTACCTCTTCAAACATTATATGAGCCGCGTCGTGCGAAAAGGTGCCTTATGGCGAAACTGACGTTATCGAGTAAATGAGGTCGGATTCGTCGCTTCCATTTACGCTTTTGACATAGCTGACGTCGTTCGTTGTTGACAACTGGTAATGACATATGATATAAGTGTATTATCGTGTACCATTAGCCAAACAAACCAATTGCATGTAAACCATTGACTATTTCAATTACCATTTTATGCCAAAATTCAAATGTACGTTCTCGGGGTTGTTATGCAAATAAATGATCAGAAACGAGCAATGTTGAGTAGCATGTGAGCTGGTGGTGTCGGCAGTTCAGTTCGCGTATGGATCCGATACATGTTTTTCTTTTTTGTGTTAGTATGTCGTTGACCGAGATTTTACATGCATGTATGTACAGTAGATATGTGCTAGTATATGGATAAAATTTTATGTAACGCTTGTGTGAAAGTTCAAAAACGTACATGTAGTCGTAAATGTTACAGTACATGTTACATGTACATGTACATAGCGTCTCCCTTGCTTTATACGCGTATCTGTTTCGGATTTAATTTCATTTGTGTGTGTCAGATTGCATTTAGTGAATGCAATTTCGTATTTGTTAAACTCGTGCATGTATCAATAACGAGGGAATTGTATTACACACCATGTGATAACCGCCGTGACTCATCAAAAATGTGAACATAATATGTGACGCGCCAAGCGAAAACCTCCTTTATGGATCAAACATGCGAACTTGAGTTTTCAGCCGTGATACTTAGAAAAGTTGATCTCTCTCGAACAATATGATATATAAACCAATGTTGTTTTCAACTGATAAACCATCTTTCTAGACCAACAGAGATACATATCTGACGTCACTTTGTCGCATCGACGTTGTTTTGATAATAAGTACGTTACGTCGTCGTTATCAATATTTGCGGACAGTGGACCGCACGAGTCGTGACGTTTTCGTGCTACAATTGTACTCACACAGAAACTTCTCTTTGTTTCATCACAATGCACATATGTATGTAGATTATTATTAATATATACTTAGTCATATTTCAAAACATTTATATATAATTTATAAATAATACAAGAAACAATGACAATTCGTTACAACGGCACTCGTCGCCGGTAAATGATATTGCATACGTCATGTAAAGTCGACAGGTGGAAGACTGGGACCTAGGACCCAATAAATGCCTCATTTGAAAAACGTTACTCCACCCACCCGTTTCCGGTGTCTATTGTACGGAAATTGTTTGTCGGGGGGGGGGGGGATCCCAGTCTTCCACCTGTGGTAAAGTCCTTGGAGATAGCATATTATGGGGGCAGCCATTGTCGTGTTGCGCCTAAACGGCGAGTACGACCAAGAAAATAGTGCACTGTGCCAACTTATCCTATTGTCTTTTGGTCCGTCTTGTTTTGTATCTAAAACTCTACATATACTATTCTCTATAGTTTTCACAGTTTTAGGTTCAGTTTATCAGTTAAATTTTGGAAAATACGAATCAAGACAGTTCGTGCGTATGAATACAGCAGCTATTATTTTTAGATCTCACGGGACAGTACGTACGGAGCTAGCTACACACATTCGCATCCGATATGTTACCTACGGCTACAATTTGTCAAAAATGTCAAAATTTAGTTAACTGTAAATGTTATACCTTTAAACAAATAATCTTTGATGTAGAGCGAGTAAATTGCCTACAATAATAGAACAGGGAAATAATTTTCCCATGGAATCCATCTTTTCTCTAGTTGCTGTTCAACATTCAATATAACGAAATGAAGCTTTCAAATGTATAAGATGTACATGTAAATGTCAGATAAACACCTTGAGACGGTAAAATAACCAATGTCTGCATGTGTATTTTCTTTATTAATTCTTTATTGATACGGCTTTGACAGTTTTATACTGCTAACATATCAAACAGGCCAGATAACCGATTGAAAAAAATCACTCTTCCATGCGCTACATTAAACAGATGGGGTAAAACGGCCGCACCCGTTGTTACATGTATGGACATGTATGTCTGATGGTGGTCGCCAGACATAATACGTTTGTTTTATTTGAGCATTCCGGTTTCAACCCAAATAGTTTTCCAACACTATTATTATTCTATTATCAGATATCACACCCCTGTAGCCAGATAACGATCAGTGTTGCTTGTTACAAGTATGATGTTTTTTTTTCATTTATGAAATGGCGAACAGTGCAGAACCTGATCTGGATCTTCACTGGTCGCAAAACCCATTATACCCATTTCTCCAGTCGCAGCCATATATACGTAGATAGGCAATGATAACAAACAGATAATATATGTTAAGACAAACGTTTATTTAATAACAAATCTGGACATTATATCGTGTTTTATATAATTTCCTACAAATTACTTCACAATTCACGTTATTTTTCAAGCTGTATGCATTATCATTAATGATTTTGTTTTCCGCCAATCACTTAGGTGAATGCCCACTCAGTAGGCACAACATGTTCTTTATAGGAATTAATAAAGTGTATAATTGTGTCACTATTCCACCAGTTCTAAATATTATCCGTGCCCGCTATACAGATATAATCATTTAGTAATATTTATTTTACTGATATTGACTCGCTGCGGTATCAGGCTATTTTCATATGCACATGTGGTATGCTATATTTTAATTATTGTACTAATGAAATGAGTCACCTGACAAAAATAATATTTTCGACAGATTATAAAGTATTATCATTAACTATCAAAAAATAAATACAGAGAATAAATTGTAATTTCCGTTAACATTTTAAGGAAAAACGGTTATCGCACCTGTTATCAGTGTCGACATTTCCGTCTGATATAAAATTTATAATAATGCCAATCAATAAATGAATGTTTGTTTTGCCGGAAAATGTCACATCTACAGAATGTACAAAACTATCTGTCTCCCTATATTATAACCTGGCATGTGTGCCTACTGAGGCATTGGTCAAACTGTGCCTAAAAAAAAGATTACATATGTACATATACATGTACGTTTTTTCGAACGCGAAATAATATAAATACATGTTTCCTGTTTGGCAGTTTCTATGCACTATGGATTTATTCTACGTAAGAATCGTTTGTCAGATCAGATATCTTATACTACGATTAATAAACTAACACAGAGAAAAATACAAACAGTGCAAACTACTGTCTGTTCCACGTTTTTCTGCCGACGAACATTTGGCTATTAAACACATTACATCTATAAACTATTTAAATGTAAGACCTGTGAAGATATTGTATATGGGAATTTAACATGGGATATTCTTTTTTTCGAAATAACATAAATATTGGACCAATATCATTCTTAAATTTTGATAACATTTAATATTTTCAAACAAAAAATATTGTTTTTGCATTGTTTATATAGACGTAAAATGTGGGCAGGTTTCGTGAAACAGATAATACAAATATATACATACATAAATAATTCCTTGTATTTACAGCTGAACCGAGTCCGAATATCATAATTACCATAAGTGGGTTCATCGAAAACATCAACAAGTTTGAAGATAAATGTTAACTTAGCACAAGATTTCATACAAAATCAAAAATAAATTGCAAAGTTTGATCGGAAAAGTGAAAAATGCAGCGAATTGTTTTTGCTTCTCGTGATATTTGTTTAATCAAGAAAAAAAATATTTGCACAAGTACATAGTAAACTAATTAGATCCATGTGTATATCTATAATATCATGGAGCGGTCAAGGAATTTGTCGTTATTTCTTTTTTTTACCACAATAATGTTTAAAGTCCCACTGGATGGATTGATAAATACGTCAGGCTCGGTTCAGTATCTCTCATTATTTTACTCTCATGAATATACATGTATGGTAGACCATGATAATAGTCCTTGTCTCATAGCACACACATAGTCTCGGTGCTTTCCTCAAAATATTATGAGAACAATAAGTTTTATGACAATGAGTGTGTGATAACTGGCTTCGTCCGCATGTACGAGGTGATAATCCGCGAGCTAAATCTTTAGCTTGCGGATTATCTCCTAGTACAGGCGGACGATCCGTTCTCTAAGAACTGATTATTGCATATATGAAGCTGCTACAAAGACATGCACGATAATCGGTGCAACCCGTCTCAAGGGCAATATGTGCAATCACACATATCCGAAATAGACATCTAATCGCGTTATACGTGATATGTCAGAGTTTCAATATAGAGGATATTTATAGTGTTACAACGAATACAGAATACATGTACTATATGCTTTGCGAGTGGTGTGAATTGTACATATTTCACGAGGTTTTAGGTACGAGTGAAACAGTTCACACCAAGAGCTGAACATATATTTCATAATTCGTTGCATATGAATATTCTATTTCTTATATACAACACCAAGCAAACTGTTTAGTCAGTTTTTAGACAATATTCTGTAGAAGACGTGTATTTGCGTTTACAGCATAACTTAGCTTGGCAGGTGAGCATATGCATGTAGATACCGGAAGTACTGACATTCCACATTTCAGTTTTGGAAGGTGCACATTCATAAATGTAGATACAGGAAGAACCGATATCTCACCGGAAATTGTTGATTTTCATCGATTTCCTTTTTAATGAAATAGCCCAAACAATAGCCTACATCAGTATGCGCCAAATGGTAATATATAGAGGATATTCATATCTCGTGGTGTGAAATGTCCATTTTTCACTCGTGCCTAACGGCACTCGTGAAATATGGACATTCCACACCACTCGATGAACATAGTCATATTCGTTGTTGCAAAAATATGGAATGTCCATATATCACGAGTGCCGTTAGGCACGAGTGAAATATGGACATTTCACACCACGAGATGAACATATATGAATATTCTATTTATTATATACCGCTCCATGGAAATTAGCAGTTTTTTAGACTGTATATGGTAATGAATGTTTTTTTGCAGCCTATTTGCAGTCGGGCACTGCAGGTGCGCGTTATGAATATAGATAGCGGAAGTAGTCGTATTATCACCGGCAGATATTTATTTCATCGATGAGAACATATGACTTTTATTTACATCGTATAACTATGTATTTCATGGGTAGGTATATACCTAAAATAATGTATAACATGCTGAAAGAAGATGCAAATAATAACAATAATTATAGAGGCAACAATTGGGCATCACAAATTAAACAAATTCTAGATGATATTGGAATGTCTGAATTGTGGCAAAACCAGGATATACTGATCATAAATCATAACATGATAAATCAACGCATCATTGATATATATAAACAAAACTGGAACGCATCTATTAATAGTTCAAACAGATTATCAGCGTACAGCTCATTTAAAAATAGTTTTGAAATGGAAAAGTACCTAAATACAATTACTATTAACAAATATAGAAATTCACTTTCCAGACTCAGACTATCTTCACATGATTTATTAATTGAAACTGGCAGATATGCAAACATACCACGAGCTGATAGAATTTGTATATACTGTAATATGAATGCAATAGAATCTGAATATCACTTCATACTTGTATGTCCAAAGTATAGAGAACTCAGACAAATATATCTTAAACCATATTATTGTCACTGGCCAAACGTGACTAAGTTAAACACTCATGTCTAATACGTCGACAAGGATAGTACAGAAGTTATCAAAGTTTGTTTACTTTGCTTTAATACACAGACTAAATGACAACACATAGTTACATGTACATGTATGTAGCAATTTATACAGGAAACAGTACTGCATTATGATCATTGCTTGAAAGAAACCATGAACATCGATAAATCAACATTAAGTCACCACTCCACTGTTTTTAGGATTGCATGTCTATGGACACAATAACCAGAATCCCCAAGCCGGGCTTGTGGTGTGCACATCGGAATGCACACGGAACAATGTCTAGTACTGCATAATGATAATTGCTTGAATAGAAACCGTGAATGCTGATAAATAACATCGGTCACCACTCACTGTTTTGGATGCATGTGTCTGTGGACACACCAGAATCCCCAAGCGGGATTGTGGTGTGCACATTGGCATGCACACGGAACAATGTCTAGTACTGCATTATGACAATTGCTTGAATAGAAACCATGAATGTTGATAAATAATATCGGTCACCACTCACTGTTTTGGATGCATGTCTGTGGGCACGCCACAATCCACAAGCGGGATTGTGGGGTGCACATCGGCATGCACACGGAACAATGTCTAGTACTGCATTATGATAATTGCTTGAATATAAACGGTGGACGTTGATAAATAACATCGGTCACCACTCACTGTTTTGGATGCATTTCTGTGGACACACCAGAATCCCCAAGCGGGATTGTGGTGTGCACATCGGCATGCACACGGAACAATGTCTAGTACTGCATTAGGATAATTGCTTGAATAGAAACAGTGAACGTTGATAAATAACATCGGTCACACTCACTGTTTTGGATGCATTTCTGTGGACACACCAGCCAACCCCAAGCGGATTAGTGTGTGCACATCGCATGCACACGGCAACAATGTCTAGTACTGCATTAGATAATTGCTTGAATATAAACAGTGAACGTTGATAAATAACATCGGTCACCACTCACTGTTTTGGATGCATTTCTATGGACACAACAGAATCCCCAAGCGGGATTGTGGTGTGCACATCGGCATGCACACGGAACAATGTCTAGTACTGCATTAGGATAATTGCTTGAATAGAAACAGTGAACGTTGATAAATAACATCGGTCACCACTCACTGTTTTGGATGCATTTCTATGGACACACCAGAATCCCCAAGCGGGATTGTGGTGTGCACATTGGCATGCACACGGAACAATGTCTAGTACTGCATTAGGATAATTGCTTGATTAGAAACAGCGAACGTTGATAAATAACATCGGTCACCACTCACTGTTTTGGATGCATTTCTATGGACACACAAGAATCCCCAAGCGGGATTGTGGGGTGCACATCGGCATGCACACGGAACAATGTCTAGCTAGTACTGCATTATGATAATTGCTTGAATAGAAACCGAACCCCAATAACTTCTGGGTATATTCAAATCGGTCATGGACAGTGTTACATATGGTTCATATTTCTCACTCGGTGTAAGTCGTGGTCGCCATTTGAACCGTTTTATTATAACAGTTTGAATGGCTTGTCGCGGCATACAGCCTGGGTGAGCAAGATGAAAATAGTACATTGTATATAAAATTTAATGAGGACAGAAAGAGTTTAGAATGCAGTGGACTAGCAACAAACTGATTGTGAAATGATTTAGCCTAATCATATCTCTTGGCTAATATGTCTAGTGAGAATACATTTCCATGAAACCATCATACATGTTTGTTATATGGCTATAAATGTGCTTTTTGCTGTTTAATGCCAATAAACGAATTGAATTGAATTGAATTGAATAATAAACCTGAATAGTTTGTAAACGTATTGGCTCAAGCCCGGGGCTGATTAATTATTGTGCATTTGTCTTGGCAGACATCGCTACAATGTGAATATGCAATACAACTATTACACGGTCACACGCACGGTGGGAAGTGTGCGTCACGCGCACGTGCTATTTAAACCCGCTTCGACCGACGTTTTACAAAATACCTCAGAAACTACTAAATCAAGTTCATGCAATAAAACGCAGTCACCGGGTAATTACATTGTAGAATATGTCGACATCGTCATCGTCATATGAGATAATAGTTTGTACCTAAGAAGATGTGTGATATTTTTAGAAAACATATTTACAGAAACTGTGATGCTTTCTGTAAATAACGTCGAAAGTTGACGAAACTTCATATATATATATATATATATAGCAGATGCGGAATTCTATTTTAGAATTCCGCATTTGCTCTGAAGATTTTGTGTATTTTCGACATCATTTACGAAACTGTGTCACTTTCTGTAAATGACGTCGAAAGTTGATGAAATCTTCATAGCAAGTGCGGAATTCTATCCTGAGGAGTTCGACAACTTTCGACATCATTTACGGAAAATACTGTAACTAGTGTTTATGAGACTTCTTAGGTACACAATCATATGGCTTGTCTCAGATAGATATGTAGCCATCCCGGAGTTATTTCGGGAAAACGTGCATGAGTTTTCTCGAAATAACGACGCCAGCTGTGAGTGTGACGTCATCGACTTGAGAATACTACTTATTTTACCGGAGTGTCAACGGTAAGATATTCAGGAAAATGTACGTCGAATGACCGACTATATAGCAATGTGTGCCTGATGTACATTGACCTCCGTGACACATACTTCAATCACTGAGTTCATTATAGGAATGAATGGCCTTTTTGTGGAATTTATCGGGGCATAAACTTGGAAAAGTCGCGGGAATACTGGACGAAGGCCGGAAGGCCTCGTCCAGTATTCCCGCGACTTTTCCAAGTTTATATCCCGGATAAATTCCACAAAAAGGCCATTCATTCCTTATAATTCCATCATTTGAAATAAATTCATCAAGAAAATGTGTTTATTTTCCGTTTTCGTAAGAATTATTTTAATTGTGCCTCACGGTTACGGAAAGTAGTTCGACGTGGGAGTTTACTGGGATATAAATTTTGGACAGAGACTCACTACGGGCCAATCAAATGTTAGGGAATTTTGTAAATATTTTTGTGCTGGAATTATATGTCTGCAGTAGCAACTAATATATTATTCAACCCACATCGTCCATATGCACGATTTGTCTCTCCACATGTACATTGTACAGAGTATTGCTATTGACATGACGTTGGGATAAATGTTCCAACACGATTGCAAGTATCCGCGTGTATGAGATATACTCCGTTTGATAAATCTCACGGTTTATCTCAACATATGGACGGACGAACCATGTTCTCTGCAGCTATGCCATCAGATAACCCCAAAATGCAGTTGACGACATTAAATTAGTGCCCAGTCTTCTAGTACACGAGCACTTCAGATACCGCCTTTATTGGAATACAATGAGTGGCCAAAATATTTGAATCGTCCATCACTATCAGGAAACGAATTCCTTCATACTGGACATTGCAGGATACACGTATATATACTGTCTACATGTCTAAGGTACATTTTCTGATATAATATTGAGTTCATAACGCAATGAATACATATTGATAGTGTCAAAGCTGCGCATTTCAAGTCCCTCTCCCATGAAAACACATCTTAGTATTTCATTAAAAATGGTGACAATTCTAATGAAATACCAAGATGTGTTTCCTCTAATAGCCGTTAAGATTCATTAAATATATTCGCCCCACGTGTGTGTTTGAAATCATTAATCTTCACGACACGTGCCTGACAGAGAACGTCGCTGTTCACGATTTGCGACAATATAATGTCAAGGAAATTGCAAGTTAATTTTCACGAAACATTTGGTCAGTTTGAAATGTTCAACGTTTCTAACACATATTGCCAGCAATTCCAATCCGCAAGCAAACAATTTGATTGTCTGAGCCTGAGCTGAAGCACAGCTCAGGCTCAGCAAATTAAGCTGCTTGATTTCAAGCACACTATTCAAATATTTTGAGAAAAAAAAAAGAAATTGACAAATATCTACCAGATTAGTAAAGGCGGTAGTGTATATGTTCCCTATGTATATAGACATTAGCTTGGATACTTCCAACTGTTGAAACTATCAACTCGATATTTTGCGGAGAACCATTCTCGAAATGCACATTAGAAAACAGCTGAAATTCTCATATACGCGCTCGAAAGTATTGTCGGATATCCGTATGGTAAAAAGTATCATAACATTTATAAATGTACATAATCGATTAAACAGGTGCATAATCACGTGGTTATAACAACAACAACAGTTGCTGAAAGTGTTGAAATCTTGCCGACTCCAAAGTAAGTATTATTTGATATTTTCCTTAATATGAAACTGATTTTGATGAAGTTTATGCCAAAATGCACCTTAACAAAGACGCGTTTGATGCGCCATATTTCATCAAAATCCGTTATGTAATAATGACAATATAAAATAATACGTACTTTGAATCGGATGGATTCTGGAAGTTTCAGTACGTGGTGTTGTTGTTAGTACCACGTGATCATACACATTGATTAATATTTCGTACTAGTGTATAAGCAGTAGGACTGGGGTAACCAATTGACCGCTTCAGCAACCGTAGCTGACAGAGCTGAAGATACATACTGTCGTCTGCTCTTTATTTTTATTTCATTTATTCTGGATCACGTGATAATTATCTGAAGTGAAGACGATTTTCATGTGTGCAAGTGATGTTTTTGTTAAAAATGAAATACAAAGCAACCGAAGACACAATTCGTATCTCGCCGTTTTAAATTGGTTAAATGAGATGGGCATGTCGAACTGGCAACTCTGGGGTCACGTGACGCTGCATGACGACAGCGGCGCTTACATGAAGTGAGCGATGCCGGCTGCATACTGCCGACACCATACTGCCGACAATGCCGCTACAGCTACAGCTGCTCGTGGTGCCGCTGGCGCCGACGGAGATGCTCATCATAACCGTCACTGAAGTTTTGGAGCCCGCAGCGGCAGTGCCCGCCCCAGCCCCGCCTCCGTTGTCGGTCACGGTGAATACTAAATCGTAGCACTTGGTTACTGCGTCGTTCAGAGCCGCAGCCGTTTTGAACTCCTGTGTTGAAATCGCCCAATCGCCGCCGTTGTTATCAGCTGAAACATACCCATAAGTAACGCAAACCCTCATAATAACAACTCCGGACCTCGGACATAGAGAACACCAGGCTAGTTTATCAAGGTCATCAGTCTAGGCTAGGAAACGCTCAGGAATTCCGAGGCTCGCCGAGGAATTCATACCGTTCCCAAGCCGAGCCTGATATGCATGATTTTGAAATCACAAGGCACTAGCATGGTATTGTATATATCAGGCAACGTTTTATGCTACATACTACGGAATTCGAATGTGAATTTCATTGAAAATAATGCGGACTTGTTAACATTGCGCCTTTACATTGAACCAGTGTGTCCCACGGAACATATATTTATAATGTAAATGGCACAATGTTTATTCACATTGTTGATACAATGTACCACAGAAATTAGCAGTTTTCTATTTATTCAGGTTGAGAGGTGAATGGCAATGTCTGCATGATTATTTGTGTTATCTAGGATCTCAGAAATGCTACTAAAAATTTAAGTCAAATATAACATATGTAGTATAACATATGTACTGTTATGTATTTGGTATGTAGTGTATTGCTGAAGAATGAATTGGTATTCTAAATAATTGTGCATTTTATTAAAATAAACATATAGACGACTGTTCACCGAGAGAGCGTATATGACAGTGGTACATGCACTTAGCAGAATAGCAGCAGTATATATATATAGGTATCAAATACAGCAGGGTAGACAAATACATGGCATGATGCAGTAGACGTTTAAACAACATAATGTATGAATGTGATATTACAACATGTATGAAGGAATTAGCATATATTCCGGAGAATGCAATTTTCAAACTAACGTCAAACTTCATCCTAATTGTAAATTCTATGTATAACTTTACATTTAGGGAAATATTTCTTTATTGCATTTGTAAATTTATTGGTCAAATGATAGTGGGCTAAATTATCTGTAAGTCTATCAAATACGTACTTATAGCACTGTAAGTACGAGTGTCGCCGGTGTTTGCGTCAGTATCCGCGAACGTCTTCAACAGTATTCCTGTAAAAGTAAAAGCATGTGGCATAACAATAGCATAGCCTGTCCGTCACCACCCACCAATCATCATTTGCTGTTTATCCAACCAGGTGAGTTGAGTAGTGTATATAGCGTGACGTAATGTATACTGTGGGTCCTTCCGCTAAACAAACGAGTGCGCAAGGAAAGAACACTGAATTTGTTTAGCAGTAGGAACCAATCCAGAGCGCATGTTTAAATACACATTTTCCTTTTTTCACACACGATATTTTATTAAAATATAACCAATCGTCAACTATGTGACCCGTCCAGGCAGAAAAGACAATGCCCGTTTCACTAAATTTCGTACGACAAAAAAAATGTACCTACGAAGATTTCTGTCAGTTTACTTCACACATTAATCTGGTTCACTGGTGCTAATATTTGCCATCTGCATGTAAGAGTAATTAAATTCACCAAAGATTCATCAAAATCGGATGTTAATGAGAAATTCGTAGAAAATTTTAGTTTGGAACTTACGAATATCTTTGGCGTACGGAGTTGGTGAAATGGGCTCCAGAGTTGTGTGAACAAATTTGGAATCTCTCCTTTTCTGATGTCAAAAATGTATACGTTTTGTCTGTTGTGGCTGCCATTATTGAATCATTATACACCAGCTAACAGTTCATATTCAACAAGGTCATGAGTGTGTTCCAAATGCTCACATGCATCAAGTATCCAAATATCGAAGCAATCAATTGGTAATTTTAAAGTTAAATCATGATGAAGAAACTTATACAAACTGTTTGACGTCAATAAATGTCTATTTGAAGTACCAAAGCACATGGCGTGTCTCAATTATTGTTGTACGATGGCGTCGAGCCAAAAATAATATGTGCTCATGATTAACTTTGCCCACCTTTATTATACTTACTAGATTCGGTACCCGTGGCAATATCACATGTGCATATCCTGCCTCCTGTGATCACGGGGGCCCGGTTCACTTTCACAGTAAGGGTCATTGTACCAGTAGCAGCGTCGTCGGCATCAGTAGCGCTGCATGTAAAGCATACAAAGAACACATGTGTCGGTGACTGGAAAAACTGTTGTTATGACATATACATGTAGGACCACATGTTCATGTAATGTGCGTCAGGTGTTCATCAATGGTCTTATGACACGTATCAACCATATATACACATAATGCGGACCTCGGGAAAACGGGTCTCATGACGTTTATGACTTGCTCCTGATATGCAAGCGGGGAAATGACGCTTGTTTTATATATGACCTGATGACCATCCTGGCTATTAATTGCTGAACTTAGTTCATTAGTGATCGTGATGCGTGAACTTAGTGGATTAGTTCATTTATGATCGACTCCTGTTTTGTAACCTGAGAAAGTGGTTTTTATGTCATCGGTGTGGCTTGCCCGGCTCTTAATATGTGTCTGAAGTAAATGTGATTATTGCATATATGGCAACCGTGTCTGATTATATATGACTGTGACTGGAGACACGGAACTATGTATTTATGGTTGTGACTGGAGACATGGAGCTTATGGGATTTGTGACTAGTGTAGCTCCTGATCTATTAGCGTACTCCAAAAGCTGGATAAGGATACTTTTATGCATTGTTTGTTTGAATCATCACATGTATTTCACTGACTGAATGTCGATTAGTGCAGATCCTGATATACACTGGTCGCAAATATCTATTATGTTTATTGTTAATTTCTATAGTATGTACAATAAGCACGGAAAAAATAAAATTGTAGATTCTCATTAATTTATTTTTGCAAAGGTGTGGTGGATGTGAAATTTTATTTTTTAATTATTTTCTTGAAAATTAGTACAAATTATTATACAAATAGAATGATGCCTAGATTTTTTTTGAAAAATTATACAAACAGAAATAATTTAGCATTTTATTTTAGGGGCATGTGTGGATGTGAATGAATCTTCAAACTTATTGTATCCGGCCTTGTTATCTACATGTACATGCACCATAACTTCATGCTCATGCAGGTGGGGTAATAATTTACGTCACTTACAGGTCCTAAACGTCACAGTGAGTCTCGAGACATTGTTGAATCTTCATATAATCCGAGATTTAAATCCTTACCGTATTTTCATAGAACTAACTTCACATTTCGCACAGAACGAACTTCACATTGTTCACAGAAATGAATTACATTTTTCACAGAAATGAATTTCACATTTTTCACAGAAATAAATTCATTTTTTAGAAATGAATTTCACCATTTTCACACAAATGATTTCACACAGGACAAACTTCACATTTTTCACAGAAATAAATTTCACCTTTTTCACACAAATGAAATTTCACATTTACACATAATTTGCTTATATTTCCAATGATCATGATGATATACAAATGTAGTTTCTTTACACTTTATTTGTACATCATCATGATCATTGTAAACCTACGGAAGCCGATAGGTGTCACCTAGAATTGTTTTATATGTTGTTACGTTATAACGACTTATTATGTCGTTATACCGACATAGTAAAAAGCCGTTGTAACGACATAGCTAAGTCGTTATAACGACATATACAAACATTCTAGGTGACACCTTTCGGCTTCCATATAAACCCGTCAACAGTGCAATGTCCACTAATGTATCTACTGCTTTCAGACAGGGGTAGGTAGTGTTTATAGTTAGTGTTTCAACAGATCACGATGCCACGGCTGAAAGCAGTCGACACACAAGTGGACATTGCACTGTTGGCAGGCGTTGACAACCTCGCGTCTCTTCTTTTTCTTGCTGCATTGTCGGCAACGACCTTTCTTCTCGGCTCTCTTTGGAAAATGTCCCGCACCGATTGTAGCCAGCGCTGCCCGTTCATTCTCAATATATTCTCCGATCAACTGTTTTGACATAGCCATTCGAAATTCCACCATGGTCAGTAGTTTGTTGCGTCCGGTTTTTGCTTGTTTCTGGTGGTTGGCCGACTCCTTCATCAAAATAAAGCCATTTGTGATAGCAACAACGAATAAAAACCAGAAAATGTACTGCCACCATTTCCTGGATGTCCTATATGTGCTGTATTCCGTGCGCAGCTGGTCCGCATGATCCACACCATTCATATTATTATTGTATTCGGGAATGATGGACGGGGCTCTCACTTGTCGCAACTCGCCATTCTTTTATTTCCGCGTCACCACCACGCTGTCCAGAGTTGCGGGATTTTCAGCCGTAGACATGCAGTGGACGGGTTTCTTGTCCTTCCATAAACAGGCAGTCAACTCTTCCTTTTGTGCCGTGTTGAACTGTCCTTGCTCTTTAACTTCTTTTGGCTTCAGCATTTGGGCTTGGAATCCCTTCCGATTGCCTCTCACTGTACCGCGGGCATACGTTTTGTTGTCTAGAAGGGTCTGAAGCAGATCAGGGCTGGTGAAGTAGTTGTCAATGTTCACGATGTGGTGCTGTCCCCAAATTTTCTCCGTCATGTCCTTCACCACCCTGGAAGCAAGTCCACCCTCACGCACGCCATTTTCTTTCCCAATGTACACTTGAAATTCGTTGGTATATCCATTTGTAGGGTCACCCCTCATCCACACCTTGATACCATACTTGGTGGGTTTGGCTGGTAGGTACTGTCGAAATGCGAGCCGGCCACGGAAATTGACCATTGCTTCATCGACACTGGTATTTTGATGTGGGTTGTAATCGGAGGCAGCGGTCCAGAACTTCTTGTAGTATATGCCGGACGTGGTGGAGCTTATCGTGACCAGGCTGACCTCTTGCTGGGTTATTCGTGCGATCACTGGTGTGCAGGTATTGGGATACCCTGTGACACAAATAAGCCATTTTCTCGCTTTGTTTTATTAGGTACGTCAACTTGTATCATCACCATTTGCATGTAACTGACGAGATGGTGAAATTATATTCATAATGTTATCACAGTGACAATGTTCAATACTAACTAGAGCAGCACTGAACACTTGCATCACATATATTATTTTTTTCTCCATATCATATATGTTCAATATTCTATAATCTGCTAGTGGTCTTACTGATAGTATTGATATGCAGACCCTCTAAAAGGAGTTCTTCTATCAGTTATGGGTAGTGTGCTATATTTAATTCACACAAACTGGGACCATTTACTTCATAGACAGATAAGCTATTAAAATGTAATACATTTTTGTTTAAGTTCCATGTGTTTTACTTTTTAAAACTGTGTATAAATTCATTCATACAACACCAACAGATGAATAACATAGCGTTTTCATCAAGCAGATACACACATTACTTTATTTTCACCACATATGTATTTTTCTGTTTTCGTATAAATTGTATAGATTTAGACATTTCCCAGAAATGTTATATAAGTGGTACAATAACGTCTAAATTAAAAAAGTAGGTTCGTTTACAAAAGTTCCAGTTTTGTACGTACATGCACGTGTTATTAACTCCTTTCATTCCTTTACACTCATGAACCACACTGTTCGGCTGAATTGCATATCTAGGGTAGGTACTTTGTTACGCTAGCCTTTAATACACGTTATAAGTCATCTTAACCATATAGTTATCTCGTCAAAACGACTTAGTAACTGATCAATACAAGGTATGTGATATTTGGATTGCATTGTAATTCACTATTTGTATGCACACCATATGTTGCTGTGTCTGGAGAAATGGGGCTTATGGGTTTTGCCACCATGTCAGATCCAGATCAGTCAATGCATCTGCTCAGTCTGGTCAGGATAGGAAATATCAATAAAAAATAACCGGCTTGCTTCTAACAAGCAATATGGATCGTTATCAGGATACATAAATGTGCTATTTGGTCAAGAGCTACACTGGTCGCAAATCCCATAAGCCCCATTTCTCCAGTCGCAGTCACATATTTGATATGTAACCTGGTATATGGACATCAATAGGTGCAACATCAGCCGAGGTGACGACGGTGTTCGAAGTCGGCCAAGCAGACCCCGATCTCACTGACACAACCGTGAAGAACCAACTGAAGTAAGAAGTCGAGGTCGAGGTAAATATTCATGGTGTGGACCACGTGGTTTCGAAACGGCGTGGCGTCATTGTTTTAGATGCGTTTACAATATATTTACTTCAATATCTTTCTAATGGAATGAAGAATTTTGATGAAACGAATGCGGAACAGGCTGTCCTTTATTGTATAGCTTGCTTTAATCTCACAATTATGTCGTTTTGACGACGAATCGGTTATAGTCAATGTAAATAAAACATCTGTAGTACGCGAATGAAAGACCACGCCAACATCTTTACGGCCACACTATCATTAGTTGCGGGCAGTAACTCTTTAAAACTTCCGTACTGCAGTAGTTTTGCAGAGTTACTTCCCACAACTACCAACGCTCATGTTCAGGTCCTGTCACGTGACGGATGTCAGGTAAGCAGAATTTGTGATAATTATTACTACATTTTGACAATGTACGCAACAAAACATTGGAAATGTTCACACCTTGAATCCGTTATTATTGCACTCAATAACACATTTTTAATTCTCAACTCGGTAGTTGCGGACGGTAACTCTGCAAAACTCCCGAATCGGCAAGAGTTACTGCCCGTAATTCAACCCCCGGGACCCCATTAGTCCAGGAACGGAAGTATTAATTGAGTGAACATTTTGTGACATTTTACACAACACAACATTTGTAATTCTCAATACCCAGTAGTTGCGAGAAGTAACTCTGCAAAACTCCCGAACCGGTAGTCTTGCAGAGTGACTGCCCGCAACTCCACACCCGGGACCCCGCTTATTTCTAGGAAAGGAAGTTTGATAGTGAACTACACGTTGGTGTATGACGCCACGGACAGTGGCGAGAAGGAGGCGGCCGTTGCCATGATGGAACTGACCTCTGGACAGGCAGCGTTGACCATCCAGAACGAAACCATCACGGCCACGTCAACTGACATCGATTCCGTCGTTCGTAAGCATGGTAAGTACAATTACAGTGGGGGATCTCTAATCTGGTCACTGCGGGAAATATATATTTATCGTTTATTTCCAAAGTGAGTGGAGTAAATATACAATGGTTAAGACATTGGTGTATGTGCGGTAATGGAAAAATAGTAATGGTGTATTTTACGGTACTTCTGCAATAACACAGCTAGAGAAAAGTCGATGGCGCTCCATGGGAACAAATTGTTATTTCGTGGGAACGAATTAATAAAAAAAAAAATTATACGTCCTCTGCGCGGCCCCGTAGCTTCATGCGACATGATATTTTTAAATAAAAATGTACATTGTATATGCCATAAAATTGGCTTTTACTCTTCGAACGTCAATTTTATGCAATAACACACCATGTCATTGTATTTCAGTTTCCAGAGATGCCACCGATACCATCAAATAATACTTACTTTGAAGTGGGTGCGCTTTCAACACTTTCAGCCATTGTTGTTGTTGTTGTAACCACGTGATCATGCACCTTGGTAAACGCACGAGTCCATGTTTTTATTCCATAAATATTTCAGTTTCCAGAAGCAAAACGAATGTCAGCGCCTGTGACGTGTATATCGTTTCTATTGGTGGATGTCAGTCCTCGTATGAATGCAAGATTTCAGATGGACAACCATTTTGCCAGTAAGATTTGAATGTTATTTATAGAATAAGTGAAGCATCATGTATGTATTACAGAGGCGTCGGAAGTGGGGCGGCAGGGGCGGCAACCGCAGCCCCAATATTTGGACCAACAATAAAAGGTGTCTCTTAACCCTTAGCCTGCTGATCGCGAAACTGTCGTTTGCTGTTGCTTTATTTTTTGCCCTGTTTCTCAATAAAAACATGGTTTGACAGCACTTTAGAATCATTTCCAATGCAAATGAGTCTAAAGTGCTGTCAAAGCATGTTTTTGATGAGAAAAATCATCGAAAATAAAACATAAACAGCAGACTACAACATTTCATTCAGCAGGCTAAGGGTTAAATGCAGTAGAATGCAGGAAATGACATCTATAATTTAAAAACGTGTCCGGGGGTGCATGATACCCCTAGCACTAATTCGCTTTGCTCGGGTCGACATTCGCCTCCCCAATATTAATTTGCTTGCGACGCCTCTGTGTAAGCAGTAATGTTCACTCATCATGTCATGTATAGCTGTCTCATTTACATATTTATAAGTTATATTGCGTGCGTGGCTAATTGGTAGCATGTATGCCCATACCATTGTCAGCAACGTCATGTCTAAATACATTTATGACAGTGTGGAAAACATCTAAATATAACCCGAAATTGCTGGCTCTGACGCAGGGCGACTTTCGTAAGTCACCCTATGTGACAGCTAGAACATTCTGGTTAGTAATGATAGCATTTAGTTACATATTAATCAACAATTAATTATGTATTCTTCAGTATTGTAACATTAAGCATGTATTATTATTTATTTTACAATAAAATGCAAACATTCTTATTAGTAATATCGCTATTATTATTATTATTATTATTATTTCAGATTAAGAGACTCCTCTAGTAAGTATTTCTATATATTTTGAGTTCACGTTAAGCCATTCTTTACTGTGTGCAATAAGTGGTAATACAGAAAGCATGATTGCACAGTGCATCAAACGTTAAACACCGATGTTAAATTTTGATGAATTTCATTATAAACAATAATTACATATTGATAATGTCGGTTCATGATAGCAAAACACACACACGTGGAGTGTGCATATAGCTGAATTACAGTGAAATGTCTCTAAACCGGACACCCTTTTCGAGTCCCGGACCGGTGCACATCTTTCCCGCCCTCTCTCAGATTGGTTTGCTTGTGTCATTCGGTCTCATGTAGGTACATTATTTATATTCCCCATCTGGCACCGATGTGCACTGTAAGTAGTATTTGGGCCGGGTTGGCCTCATGGGCTGCGCATGAGCGGCTCATTTAGGTACACTATTTATATTCCCCAACAGGCACTGAGGTGCACTGTAAGTAGTATTTGGGCCGGTTTCGCCTCATGGACTGCGAATGGGCTCATTTAGGTACACTATTTATATTCACCAAAAGGCACCGAGGTGCACTGTAAGTAGTATTTGGACCGGTTTCGCCTCATAGACTTTGCATGCGCGGCTCATTTAGGTACACTATTTATATTCCCCAAACAGACACCGAGATGCACTGTAAGTAGTATTTGGGCCGGTTTGGCCTCATGGACTGCGCATGCGTGGCTCATTTAGGTACACTATTTATATTCCCCAACAGGCACAGAGGTACACTGTAAGTAGTATTTGGGCCGGTTTCGCCTCATAGACTGTGCATGGGCTCATACACTATTTATATTCACCAACAGGTACCGAGGTGCACTGTAAGTATCATTTGGGCCGGTTTGGCCTCATGGACTGCACATGCGCGGCTCATTTAGATACACTATTTCTGTTCCCCAACACGCACCGATGTGCACTGTAAGTAGTATTTGGGCCGGTCTTGCCTCATGGACTGCGCATGCGCGACTCATTTAGGTACGTTGTAAGTAGTATTTGGGCCGGTTTGGCCTCATGGACTGCGCATGGGCGGCACATTTAGGTACACTATTTATATGCCCCAACAGGCACAGAGGTGCACTGTAAGTAGTATTTGGGCCAGTTTGGCCTCATGGACTGCGCATGCGCGGCTCATTTAGGTACATTATTTCTATTCCCCAACAGGCACCGAGGTGCACTGTACTCTCAATACTAGTATATCTTAGCCATTGCTGAAGCTATTTCAACAACACTGTGGGACGTTGAGCAACTTAGACAATTGTCCCGAAATTAACAAAGGGTTGCAACTTTGTCATTTTGAATTATTCGGTATCTGTTCCAACTGTTTGCTGACGGTTGCCTGTAACTTCAGGTGGGCTGGGTCTACTTGTCGGCCTTTTCGTCGGCATCCCAATCTTCCTGACCATCGCCATATTGATCATGGCCATGGCTATACTATCGGCCCGTCGGCACCGTGGGGAGGGCAAACTGTGGGACGCTTCTGAAGTAAGTAAATGTGTATTGTATGTGTTTGTTAGATTCATCGTAGATACTTCAGTGAATAACACAATTATATCAGTGACACGACCGCCTGCGCTAATCTTGCCAATATTTGAATTAATTTATATTCAAAATACTTGAATATCGTGCTTAAAATCAAGCAGCTTGATTGACTGAAACTGAGCTGTGATACAGCTCAGACTCAGTTAATCAAATTGCTTGATTGCGACTTGCGAGTTGAGATGATCAATAGATGTTCAGAAATGTTGACATCTCGGCCAGATTACCTCAGGCGGTTGAGTAGGCGGATTTATTATCCTCGCAATTGCGAGGTCGAATGTTCGATTCTCCGCTCGGGTTGATATTGATATGACCGGTTGGTGAGCCACCAGCTAACTCATGCATAGTGAAGACCGGGCGAGTGTCTTTTATTGATATCAAGTTTATATGGCAAGGCTAGGAAACACGTAGTAATTCCAAGGCTCGCTGAGAAATTCCTACTGTTTCCGAGCAAAGTTGATATAATAGAAATCAAAATATTCTAACCTGGTATTTTATTTATCAGGTAACGTTTCAGGCTACGTAATGAGCTATTATGTCGTGGTTTTTGTTGTAAAGAACGCGGACTTGTTTCAGTGACGCCATTCCGCAATATAACGATTCCGAAACGTAATATCGCATGCAGCGGAACTCGTACATATATCCACATAGAAATCAAATAACGTATACATATCATACCAACGCTTGTTCCCGGCTATCGCTCCGTACAACGGCATGAACGGGTGGCGGGAAATAGCGCTGGACATGCCATTGGGTTCATTCCTCGGCAAGCCTCGCATCAGAAGAAACACGGCAGCCATAAACACAGCAGCCATAAACACAGACATCGCAACTCTGATATAAACCATTTTCCTGTTGATAATTACGGTAAGTGGCAAAAGTAACAGAACAGTAACAGAACAGTAATAGAACAGTTCCAACAACATTGCATAACATGGGCATTTACATATACAGAAGAACCTCTCTAAACCGGACACGCATACGGTGTCTGTATCCTTAGTTTTATAGGTTTCATTGCCATCTATATCTGATGATAGTGCCTGTTCAAGTTCGCAGACCAAATCCGCATACATTGGTATAGTCATATGTCTGATTTGGAGTGGAGCCTCTAAACCGAACACACCCGGGCCATCCACTGTAGAACAAAACAGGTTAACTAGTGCAAATTGCAAGAAAGTCACCATTGATGGGCATTGAGACATACTGCTTGTTCGATAGAGTGTCTCATAAGTCATAAGTGAAGGTCTCTTTCAATAGGAGTTAAACTATAATACACAAACTATATTGTTTACCTATATTATAAATGTATATATAATATATACATTTTTATTTCATTGTATTACAATCGTGCCGCAGATCTGGGCTACACAGAGGACAGCGCATACGTCATGGAACCGGTATGTACTTGTAACATGTGTAAACAGCAATATACGTGTTTATAAATAGGTTATCGAACTTGAAAATCACAAGTAACATCACATAGAAATACCTCCGGGGATGATTGGTTTCAGCATTGGCCGAATTTGTCTCATCAAATTCTAAGGTCAACGATGCCTCGTAATTAGTTCGAAGTAAAGAAACTCACTACTGTCTGTTCCACGTTTTGCTGCCGACGAACTTTTGGCTATTAAACACATTAAATCTAAAAAATATTTAAAAGTAAGTACTTTTTTAACAAAAAAGTCACCCTCCCCAAAACAAATTGTTTCATGACATATGGGCGGGTTTTATAGACACTCGGTCTCAGATATGGGCAGAAAATGATGAAACAGAATAGTACAAAATAATGTATATTTACATGTATATCATATTTCTGCAATGCGATTGTTTTATTTGTCAGTATTCTTCACGGATTGACAACCACTGACGACGGCGTGGAGTCAAACCGACAAAATCCGCCATTTACATCGCTGGTGATGTCCCGGAACTAGTTCTACGGGAAATTACTATCAAAGTTCAGTACAAACTTATTTATAAGGAGCCGGGTACTGATCTGACGTGTCGATATGTATCCGACCGAATACGGTCATTATAGACCCTATCGGACTGATCAGATCAATTTAAAAACGTGTATATTTGAATGTGGCTTGAGTAGTGAGATTTACGGTAATGTGGTCAAGTTATGCTCAGGACCCTGGCCAATACTGATGTGCATTTATACTGTATGGTAGAAGCATGCAGCGCATGCACTACCTGCACCTATTGGGCGATATATGTAATATTATTTCACTGGCTGAATGACCAACATTACATACTCTGATCATATGCGCAGTATGATGAGGGTAAACACACAATTGACTCCGTTTTCCACATCACAGACACACATCTAAACCAGTTTTATGTGAATACTCAAAGTACTCATGTTATCATAGCAACACAAATGTATTATAGCATTGTTATATCATTTGTTTTATATGAGCAATTTGCTGATCATAACGAAAGGATATTTGTTCTTCGTTAAGTTTTGTTTGTATCATTTATGGATTGTATTTTGTTTTCCCCTCGCAGATAGGTAAGAGGGGATATATCGTTAGTCCATTACGTGCGTGCGTGCGTGCGTGCGTGCGTGCGTGCGTGCGTGCGTGCTGTGCGTGCGTGCGTGCGTTAGTCACACCGTTCATTTTTCAATAATTTATGAACCGCTTCACCGATTTTAATAATATTTGGCCACACTGTGTGTCTATGGATGGTGCTTAGTTTTGCATACGACTGATGTGTGACCGTCCAAGGTCAAGGTCACTGAGAACTTATGTTCACCTTGTTGGCAAAAATGTTAAAGTTTGTTTCATTTATTCAATAACTTATTATCAAGGCTGCTAGCGAGGGGATTATCTTAGTGATAACGATGCCCTTGTTTCGGCTTCCTTCGGTATTACTGTAAATTAACATAGGCACTTAATCATTTTATTTGCATTTTTGTATTACTTTAAGGCTTTATCATGTCGTTTTCCATCACTGTGTACTATCGGCTTCGTTAAAATGAGACACATGAATGCCATTATTTGTAATACATGTCACCTGACTATTGTTGCAGACACCCTGTCGCCATTTTGATTGCTTATGCCATGAACATCAATATGTACTCATATACCGCTTGTTGCGGTCTGAGATTTGCAAAATAAAGATATGTTCTGTTCTGTTTTGTTCAAAACCTATAAGTAACAAAGCTAATGGCGTTATTTTAATTGCAAATGAAGTAATCATTGTAATACAGTGGAACCTCTCTAAACCGGACACAAAGAAGACATCTCTAATCTTTCGTCATTCATCTCGGGTGATAATACCTGTTCATGATCGCATAGCACACACACACACACACACACACACGTTTCAGAATGCTCATATGCCTGATTTACAGCGAAACCTCTCTCAACCGGACACCCCGGGGACCTCCCAAGGAGTCCGGTTTAGAGAGGTTTCACTATATACATGTATATGCAGAATTACCGTGTATAGCAGTACCGACGAAAGCCTAAGCATGTCGAATGTCTGGTGGTTGGGTTGTTTCGAAGAAGTTCGTTGGTTTAAGCAAATTCGCTTAAGCTAACGAAATCCGTTGCTTCAAGCTAAACGGATAAACTAAATCAACGAAACGAGAAGCATCTGATTGCATATCATTGAAATAACCGACCGTTATTGATGATTACTTTTAGTTTTCGATTGGAACCTTCCCGTGATTCATCACTTCTTTAATTTCATCAAGTATTGTATTCGTGTATTAAGGTTGTTGTACCATTATTGTGGCCCCATGTATAGTCAATGGAAATCTAATAAAAAACTCTACTCATAAACCGATAGCTACTTACACAAATAAATAATATATACCATATATATGTGTTAAATAAGTTTTTATGCAGATGCTACCAGCAAGGAAATCACACCATATGCCGTAGTTAGAAAATAATAAGCGCATTTCGGTGTTTAACATGTACACTTTTAATTATATGTCCATATAATTTACATGGGGCCCACAAGAAAGAGACAACTACCTTAATAAAATATATTTTATACAAACATATACGACAACAACTTGCGCTGGTCGCAACTAGATTATTATCTTATTAAATCTTTTACCATTGACGTTGTTGTCTTTGTCACGATCTGATGTACTGGTATCGAGTACCTGTGGATATAGGAATGGTAATTTATCCAAGTGCCTGTGGGTATTAACAGTATTGGGAATGGTCACTCTGGTCAAGGCTTTGGGTGTAATTATCTCACAATGGCTAGGCTTAGTTGTAGATAGGGAGGGTGAGTAAATTTCCGTAGGTGAGACATTTGTGTGAATACTCTGGACAGTCAGCTGGGAAAGTTTGGTGAAGTTGGATGTGTGTTGTGCAAATATTCAGGATTTATGTCGTCTTATACAGCCCAGTTGGCGTAAGTACCGTGCAGTGTTGTTAGGTAGTAGATGTAAGAGATAAGGGATACAATAGTGGAATCTAGAGCAGTTTTTATTTTCTAAATTGGAACTATATTGGCTGCATAAATGTGTGCACAACTTTTGTCTGCAAACTGACTGGATTGTATTCGTAAAGGCTGTACCAACTATAAATATGCAAGTACGTTAATGTATAGCAAGGTGCAAATGTAGCTGTACTTTGTATTGCAGTGTCCACCCCAGACGTAGCGACGGGTGTAGGCGCAGCATTCTTGCCTAGAGTAGACTAGTGACGGAAGGCTATGTGTAGACGAGGCAGAATCGTGTTCCAGTGTAACTTGCTACAGTGTGTGTAGCAGATGTGGCGTAACCCGCATGTGTAACTTGCTACAGTGTGTGTGGCAGATGCGGCGTAATCCGTATGTGTAACTTGCTACAGTGTGTAGCAAAGTTTTTTTTGTGTAACTGTAACCAGGTTGGATAAAGCTACAGTGTTTGCAACATACATGGTGTAACCAGTAATGCTTTGCTACAGTGTGTGTAGCAAAGTTTGTGTGATCGTAGCCAAGAGGTAACATGCTACAGTGTGTACAACATATATGGTGTAATCCGTGTGTAACTTGCTACAGTGTGTGTAGCTACGTTGTGTAACCCAGTGATCATTTGCTACAGTGTGTGTGGCTACGTTGTGTAACCCATTGATCATTTGCTACAGTGTGTGTAGCGGTATTGGTGTTATACGTGCGAGTGTTTCATGATATATACATGCAACGTAATTGGTGTAACTGTCATTACGGTACGTTACGATGCTACAGTTCGTGTAGCAACTATGGAACTTGACATTTGTATGCAACAGTGCGTGGAGCCAGCATTAACCACCGTGTTTATGTACAGTCCTATACTATAGACATAAATTAACTATCACATATTAGGAGAATCATATAGAGTGTACAACAATAGGACACATGATGAACTAGTAACTGTGACAAACTTGTAACTGTGACAAATTTGGTAATTTATCTAATTTATTGTAATTGTGATATGAGATGTGCATGCATGTGTTTCATGTTCATTATTACCGAATGGTATGACATATTATATGAATGATTAATTGACATTACGTGTATATAGGTAACTAGAGGAGTATCGTCGGGCAGTATCTGAAGTTAGCATCATGGATGGAGAGGTAGTATAGGAGGAGGGGTATAGAAATAGGTGGTATCGTAGGAGGTGTACTAAAGGAGGGGGAAGGGTAGCATAGGAGGAATAGCATATATTGAGTAGGAGGGTAATAAGGGGAGTAGTACGGTAGAAGGTTTAGTATTGTAGGAGTCATATAGAGAGCGGGTAGTGAACGATACTCTATCACACCCTTATACGTTTGTACAGTGCAAATACCGTGTATATCTTGTAAATAAATACTCTATTGATATTTCTGAGTCACGAGTCTAATTGAGGTGTGACAGTCTTTACTGGTGTATCTCCAATTATTTACTGTTTACTGAATTCAGTTTATTTTTGCTTAACAGACTGTTAAATCCTTAGCAATGCTAAGGATTTAGCAGTCTGTTAAGCTAACATAAGCTTTGAGCAACCGGGCCCTGGCGGTTTAAGTGTGGACTTGAAAACTTTACATACCGTTTCGCCATTTCATATATGCACATAACATTTTGTTCTGCAACAATTTATGAGGAAACTGTTTGAAATGTGAAATAGCCTAGCGGGCGGATTGTGCGCATGTACTGTACATTACTGATATGTACGTTTTATGTCAATGTACAAGTTATATGCATATTATATACATGCTGTTGATGGTATGTACGTATTCAGTCATTGTATCAGCAATATGGACATTATATACATGCTGTTGCTAATATGTACGTATTCTGCAACTGTACAAGCCATATGAACATTGTATACATGATGTGGCTGATATGTACGTATTCTGTGATTGTATTAGTCATATGGATATTGTACACATGCTGTGGCCGATATGTACGTATTATGTCATTGTATCAGCCATATGGACATGATGGACATTACATAAATGTTGTGGCTGATATGTACGTATTATGTCATTGTATCAGCCATATTGACATTACATACATGTTGTGGCTGATATGTACGTATGCTGTCATTGTATCAGCCATATGGATATTGTACACATGCTAGGTGTGGCTGGTATGTACATATTCTGTAATTGTATCAGCTATATGGACATTGTATACTTACTGTGGCTGATATGTACGTATTCTGTCATTGTATCAACCATATGGATATTGTACACATGCTAGGTGTGGCTAGTATGTACGTATTATGTCATTGTTTCAGCCATATGGATATTGTTCACATGCTAGGTGTGGCTGGTATGTACGTACTCTGTCACTGTATCAGCCATATGGACATTGCATACATGTTGTGGCTGAAATGTACGTATTCTGCCACTGTATCAGCCAAATGTACATTGTATGCATGTTGGGGCTGGTATTTACGTATTCTGTCACTGTGTCAGCCATATGGACATTGCATACATGTTGTGGCTGACATGTACGTATTATGTAACTGTATCAGTCATATGGACATTGTATGCATGTTGTGGCTGGTATGTAAGTATTCTGTCTTCGCAGTAGCCATATGGACATTGTATACATGTTGTGGCTGACATGTACGTATTCTGTCACTGTATCAGCCATATGGACATTGTATACATGTTGTCGCTGGTATGTACGTATTCTGTCACTGTATCAGTCATATGGACATTGTATGCATGATGTGGCTGGTTTGTACGTATTCTGTCACTATCAGTCATATGGAAATTGTATGCACGCCTTGGCTGATATGTACGTACTCTGTCACTGTATCCGTCATATGGACATTGTATACCTCATTGCTGGACAATACACTCTGTGGCTTGCATGTACGTATTTTGCTGTCATTGTAACAGCCATATGGATATTGTACACATGCTAGGTGTGGCTGGTATGCACGTATTCTGTCATTGTATCAGCTATGTGGATATTGTATTCTTACTGTGGCTGATATGTACGTATTCTGTCATGGTATCAGCTATATGGACATTGTATACCTGTTGTGGATGGTATGTACGTATTCTGTCACTATATCAGCCATATATTGTACACTTACTGTGGCTGATATGTACGTATTCTGTCATGGTATCAGCTATATGGACATTGTATACCTGTTGTGGATGGTATGTACGTGTTCTGTCACTATATCAGCCATATATTGTACACTTACTGTGGCTGATATGTACGTATTCTGTCATTGTATCAGCCATATGAATATTGTACACATGCTAGGTGTGGCTGGTATATACGTATTCTGTCACTGTATCAGCCATATGGACATTGTATAGACGCTGTGGCTGATATGTACGTATTCTATAATTATATCAGCCACATGGATATTGCATAGACGATGTGGCTGATATGTACGTATTACGTCACTGTATCAACGACATGGATATAATATACATTTTGTGGCTGATAATTTTGTACGTATTCTGTCATTGTATCAGCCATATGGACATTGTATGCATGTTGTTGATGGTATGTACGTGTTCTGTCAATCTATCAGCCATATGGACATTGTATACACGCTGTTGCTGGCATGTACGTATTCTGTCATTGTATCAGGCCCACGGATATTGCATACATACTGTGGCTGGTATGTACGTTTTCTCTAATTGCATCAGTCATATGCATAGTGTTTGCATACTGTGGCTGGTATGTACGTATTCTGTCATTGTATCAGCCATATGTGTATTGTATGCGTACTGTGGCTGGTATGTACATATTCTGTCATTGTATCAGTCATATGGATATTGTATGCGTACTGTGGCTGGTATGTACGTATCCTGTCATTGTATCAGTCATATGGATATTGTATGCGTACTGTGGCTGGTATGTACGTATTCTGTCATTGTATCAGCCATATGGAAATTGTATGCCGACTGTGGCTGGTATGTACGTATTCTGTCATTGTATCAGCCATATGGAAAATGTATGCGTACTGTGGATGGTATGTACGTATTCTGTTATTGTATACGCCATATGGATATTGTATGCGTACTGTGGCTGGTCTGTACGTATTCTGTCATTGTATCAGCCATATGGATATTGTAAACATACTGTGGCTGATATGTACGCATTCTGTAATTGCACCAGCCATATGGACATTGTATACGTACTGTGGCTGGTATGTACGTATTATGTCATTGTATCAGCCTTATGGATATTGCATACATACTGTGGCTGATATGTACGTATTCTGTCATTGCACCAGCCATGTGGACATTGTATACGTACTGTGGCTGGTATATACGTATTATGTCATTGTATCGGCCATATGGATATTGTATACATACTGTGGCTGGTATGTACGTATTCTGTCATTGCATCAGGCCCACGGACATTGTATATATAATGTGGCTGGTATGTACGTTTTCTGTCATGGCATCAAGCCCACAGATATTGTATATATACTGTGGCTGGTATGTACGTATTATTCATTGTATCATGCCCATGGATATGGATACCCCAATGTAGGTTAACTGTGGGAGAGTTTAATGACCTTAGCTGTTGTTAGGCCGATAAACACAAATAGACAAACAAAACGTATCAGCCACACCATGTAGCCAATGTCTGTATGGATGATATAGAGCTAGACTATGTACTTATCAGCCACAACATGGAGCCAATGTCTGTATGGATGATACAGAGCGATACCATGTAATTATCAGGCGCAGCATGTAGCCAATGTCAGTATGGCTGATACAGAACCAGAATATGTACTTATCAGCCACAGGATGTAGTCAATGTTACTATGCGAGACTATGTATTGATCAGCTACACCATGTAGCAAACGTATGTATGGCTGATACTGAGTGATGCCATGTAATTATCAGGCGCAGCATGTACAATGTCAGTATGGCTGATAATGCACCAAAATATGTACTGATCAGCCCCAGCATGTAGCCAATGTCGGTATGGCTGATATAGAGCTAGAATATGTACTTATCAGCAATTATGTAGCCAATGTAGGTCTGGCTGATATATAGCTAGAATATGTGCTTATCAGACACAGGATGTAGTCAATGTTACTATGCGAGACTATGTATTGATCAGCTACACCATGTAGCAAATGTCTGTATGGATGATACAGAGCGATACCATGTAATTATCAGCCACAACATGAGGCCAATGTCTGTATGACTGATATAGAGCTAGAATATGTACTTATCAGCCAGAGGATGTAGTCAATGTTACTATGCGAGACTATGTATTGATCAGCCACACCATGTAGCAAATGCCTGTATGGCTGATACTGAGCGATGCCATGTAATTATCAGCCACAACATGAGGCCAATGTCTGTATGACTGATATAGAGCTAGAATATGTACTTATCAGCCAGAGGATGTAGTCAATGTTACTATGCGAGACTATGTATTGATCAGCCACACCATGTAGCAAATGCCTGTATGGCTGATACTGAGCGATGCCATGTAATTATCAGGCGCAGCATGTAGCCAATGTCAGTATGGCTGATACAAAACCAGAATATGTACTTATCAGCCACAGCTTGTAGCAAATGTATGTATGGCTGACTCGGGGACAGAATATGTACACAGCATGTAGCAAATGTATGTATGGCTGACTCGGGGACAGAATATGTACACAGTATGTAGCCAATGTCAGTATGGCTGATACAGAGACCAAATATGTACCTATCAGCCACTGTATGTAGCCAATGTCAGATTGGCTGATACAGGGCCAGAATATGTACCTATCAGCCTCAGCATGTAGCCAATGTCGGTATGGCTGATACAGTCAGAATATGTACATCTCAGCCACAGCATGTAGTCAATGTCGGTATGACTGATACAGGACCAGAATATGTACCTATCAGCCACAGCATGTAGCCAATGGCAGATTGGCTGTTACAGAGACAGAATAGGTATATCTCAGACACAGCTTGTAGCCAATGTCGGTATGTGTGATACAGTCAGAATATGTACCTATCAGCCACAGCATGTAGCCAATGTCTGTATGGCAGATACAGAGCCAGAATATTGTACCGGCCTGCTATACAGTAATCACAATGGCATCCGACTATAGGTTTCGCCGAAGTTCGGTAAATCTACATTGTAAATATCAATGATACATAACTAGGTATGTTGGATAATATTATATAGTAGCGATTGCTAATTCGGTCCAGTTATAATAAGAAGTTTACTTGTAAACTTTCTGCTTGATCCGCATAGCGTGTCAATGCAGGAAAGTGACTTAAATGTCGATTTAATTATGGAATTTCAGCGTGTTTTATGAGGATATCCCTAACCGCTAGAGACCATTGCGCATGCACTAGGTCACTTCCGGAAAATACGTCATATGCCAAAGTTCAATAGGTCAGCCTTTCTGACACAGCGTCACCATCACATTTCAGTTCGCCCGAAATAAACCCCATTAAACTCAAATTTAGTGTATTATGAACGATGCTGACATGGCAGTTACGTTCAAAGATGACTATTAGTCGTAGTTGTGTTGTTTATAAAACAACTTTCATTGAAAATAGTGAACTTGACGGAACTTATTTCCCACTGTATCTGGAGAAACTGTCATAATCCCATTGTTACTATGGGCGCGTAAAGTTGATTTCACTATTGCTAGTGTCAACCATAAGGGTATAAATACCCGCGCACATTCAAATGAGATTATTCTGGGCGCCGGCAGAGCAGAGGACAGTTATATTCAGAGGCTATTCTCTGATTTCATATATTTATGCACTAAGAAGTTTATTGTTCTAAATCTACCTAATTATATTATCTGACTTACATTAAGTCACATCTAGCTTTAACTAATATAGGTGGGTATTGTTAGAATCAGTGTATCTATTAGAGAGGTGAAGGTTACCTCCCTTGCTGTGAGAATATTAAGATAGGAGGAGTGAGTTCCCCTATTTATCATAGCTCCCACATCTAAGTCTGGAAAACTGTCTGATGTAGGGAGTTATTTCCCTTAGAGCGGTATAGATCCTGATCAGCGATGGAGTGTATATAGACTCCTCTTGCAACCTCAGTTAAAGGAGATATTTCCTTGGTTACACATTTAGAGAAACATCGTCTCTAGTTGTCTCTGCCTGTCGGTAAATTATTCGAATTCCATCAAAGACCCCCTCAGCCCAGAATCATACCTTCATACAGAGAGGGATAGGTCCACACGACCTCAATTATTATTGAATTTAAAATGTAACCATTATGGATTGTATGTAAATAAAATATACATGTAGTTATACACCTAATTTGTTGTTCCCATCTTACTAGGCCCCTTAAATCAGTCGCGGCCCACGCATTATATTTTCACATTTCGAGTTATTTAGAGTGATTGATACCAATTATACCGAGAGCTGGTTATACAGCACAAAGGGGTAAAACGGTTTTTCTTTACCAACGACCTTTAGAAGATGGGAAAGCGTAAATTGGGGAAGACTATGGACGAAAACAGAGATACAATAACATATCCCGGAGAATGTGGAGCCAGCCGCGACACAGGCGGGTGTGTTGAGCCAACCAGCATCATCAAGGGAACGAGAAACCATTTCAGCGCAGTCATTGACGATAGAAGCCACATCACTGACGCACCAAATAACAAGTAATATTGTGTTACCAGAAAACATGCAGGGTTGCAAGAATTACGAGAGACTACAGGGACAACCAATACATAGGGCAAGCAGCAACGACACAAATACAAGCCAAATAAGTGGAAGATGTAGCAGGCCAGAAGCCGAGTGGGTGAATGCTGAAGCAGAGGGTCCCAGTGAAGCGTGCTGGCGGTCAAAGAGTTGTGATAGGCAAAGCGAGACAGCAAATATGCAGCATGTATGAGAGATATTGGGTGGGACAGTCAAGTACCTATACATGTAGTTCAAATTTCAGGCGGGCGCGAAGTTATGAGAGACCACCCATAATCACAATACCAGATACAGAGATATACACAGCAAGAGAAAACCGAAGTCAGCGAGTGCCGTCAGTTTGTGAGAGGAGAACTGAAGAGGGTGGCTATCCAATAGTATTGTGCACCAGTCGAAGAGAAGTACTGTCATGTGATGAAATACCACACTTACAAAGATACAACAGTGATGGGTGATCCCATCTAGTGCAGAGAAGAGAACATGGTTTAGATGTGTATAATCAGAATAGAGAAAGAGAGAGGTACCAGAGGAAGAGTTATGAGAGACCATATGCTGAAGAGACACGACACGAGAATAATAGTTACAGACGCCAACAACCGTATGGTCTGGAAGAAACAGATTTAGAAGACCTAGGGTACAGGAGAAGTGTACATATGACAGGGGACACTATACAGAGGTCGAGTAGCCGCCAGGGACCAATGCGAGGAAACTTGAAATTACCAGAATTTAAAGGGAAAGAAGATTGGAAGGTGTGGATACGCAGGTTTGAGGCGATAGCTGAGAGAAGACAGTGGAGTGATGAATATAAGCTGGATGAGTTGCTACCTAGATTTCAGAGTGAGGCGGGTGAATTTGTTTTCACCCAGTCTAAGCGGACGCTCAGAAATTATGATGAACTTGTCGTGGAGCTAGGTTATAGTTATAGAGTTATAGAAAATACGAAATCATATGCTGCAATTTTTGCAAGCAGAAACCAGAAACATGGAGAAACAGTAGAAGAATATGCCGCCGAGCTAAAACGGCTTCATTACAAGGCCTATCCCAGGAGAGATAAAGATCAGCGCAGGGATGCTTTCGTGGAGAGATTCATGCGTGGCATAGCAGATGAATAAGTTTGGTTTCTAGTTAATTTTATGAAGAAACCGGAAGACATTGATGAAGCAGTGTTTTGTGTTGTAGAGTGTAAGAGTTAACGGTCTACAAGTAGGCACCAGGAACCATATGGCGAGAAAAAAACGAGGAGAAGAACGAAACAAGAAAGAGCGAAGACGAAACAGAGGATGAAAATGAGGATAGGATCTTAAGATTAAACACTAGTGATAGACACAATAAGAAGCCGAACGCAGCGAGATATGCTAAAACAAGTAATAAAGAAGAGAGGAAACCTACAAGAAATGTCGGTCTGGAGGTGAAGCAGGACAGACCATAAAATGATCAGTCAGCAAACGAGAATATGATTCAATATATACAGCAATTAACATACCTGATTAAGGAATTAGAACAGCATGTGAAAGCAAGTATGACAGAAAGGCCAACAAATGCAGATAGGTCAGTGCCCAACAGTTAATAATTATTATCACAAAGGTGGTCGGCAGCAACTACCGTATAAACAATTTTCAGAGAGACGAGAAGAGTATCCTCAGAAGTTTGAAGGCAGGCCTTTAAACTTCGCGGTGCTACCTCAATAGGCCAACAGGACGCCTGGGATAGTACTGGCCTACCAGATAAGGCAAATGTCAGTAGCTGAAACAAGATGGCCTAAATGTAGCGGAGCATAATTGGACAGTGTTGTCGACAAACATTTATAATAGCCTAGATAATGATAGGAAAAAGATGTCAAGCCTGGCAGGTGCAAGTGGCACACCATTGAAAGAGATTGGGAAAGCAATATTCTCAATACAGATGGGCGACCTACAATTAGAAAAGGAGCTGGTAGTAGCAGAAATACAGGATGAGTGCCTGTTAGGCATGGACATACTACAGAATGACCAAGCGGGTCCAAGTGATGTTTTACTCAGCCAGGGAGTTATTGTACTTAGTGGAGTAGAAGTATCAGTAATGCAATGGGAGTTGAAAGTCAAAGAAGAGTGATTGCGGCAGATCATTTTATAATACCAGGCTACAGTGAGTGTATCATCGACGTATATATACATCCAGAAGAAAGTGACGACCACAGACAAGATACGGAATTCATAGTGGAGCCCACAGAAAACTTCAAATAATCGTATGGTTTGCAAATGGCAAGGACGCTGATATATATAAAGGACGGGGTGACAAACCAGATTAGGATCCTAAATCATTTTCCAACCTCAACGTCTATAAATCAATATGCACTAGTAGGAATGGCGGAGCCAAGACTAGGAGAAATACAGTTCATAACATAACAGAGTACTACTGTGAAACCTGGAAGGGAGACAATAAGAAGGGTACAAATAAGCACCACAGATCGTAGCGCCACGGAAATAGGAAGCAATATTGAGGATAGGTCAACATGTGAAGAAGAAAATAATAACATACCCAGCCACCTGGTGGAGCTATTCAAGAGCGGAACAGAAGACAAGAACAGCTATGAGAGGAATCAGATAGGGAATTTGTTAGCAAAGTACCGAGCTACTTTTTCCATCAATCAAAGTGATCTGGGACTAACCCATATTACTGAACACTCTATTGATACAGGAGATGCAGCTCCAATTAAACGAGCACCAAGAAGAGTACCAATAGCGTATGCAGATGCAGAGAGGAAAGCAATAAAGGAGTTGGAAGAAAATGGAGTTATACGGAAGTCTGATTCACCATGGGCTAGTCATATAATGCTAGTTAAGAAGTCTGATGGAAAAATGAGACCATGTGTGGACTATAGACGGCTAAACGCGATTGTGAAAATGTATCAGCGTTTCCATTACCAAGAGTGGGAGACTGATGAATACCGATGAAGGAATCAGATATACCAAAGACAGCTTTTTGCGCGAAATATGGGCAGTATGAATTTCTATCTATGTCGTTTTGATTAAATTCAAGTGCAGCCACCTTTCAGAGAACCATGGAGCTAATGTTACAAGGCTTACAGTGGACGACTGAAATCATATACATAGATGATATAATAGTGTTCTCCAGGAGTTTTGAAGAGCATGTAGGTCGGGTAGATGGTGTGCTAGCGAGAATAGAAGCAGCAAATCTCAAGCTGAAACCAGCAAAGACAGAGCTGTTTCAAAAGTCAGTAACGTTCCTAGGACATGTGGTGTCCGAAGACGGCGTAAAACCGCACCCCGGCAATATTATCAAGATAGTACAGTGGGAACGACCTGAAACTGTGAAGCAAGTGAAACACATTTTAGGTATGGGGTCGTATTATCGCCGATTTGTTAAAGGTTATGCCACGGTGGCCAAACATCTGCCAGAGCTAACACGGAAAGGAAAACAATTTATTTGGACAGTAGCATGTGAGAGTGCATTTCAGAACCTGAAGCAGGCTCTGGTGAGCACAGATATAATAGGCCATCCAAATGATGATGGAGAATTTATCCTGGATGTAGGCGGATGCATAACAGGAATTGGGGCGGAACTTCACCAAGTACAAAATGGACGAGAGAAGGTGATTGCATATGGAAGTCGAGCCCTAAACCGAGCGGAGTTAAATTACTGCATAAGTCAGATTGAGTTATTGGCAGTCAGACACTTTGTGGCAATACTTACTGGGTAGAAAGTTCACAGTGAGAAGTGACCACCAAGCTTTAGTCTGGCTATTCAGACTTAAAGAACCAAGAGGCCGTGTAGCGAGATGGATAGAGGTGCTTTCAGCCTACAACTTTGTAATTGAATATCGTCCTGGGAAGGAAATGGGTAATGCAGATGCCCTAAGTCGCTGCGAGAACCCACATGATTGTGACTGTCCAGAGCAAAATACACTGGAGTTGTTAAAATGTGGACCATGTAAGAAATGTAGGAAGAGGGAAGAGGAGATGGTGCTTTTAAGTCCAGGAAGAGAGACCACACAACATAAAGAAGTGACCGTGAACCTATCGAATGAGTAAGAAATAACTACACAGGAAGCTATATTGCGTACGACAGAAAAGTCAGCTAATGCAGGGCAGGACAAGTCGGACGGGCACACATATAAGTGTAATAACCAGAATCACAAAGGCACAGGAATTGGGAGCCAAGGACTAGGAACCAGTACACAAGTAGCATATGTCCAGCAAAAACCGAGCGAAAACAACATGATGGCAAAGGCATAAGACGAAGATGAACATATAGGACCAATTGACAAAGCAGTAAAGGAGGGTATGAAACCAAGTACTACAGATATCACTATGTGCAGCCGAAAGACAAGGCACTATTGGATATTATGGGAATCACTGGTCTTAATAGATGAGGTACTATACAAAACATTCACAAAGCTGGATGGCACAGGCGTGTATCAACAATGTATAGTTCCACATAGTCATCAGAAGCTGATTTTACATCAAGTGCACAATTCGGTGTTATCAGGACATCTGCGGCGGAAACGTACCAAACAGAAATTACTTCAAAAGTACTACTGGTACAATGTCAATGCAGATGTAGCAAATCATATAGTGAAATGTAACACATGTGAAGCAGATAAGCCTCTAACCTGAAAACCGAGAGCAGCTTTGGGGTGGTTACGGGCGGGTGCACCAATGGACTGCCTAGCAACAGACATATTAGGACCATTACCAAAGATACCACGTGAAAACAGATACATATTGGTGGTAACAGATCACTTCAGCAAATGGGTGGAGATATTTCGCATATAATCACAGACAGCGGAGACGTGTGCACGGATTATACTAAATGAATAGCAAGGCTAGGAACACCAGTCACCATACATAGTGATCTAGGGCGGAACTATGAAAGTCAAGTGTTCAAAGCGCTGTGTAAAATGTTGGAAATTAAGAAGACGCGATGAAGTCCTAAGAACCCAGAGGAAACGGAGTTGTTGAAAGGTTCAACAAGACTTTAGTACGGATGATTAAGGCATATTTATGCGGTGAACAGGAGAACTGGGATCTGGATTTAGGATGCCTTACATCGGCATATCGTTCCAGTACTCATGAAGCGACCAACATGACCCCCAACTTAATTATGTTGGGTCGTGAAACTAGACTACCGGCAGAGTTTGTATTTGGGAGTGCAACCATGAATGGACAACCAGTGAGCTCATACGGGGAATATATATAAAGCATGAAAGAGTGTATGCAGAGGGCTCATTCAGTAGCTCGTAAGTATTTACAAGAGGCAGCAACCCGTCATAAGGAGATATATGATGCTAGGGCGGCCATCTTTAAGTATTAAGTAGGGGATCTGGTATGGTATCTGGCAGAAAACAGAACCAAAGGGATCTCACCGAAACAGGATAAGATGTATACAGGAACGTATATTATTAAATGTCAGACAGGTGCGTTGAACTTTCTGCTGCAGCTGGATGCTAAAGGCAATGAAAAGCTAGTGCATCATAACAAATTGAAGCCATACAAAGGGGACAGACCACCAAAGTGGACGAAGAGGGCATTGAAACTACTGCCAGCAGAGAAGTTTGGGAAGAAGACAGATGACAAACATGATCAATAACAGTGCAAACCTGTTAATGCATAACTTGTGTGTGTAAAACCGCATATAAACAATATATATATATATGTACAACACATTTAATTGATGTTCCTGTGCATATCATGGGTGATGTTTATGTTACCATATAACAGAACGTCTTGTTGAATGGAAATCAAATGTACAAAATTTCTAAAAAAAAATAAATAAAAATCATGTTATTATTTATAGCCGGTTAAACGGTTAGCACCTATTTGTATGAACCAAACCTGTTACAAGGTTGGGAATAATTGTTGATACATACATGTATAGCTAGCTATGAAACTTGATTGTTCACATTGTTTAGTGTTAGCACACCAACTTATTGAGGTTATCCTCGTATGTATGCCAAATGTGTGGCGTTTGTAATTGGCTGATTGCCGACATGTGTGAGGCTAGCAGCAATGCACCAGTTGCTTATAACATGTTTAATATACATGGAGTATTACAGGTTGGAATGAAGAGTTTACAGACACAGTGCAAATAGGATTGGAGCATAACAGTCAATAACAATGTGTAGTGTTGTGTAATCGATTGTTAGACTGATCATTGTGAAAAGGTTGTAAATAAATAATACACAAATAGCTAGGCATGGAGATTCATGTCTAGTGTTGTTTTGTTTTATGTCAACAAAATATCTATGGAAGAAAAATTCACATAGATAGATCCGTAATGGACCAGTTATGGTCAGTGGAGCAGAAGGCACCACCGTACGTATGAGGTACGTTTATGGTAAAGAATAACGTGAAAAAGGAAACGAGAGGCAATATAATGATTAAAATGAACCTATGACCTAATAAGTGAGGAAATTGAAGGTCACAACTGGAAATATGTACAGTGTCAGCGCTTATTGACATAGATAACCATTGATGTAGGGCAGCTAATGCCCTGATATCGCATTTAGTGCTGTGTGCACTGGTGGTAATGTAACCACTGAACGAATTTCATTAGAATTTAAAAAGAGATCACTTGGGTACTGTATGCCTGACTATGGTGCGAGTTGTGGACGAGAGGTTGTGCGTTCACAATCGCACACATAGAAAAACAGAGAGATCAGACTCGGATACTTTAGCACTATAGCTTCAGGTTGATTATGCCTTACTACTGAATGTAGTTCAGAGGGTTCACCGGGAAAGATGAAATATGGTTAAAAGACTGAATTACAGTCAGGGTGAAGACTGGTTCTACCCAGTTGCATGGGTTATATGGTTTTGCTCTTAACGAACATTAGAGCATAATTAGTAATTCATGACAGTCGTTCTTAAACAATGACGAGGTATTACATGCAATAATGGACTACTAATAGTAAGTTTTGTATATTTGCAGAATGTCTGCGATGATACGTGCAGCAAAAAGGGGGAGGGTGTACGAGTGCGTAAGATGCAGTGATGGTCCCCGCCCAATTAAGAACAGCTATCGCTACGTTCAGAAGCACGTGATGAATGCCCACCTGACAGCTGAGGAGTGCCACCAGTATTGCGCGCCGTGCGACTTTCGGGCGAATGACCGCGACGAGCTAGTTCGTCATTGCAATACATTGCAATACATTTGTCAGGCACATGAACATAGTTGAGGCCCAGCGCAGGTTAGGTGTGATAGCTGAAGACAGTATATTCTTTCGTGTGGGCAGCGATCCACGTTACTTGACCGAGAGTGATATTCGTGTATATGACAGAGAAAGCTCCAGGATGGAGTACGAGAGGAGGTCGGCGGAGCGGGGGCAGCTGACCAAGGTGACAAAGCGCATGATGCCCAGTCCGAAGCAGCTGACAGATGCAGCCACGTCCGTGCTCCCGTCGCTTGATGAGACAGAGGAGATGCGACATTTCGGCGAGCTAGGCGAGATCCTTATAGCCACTGACATCACGGCAACCATCTCGTCAGCTACCGCCTCCTCTGTCAGCCCAGCTACCACCTCCTCTGTAATCCCAGCTACCGCCTCCTCTGCCACTCCAAATACTGCATCCTCTGCCACTACAGCAACTGCCCATGATGACCATGGAGGGTACGAGTCCTCGTCCAGCTCATCGTCTGTAAGTTCATCGTCAACTACCTAAACGAGAAGGGCCCATAAGACCCAGACGGACTCATTCCTGAGCGAGCTGAAGGGGAACCTGTCCGTAACCAGCGAGTTCGTGAGCGCATGTTTTCAGACGGGACAAAAATCAGTGGACACAATGGCAGAGTGCATTCCTCAAGATGACAAAGGAATTGCGTGGACTTAATAACTTTTTCCGGGACGAACGGGACCGACGCCAGAGTAACAGACGAGACGGACCCGCCAGACGAGAGGGACACACCGACAGACACCGACCATATTGGCGAGGGGACACAATGCACAATATCAAATATAGCGATTATGGTTATTCATAATCAAGTTTTATAATTTGTAGTGGGTGTTCGGAGGACCTCAGACATAAGCAGAGGGTAATGACCGGCCTGCTATAGGTTAGAGGACACTAAATGGTGCGAAATCGCCCAGAGTGTATGCAAAAATAGTCCGGCATAAAAAAATTGTGCTGGGTGTTTTGAGGTCACAGACACCGTTTGCTTGCAAATCTTGATCCATTACTACCCAGTTTCACTTGTGGAACATTTTGAGGTGCCTTTAACACCAGCTTTCAGCATACTTGTATCATTTAAAAGAAAACACTGAACATGTTGGTCACGTGATGTAAACACAGATTCCGTGGCCAAAAAATGTAAACAATATTGGAGGATATGACAAGGTTGAATATTTCTTTCTTAGTAGTAAGTGAACCTATTGTTTAGTTCATGCAGAACCAGTACAGACTGGCTGCATGTCATGTACAAGTGGGTCCCACAGCATCCATACGAATAGTGAAAGTAGGATGAGACTGGCCTTATTGGATGGCAATCGGTTAAATTATATAGTAAAACTATTTGGAGGTGGCTAACCTATACAATGATCACAATGGCATCCGACTATTGGTTTCGCCGAAGTTCGGTAAATCTACATTGTAAATGCCAATGATATATAACTAGGTCTGTTGGATAATATTACATAGTAGCGATCGCTAATTCGGTGCAGTTATACTAAGTAGTTTACCTGTAAACTTTCGGCCTGATCCGCATAGCGTGTCAATGCAGGAAAGTGACTTAAATGTCGATTTAGTTATGGAATTTCAGCGTGTTTTCTGAGGATATCCCTAACCGCTAGAGACCATTGCGCATGCGCTAGGTCACTTCCGGAAAATACGTCATATGCCAAAGTTCAATAGGTCAGCGTTTCTGACACAGCGCAACCATCACATCTCAGTCCGCCCGAAATAAACCCCATTAAACTCAAATTTAGCGTATTATGAACGATGCTGATATGGCAATTACGTTCACAAATGACTATTAGTCGTAGTTGTGTTGTTTATAAAACAACTTTCATTGAAAACAGTGAACTTGTGGGAACTTATTTCCCACTGTATCTGGAGAAACTGTCATAATCCCATTGTTGCTATGGGCGCGTAAAGTTGATTTCACTATTGCTAGTGTCAACCCTAAGGGCATAAATACCCGCGCACATTCAAATGAGATTATTCTGGGCGCCGGCAGAGCAGAGGACAGTTATATTCAGAGGCTATGCTCTGATTTCATATATTTATGCACTAAGAAGTTTATTGTTCTAAATCTACCTAATTATATTATCTGACTTACATTAAGTCACATCTAGCTTTAACTAATATAGGTGGGTATTGTTTGGATGAGTGTATTTTGCACATAGTCAGTCCTTGTGGGTTTTTGGGGAAAGATTGGATTTTTATTAATAACCCTCCCCCTTGTTATCCCAACTACCGTGATTACCCCTATCGTATGCTGGCCAGTTATTTGGCTACTAGATCAGCAGGTATCTATTAGAGAGGTGAAGGTTACCTCCCTTGATTTGATAATATTAAGAAAGGAGGAGTGAGTTCCCCTATTTATCATAGCTCCCACATTTAAGCCTGGAAAACTGTCTGATGTAGGGAGTTATTTCCCTTAGACCGGTTTAGATCCTGATCAGCGATGGAGTGTATATAGACTCCTCTTGCAACCTCAGTTAAAGGAGATATTTCCTTGGTTACACATTTAGAGAAACATCGTCTCTAGTTGTCTCTGGCTGTCGGTAAGTTATTCGAGTTCCATCAAAGACCCCCTCAGCCCAGAATCATACCATCATACAGAGAGGGATAGGTCCACACGACCTCAATTATTATTGACTTGAAATTGTAACCATTATGGATTGCATGTAAATAAAATATACATGTAGTTATACACCTAATTGTTGTTCCCATCTTACTAGGCCCCTTAAATCAGTCGCGGCCCACGCTACCCAAACCCGTGACAATATGTACATATCAGCCACAGCATGTAGCCAATGTCGGTATGACTGATGCAGTCAGAATATGTACCTATCAGCCACAGCATGTAGTAAATGTCGGTATGGCTGATACAAAGTGAGAATATGTACATCTCAGCCACAGCATGTAGCCAATGTTGGTATAGCTGATACAGAGTCAGAATATGTACCCATCAGCCACAGCATGTAGCCATTGTCGGTATGGCTGATACAGAGCGAGAACATGTACCTATCAGCAACAGCATGTAGTCAATGTCGGTATGGCTGATACAGAGTCAGAATATGTACATCTCAGCCACAGCATGTAGCCAATGTCGGTATGGCTGATACAGAGTAAGAATATGTACATCTCAGCCACAGCATGTAGCCAATGTCAGATTGGCTGATACAGAGCCATAATATGTACTTACACTCCCGCCTGCGATTCTCTTACCAAGAATTGCAATCCAGCGGTCCTTGAATTGCAATTCATCCCCTCTGAAATTGCAGTCTAATTGCGGTCCGATAGCGGTCCCGTTTTTGCGGTCATTCTTTCGCGATACCGTTTGTGCGGTCATTCTTTCGCGTTCCAGTTTGTGCGGTCATTCTTTTGCGATACCGTTTGTGCGGTCATTCTTTCGCTATTAGCCGTAAAAACTTACAGTATCATCGTATAGTACAGTCTGTTTACATTATACAAACGTACTATACGAATATTATACAAATATACGATATCCGTTCGTATATACGATATATCCGTACGGATATGGTATGAATATACAATGGGTCATCGTGCGGTTAAAATATACCGATGCACCGGTTCATTTCGCATGTAAACATCCGGTTTTCATTTCGATCATCTGCCACAATTTTAAGTTTTTCAAAATGAATAAATTTTCAGTTTTACGATACAGAAACAATTTAAAACTGAGGATTGTGAAGTACGGTATTAATTTCGCTCAGAGTCGTTCCGTGGCCGAGGGGCCACAGTGCAGTGTTTTCGCTACATGTGTGTTCACTACAGTAATTCATCAGCAATTCATCAATGTACTCCGCACCACCGCCGGGGACACAAAACAATGATCCCCCACACACACCAGCCATCTACATTTGGCGTCCTAAAAGTTCCGGTCTATATCCCACAATGGGAACAATCAATATGTATCACCACCACCACCAGTTTTTGTCTATGACTACACACACACCCCCCACCCCCCCAGCACATCCACCCCCCCCCTCCGACCACTACGTCTGCTGTAACGCAGGATGACGTGGCCGACTGATCAAGTGCATACTAGTCTTGGTGCGTGACCGACTGATCAAGTTCTAAACTAGTCGTGGTACGATGGCCGACTGATCAAGTTCTAAACTAGTCATGGTGCGATGGCGAGTGATCGAGTGCTATACTAGTCCTGGTGCGATGGCCGACTCATCAAGGGCTAAACTAGTCTCGGTGCGATGGCCGACTGATCAAGGGCTAAACTATTCCTGGTGCGATGGTCGACTGATCAAGTTCTAAACTAGTCCTGGTGCGATGGCCGACTGATCAAGTTCTAAACTAGTCCTGGTGCGATGGCCGACTGATCGAGTGATATACTAGTCCTGGTACGATGGCCGACTGATCAAGGGCTAAACTAGTCTCGGTGCGATGGCCGACTGATCAAGGGCTAAACTATTCCTGGTGCGATGGCCGACTGATCAAGTTCTAAACTAGTCCTCGTACGATGGCCGACTGATCAAGTTCTAAACTAGTCCTGGTGCGATGGCCGACGGATCGAGTGCTATGCTAGTCCTGGTGCGATGGCCGACTGATCAAGTTCTAAACTAGTCCTGGTGTGATGGCCGACTGATTGAGTGCTATACTAGTCCTGGTGCGATGGCCGACTGATCAAGTGCTAATGTAGTCCTGGTGTGATGGCCGACTGATCAAGTGCTATACTCGAAATGGCTGACTGATCACGTGCTATACTGGGCATGGTGAGATGGCCAATTGATCAAGTGCTATACTGGGCATTGTGCAATGGGCGACTGATCAAGCGCTATACTAGTTATGGTGCGATGGCAGACTGATCAAGTGCTCTACTAGTCCTGGTGCGATGGCCGACTGATCAAGTGCTACACTCGGCATGGCCGACAGATCACGTGCTATACTGGGCATGGTGAGATGGCCAACTGGTCAAGTGCTAGACTGGGCATGGTGCAATGGGCGACTAATCAAGCGCTATACTACTTATGGTGCGATGGCAGACTGATAAATTGCTCTACTAGTCCTGGTGCGATGACCGACTGATCAAGGGCTAAACTAGTCTTGGTGCGATGGCCGACTGATCAAGGGCTACACTAGTCCTGGTGCGATGGCCGACTGATCAAGTTCTATACTAGTCCTGGTGCGATGGCCGACTGATCAAGGGCTACACTAGTCCTGGTGCGATGGCCGACTGATCAAGGGCCAAACTAGTCCTGGTGCGATGGCCGACCGATCATGGGCTAAACTAGTCCTGGAGCGATGGCCGACTGATCTAGTTCTATACTAGTCATGGTGAGATGGCCGACTGATCAAGTGTTAAACTAGTCCTTGTGCGATGGCCGACTGATCAAGTTCTAAACTAGACCTGGAGCAATGGTCGACTGATCAAGTTCTAAACTAGTCCTGGAGCGATGGCCGACTGATCAAGTTCTAAACTAGTCCTGGTGCGATGGCCGATTGATCGCCGACTGATCAAGGGCTAAACTAGTCCTGGAGCGATGGCCGACTGATCTAGTTCTATACTAGTCATGGTGAGATCGCCGACTGATCAAGTGCTAAACTAGTCCTCGTGCGATGGCCGACTGATCAAGTTCTAAACTAGTCCTGGAGCAATGGCCGACTGATAAAGTTATAAACTAGTCCTGGAGCGATGGACGACTGATCAAGTTCTAAACTAGACCTGATGCGATGGCCGACTGATCGAGTGCTATACTTGTCCTAGTGCGATGGCCGACTGATCAAGTTCTAAACTAGTCCTGGAGCAATGGCCGACTGATAAAGTTATAAACTAGTCCTGGAGCGATGGACGACTGATCAAGTTCTAAACTAGACCTGATGCGATGGCCGACTGATCGAGTGCTATACTTGTCCTAGTGCGATGGCCGACTGATCAAGGGCTAAACTAGTCCCGGTGCGATGGCCGACTGATCAAGTGCTATGCTAGGCCTGGTGCGATGGCCGACTGATCAAGTTCTAAACTAGTCCTGGTGCGATGGCCGACTGATCAAGTGCTATACTTGTCCTGGTGAGATGGTCGACTGATCAAGTTCTAAACTAGTCCTGGTGCGATGGCCGACTGATCAAGTTCTAAACTAGTCCTGGAGCGATGGCCGATTGATCAAGTTCTAAACTAGTCCTGGTGCGATGGCCTACTGATCAAGTGCTAAACTAGTCCTGGTGCGATGGCCGACTGATCAAGTGCTAAACTAGTCATGGTGCGATGGCCGACTGATCAAATCGCATGCCATAATAACTAGATGGCCATGGCTTGCATGTCGTGCCCGCCAAGGCATTTGATAGTACAAACAATTTTTTTTATTTCAACAAACCTTTTTACCCCTTTGACTTAAAAACTTGCCGCACCCGCCGAAGCTTTGATAGTATACCCGAAAACTTTTAACTAAAAAATACTTTTACCAAAAACTTTATCCTGAATGCACACCAATGTGCCGACTGATTTGCTCCGTCTGCAAGCGGGCCCAACAAAAACTTTAAAGGAAATTTCAAAGTAATTTGACCATGACATTGGGCACATATAAATAATAATGAACATGTGGGTGACAAATACACAGTATGTGAAGTTTCGAGTGAATTGGTGAAGCGGTTTCAGAGATATAGAGTTCTTAAAGGTACATGCCCACTCAGTAGGCACAAAATGTTCTTTATATCAGAGACATCATCTGAGACATGTTCGGGCAAAATAAACATTAATTCACCATTAATACATCATGTATTGGCATTATTATACATTTTATATCAGACGTAAATTTCCACACTGCTATCAGGGGCGATAACCGTGTTTCCTTAAAATGTTACCAAGACATTACTATTTATTTTTTGATGTGCAATGATCATACTTTATAATCTGTCGAAAACATTATTTGTTCAGGGAATCACATTTAATTAGTATAAGTAATTAAAAAATATCATGCCCCATTTGCCTATGAAAATAGCCTGATATCACTATCAGTGAAATAAACATTACTAAATGATTATATCCATATAACGGGCACTCGTGATGTTTAGAACTGGTGGAATAGTGACAAAATTATACACTTATTTAATTCCTACAAATAACTGAGAATACACATAACTTTAATTGTTGTGCGTACTGAGTGGGTATGTGCATTTAATTAGCATAACTAATTAAAAAATATCGAGCCTCATTTGAATATGAAAATAGCTTGATACCACTGCTGGTCATTATCAGTAAAATAAATATTACTAAATGATTATATATGGATAGCGGGCACACGTAATTTTTAGAACTGGTGGAATAGTGACACAATTATACACTTATTTAATTGCTATAAAGAAAAGTGTGTGCCTACTGAATGGGCATGTACCTTTAAAAACATTAACCTTAAATCAAAAAAATTTAACAAGACGCACGAAGTGACGTACATATGGATGTACGTACGTATGTAGGCCAATGTGACAACTATATCGCACTGTCCACATGCAGGCATGTCAAAAACTTTGAGGTAAATTTCAAAGTAATTTGACCTTGATATTGGGCACAGGGGTTGCAGGGATGAAAATATGGATGATGATAAACACACATGTGAAGCTTCGAGTGAATTGGCGTAGCTGTTTCTGAGATATAGTGTTCTTAAAAACTTTAACCTACGGTAAATAAAAACCAGATGGCCATGGCCCGCATGTCGAGCCCACCGAGGCATTTGATGGTCTCGGAGTATATTTATTTGAAGTTTGAATTAAGGTATGTAAAAGCTTTAACGCAAATTTGAAAGTCATTTGACCTTGATCTTGGGCATGTGGGTCGCATGCGTGGGCTATAATATGAAAATATGGTTGATAATAAAGAACTATCTGAAGTTTGAAGCAAATCTGAGTAAGTGTTGTGGAGATATAAGGTATGCAAAAACTTTAACACAAATTTCAAAGTCATTTGACCTTGACCTTGTGGCACAGGGGCCGCACGAGTGGGACACAGAATGAATATATGGATGATGACTAATAAGCATTTGATGCTTCAAGTCAATGTGACTTATGATATGGTATTTAAAAACATACACCGATTTCGGACGGACTGACGCACGGACGTCATTGTGATCTCTCGCTTTCCGCAAGCAGGCTCGGCAAAAGAAGTACGGGTTGACGTCAATGCGCAGACTATATCTATCGCACTGTCCGCAGGCGGTCACGACAAAAATTGTCCAACCCCTTTTTAAAGGTGCATGCCCACTCAGTAGGCTAAAAATGCTCTTTATGGGAATTAAATAAGTGTATAATTGTCACTATTCCACTAGTTATAAACATTACGAGTGCCCGCTATACAGATATAATCATTTGGTAAAATTTATTTTACTGATAGTGACGCGCGGTGGTATCGGTATTTTCATGTGCAAATGGGGCATGATATTTTATAATTATTTATACTAATTAAATGCATCAACTGAAAACAAAATTGACAGATTATAAAGTATGATCATTGCACATCAAAAAATAAATACAGAGAATAAATATTAATGTCCGTTAACATTTTAAGGAAACACGGTTATCGTCTCTGATATCAATGTGGAAATTTTCTTCCGATATAAAATGTATAATAATGCCAAACAATACGTGGGTAATGGTAAATGATTGTTTATCTGGCCAGAAAATGTCTCCGCACTGTCCCGTGAGACCCATGCATGTGCTAAGTTTCATAAACAATATTGCAAAGGCTGTTCGCGTTATGCTCCGGACAAATCAGTGCGCGAAAAAACAAAGGGAGATAACTAAACTAGAAAATGTGTTCATAGAACACGGATACCCCACATATCGCTTTGATAGTAAACAAGGCAAAATTCCGGTGTCCAAAAGGGAGAGATAATCCATGACACGGGATTCGAATCAAAAATCGAAATAAACTTTCCGCATCTACTCATCATAAGGAAGCTACATATCAAATTTCAGTGATGTAGCTATTACAAAAGTTTTACGAGTTACAAGGCAAAATTTTCAAATTCTAATTAAAAAATAGATAATCCATGACTCGGGGGTCGAATCAAAATAAACTTTGCAAATCTACTCATCATAAGGAAGCTACATACAAAGTTTCAGGTGTGTAGCTATTAGGTTTTAAAAGTTTTACGAGCTACAAGCCATTGTTGGAAAATTCTAACATTGAAAAGGGGAGATAATCTATGACCATGGGGTCGAATCAAACATACATGTACCAAGTTTCAGGTCTGTAGCTATTACGGTTTAAAAGTTTTACGAGTTACTAGGTTGGTGACGGACGGAAGAACGGACAAGGGTAACACTAAATGCCCCCTCCACTATCGTGGTGGGGCATAAAAATTAGTGAGGCAAAAGTTGTCATATACAAGTAACTTACCTTAATTCATCAGTTACACATCAGACGATGAATGAACTTTAATTCTGGTGTAGAATATTAATGTTATTCATTATGTTCAATAGTGCTGCTTTGACATGACGTGAAATTAAAACATGCATCACATGATCTGGAAGAATAACCACAGACCAAGCACGCATATTGAGAATCACGTCTGTCGGTTCTTATCCAGCTTCGATTTCTGTCACCTGTCCACACAATCCAGAATCCAACATTGTCGCTAATTTAATCCTCTATGTTGGTGTACGTTAGAACAAAATGTCACTTAGTATATTATCCAATGCGGGTTGTAATTTCTTGTTTCTCTAAATAAATGCGTCCAACAATCCCTGTAGCTGCTATCGTGATAAAAAATGTTAACGGTTCTGTCAGCGCCTCAAATATTGATCTTAATATCCACCATTTTGACACCAAGTACCAGAATAATGATGTTTCCATGCGCCGTCGTAGTGTTATCTGTCAGATTACGTTGTTTATTTGATCAAATTGATGGACAAATTTGTGTCCGCTAATGTCGCCAAGTGCATAATATGTGACGTTGACTGTAATAATTTGGCATAGCTTCTAGCTTGTGAATTTTGGTTGAATCAAGTGATCACTATGGTGAATAAGTGTGTATTTGTGTCCGGTTTGCTGAGTAGGTAGAGCGATGTAAAAAACACTTTTTTGTCTAATTTCGTTCATTATCTCGAACCGGGTCAATGCACCATCTTCCATAATATAACCGGAAGCGTCTATGTAAAGAACATCTCTGATTGGCTAAATCTAAACTGTAATGACGTCATTCAACCTATTTCGGGATTCCGGAAGACATAATCTGATAGTACGCGAATCATTAATGAAAGTAGAAAAAATGTGTTTTTTTAGATCGGTGAACGATCACAATTGGACGAACTTTGTATGGTTGGAGTTGCTAATGTATATGGTCATGGTGCACCACTTTAGTTTGAGCTGGCGATCAGCTATTGGTCATATATGACCGATAATCCACGCCGGACGGCCTCCGATACTGTGTGAGATTCTTTCGTACACGCAAATTTCGCTTTGGATGGGGTATACAAAATGCGAATAACTGAATAAATGCTGGAAAGAGCGATTTTAAGTGAATATATTCACACAACTAATACCTTTATCGATTGCCAGCGACAGAACTCATACATTTAATCGATGTGTATTGTGTTTGTGCGAGTCGGAAACGAGAGGGCTCTTTCTATAATGGCCACAATGTTATCCATCTTTCTTTATATTAGATGGTAATGTACGAGACCAAGTGGGTGGGGTAATGGGATTTTTTTTAATAAGCATTCATTTGGTGTCATAGGTCCGAGTCTTCCACCTGTGATCTGTGCCTTGTTAGCTTGCTCGATAGAGCCATGGGCATGCCATGGTACCGTAAACATGATGTCCCTGGTTCGATTCCGGGCCGTTATTTATCTTTCTCACTCTGTGACACAAGTAAACCGTTTTATTTTAAATAAATGGCTATCACCGGAATAAATATTATCTTCACAAAATTTGATTCGGGCCATAAGAAATCAACAGCCAGAACAGAACGTTTGCAGTAATAGAAATCTAATTCCAAAATAAATTTTTATTTTATGATCAGGATTCGAAAATTAAAATATGCTTTTCTTTCAAAATTATTATCAATATATTCACCATGTTATTATGGTTAATATGCAATTCACAGTCTCCGTGCAGCTTGAAATTGAAAGACATGAAAAGTTGTGTTGATCTCAGAAATTGTCATGTCGACTATAGGATCGCGTCGAAATAATGTTAACAGAATAGGAAAACGTAATTTGATACCGACGAAAAAGTAAACAAAACGCAAAATTGATGCTTAGTTTTGCAATATTATACCGTAGACCACACATTATAATTTGATTTTATATGAAAATAAATATATTGTGAGTATGGTGGTGTCTATTAATGTGTTCTTGATATTCGGAACGGCAGTGACGACATTTGTTTTGTCCAAGAAATTGTCAAGGTCAAGGTTTCACTGTTTGTCTCGCAATAACCCGCCGATTTACATTTGCGCACCAAAGAAACAGATCACCAATACCGCTGACTTTCTAGTCACTTTGAATGAAATAGATGGGATAACATTTTGGATGGGAACACGGATACGTTTGTCAGCAATTTCGATTGTACTGCCGCATTGGTCAAGCAGAGCGGTAGACTGGTTTGACCGCAGAGCGCAGCGTAAAGCGGTCATTCTTCCGCAGTTTAAAGAAAAAAAAGAGCGTAAACTGCAATTAAAAGCGGAGTGCGGCGCTAACTACGCTATAAGTTTTGCAATTCCGCAACCAACATTTTGGACCGCTGTCACATGATTGCAGTCCGATTGCAGTCTAATTGCAATTAATGGGAACACGAATTGCAATCCTGCGATCCAGGAATTGCAATTCGCCTGGTAAGAGAACCGCAAAAACATGTAGCCATTCTCGGTATAGCTGATACAGGGCCAAAATAGGTACCTATAAGACATAGCATGTTGCCAATGTCGGTATGGCTGATATAGAGCCAGAATGTGTACCAATCAGACACAGCATGTAGCCAATGTCGGTGTTGCTGATACAGGGCCCGAATATGTACCCATCAGCCACAGCATGTAGCTAATGTCGGTATGGCTGATACAGAGCCAGAATATGTACCCATCAGCCACAGCATGTAGCCAATGTGAGTAAGGCTGATACAGGGCCAGAATATGTACCTATCAGCCACAGCATGCAACCAGTGTCGGTATGGCTGATACAGGGCCAGAATATGTCCATATCAGTCACAGCATGTAGCCAATGACGGTATGGATGATACAGGGCCAGAATATGTCCATATCAGTCACAGCATGTAGCCAATGACGGTATGGCTGATACAGGGCCAGAATATGTACATATCAGCCACAGCATGTAGCCAATGTCGGTATGGCTGATACAGAGCCAGAATATGTGCCTATCAGCCACAGCATGTAGCCAATGTCGCTATGGCTGATACAGAGCCAGAATATGTACATATCAGCCACAGCATGTAGCCAATGTCGGTATATCTGATACAGGGCCAGAATATGTACCGATCAGCCACAGCATGTAGCCAATGTCGGTATGGCTGATACAGTGCCAGAATATGTACGAATCAGCCACAGCATGTAGCCAATGTCGGTATGGCTGGTACAGGGCCAGAATATGTACCTATCAGCCAGTGCATGTAGCCAATATCAGTATGGTTGATACAGGGCCAGAATATGAACCTATCTGCCACAGCATGTAGCCAATGTCGGTATGGGTAATACAGGGTCAGAATATGTACATATCAGCCACAGCATGTAGCCAATGTCGGTATGGTTGATACAGAGCCATACTATGTACATATCAGCCACAGCATGTGGCCAATGTCGGTATGGCTGATACAGGACCAGAATATGTACCTATCAGCCACAGCATGTAGCCAATGTCGGTATGGCTGATACAGAGCCAGAATATGTACATCCCAGCCACAGCATGTAGCAAATGTGGGTATGGCTGATACTGGGCCAGAATATGTACCTATCAGCCACAGCATGTAGCCAATGTCGGTATGGCTGATACAGGGCCAGAATATGTAACTATCAGCCACAGCATGTAGCCAATGTCGGTATGGCTGATACAGAGCCAGAATATGTACATCTCAGCCACAGCATGCAGCCAGTGTCGGTATGGCTGATACAGGGCCAGAATATGTTATCAGCCACAGCATGTAGCCAATGTCGGAATTGCTGATACAGAGCCAGAATATGTGCCTATCAGCCACAGCATGTAGCCAATGTCGCTATGTCTGATACAGGGCCAGAATATGAAAATATCAGCCACAGCATGTAGCCAATGTCGGTATGGCTGATACAGAGCCAGAATATGTACCTATCAGCCACAGCATGTAGCCAATGTCGGTATGGCTGATACAGAGCCAGAATATGTACCTGTCAGCCACAGCATGTAGCCAATGTCGGTATGGCTGATACAGGGCCAGAATATGTACCTATCAGCCACAGCATGTCGCCAATGTCGGTATGGCTGATACAGGGCCAGAATATGTACCTATCAGCCACAGCATGTAGCTAAATTCGGTATGTCTGATACAGGGCCAGAATATGTACATATCAGCCACAGCATGTAGCCAATGTCGATATGGCTGATACAGAGCCAGAATATGTACCTATCAGCCAAAGCATGTAGCCAATGTCGTTATGGCTGATACAGAGCCAGAATATGTACCTATCAGCCACAGCATGTAGCCAATGTCGGTATGGCTGATACAGGGCCAGAATATGTACCCATCAGCCACAGCATGTAGCTAATGGCGGTATGGCTGATACAGAGCCAGAATATGTACCCATCAGCCACAGCATATAGCCAATGTCGGTATGGCTGATACAGAGCCAGAACATGTACATCTCAGCCACAGCATGCAGCCAGCGTCGGTATGGCTGATACAGGGCCAGAATATGTCCATATCAGTCACAGCATGTAGCCAATGTCGGTATGGCTGATACAGGGCCAGAATATGTACCCATCAGCCACAGCATGTAGCTAATGTCGGTATGGCTGATACAGAACCAGAATATGTACCCATCAGCCACAGCATGTAGCCAATGTCGGTATGGCTGATACAGAGCCAGAACATGTACATCTCAGCCACAGCATGCAGCCAGCGTCGGTATGGCTGATACAGGGCCAGAATATGTCCATATCAGTCACAGCATGTAGCCAATGACGGTATGGCTGATACAGGGCTAGAATATGTACATCTCAGCCACAGCATGCAGCCAGCGTCGGTATGGCTGATACAGGGCAGGGCCAGAATATGTCCATATCAGTCACAGCATGTAGCCAATGACGGTATGGCTGATACAGGGCTAGAATATGTACATATCAGCCACAGCATGTAGCCAATGTCGGAATGGCTGATACAGAGCCAGAATATGTGCCCATCAGCCACAGCATGTAGCCAATGTCGCTATGTCTGATACAGGGCCAGAATATGTACATATCAGCCACAGCATGTAGCCAATGTCGGTATGGCTGATACAGAGCAAGAATATGTACCTATCAGCCACAGCATGTAGCCAATGTCGTTATGGCTGATACAGAGCCAGAATATGTACCTATCAGCCACAGCATGTAGCCAATGTCGGTATGTCTGACACAGGGCCAGAATATGTACCGATCAGCCCCAGCATGTAGCCAATGTCGGTATGGCTGATACGGAGCCAGAATATGTACATCCCAGCCACAGCATGTAGCAAATGTGGGTATGGCTGATGCAGGGCCAGAATATGTACCGATCAGCCACAGCATGTAGCCAATGTCGGTATGGCTGATACGGAGCAAGAATATGTACATCCAAGCCACAGCATGTAGCAAATGTGGGAATGGCTGATGCAGGGCCATAATATGTACCTATCAGCCACAGCATGTAGCCAATGTCGGTATGGCTGATACAGGGCCAGAATATGTACCTATCAGCCACAGCATGTCGCCAATGTCGGTATGGCTGATACAGGGCCAGAACATGTACCTATCAGCCACAGCATGTAGCTAATGTCGGTATGTCTGATACAGGGCCAGAATATGTACATATCAGTCACAGCATGTAGCCAATGTCGATATGGCTGATACAGAGCCAGAATATGTACATATCAGCCACTGCATGTAGCCAATGTCGTTATGGCTGATACAGAGCCAGAATATGTACCTATCAGCCACAGCATGTAGCCAATGTCGGTATGGCTGATTGTCAAGGTCATTACCAAGGTCAGGAATGATCGAGACAAATTGTCTCCCCCAATTATCATATGAACCAAGTATACTTCAATTGTTATGACGTTGGCCAATGGCCAATAAGCTTGATCCGACGAACGAAAAGTGGTAACCATGCAGTTGAAGTGTAAGGGATAGGCCAGAGTAGATAAGTACACGTAGTCACTTAATCACTTATAATGTACACTATATTACATGGGGAACACACAGGAATACATGATACATTGATATGCGAACATCACTGTACTGTGCATGATACTATTCAATTACTACAAGGTTGTAAGCCAATCGACTGTTATACTTTTAACGCAAACTTAAAAGCTATAGACGAATAAACTCGGTATGGGTATCTCAATGGGTCCCGTAGTGGACAATAGTATGAATGCACAAGTACTTTGATGATCGCTAATCAAAGTTAAATAACATACAAGTATAACATTGTCATAACGAACATTGGAGGACAAAATGACAATCATCTGAGCTACCCCAGTGCTGGCGTATCTCAATAGATAGTGTAACCTCTGAGTATCAAGGTCCCAAGGTCTGCCTCACCCGCAATATGAGGTCTAGTCAACAATATGGCTATAATCCAACTTCAAGTGGATTAATCCATAAACAATATATGTGTCTTACTACAATCCTTTAGCCATGATATGCCATGATAGGATATTACCATACACTATCAAAGTATACATATGTATTGCCTATGCAATATATTTTCAAAGTATGAATGTCAAAGTCAAAGCCGGATGTGGTTACATCACATGATAGTCAATAACGATAATGTTCCGGAAGCTGGTTCCCGGAAGTAAAGTTCCACAGGTAGTAATTATCTCCGGAAATGGTGGACCAGATGTAAAGTTCCTATGGTATCACTCGACTGTAGCAACCCGTTTTGTGTAGACCGGATGTAAAGTATCCATGATGAATCAATGGGTTGTAATACCGGAAGTGGTAGACCGGATGTAAAGTTCCGATATAATACAAAATGGCGATTATCACGTTGGCTAAGACGCCGGGAAAAGTTTCACTTAGGTGACATTCAACTCGGTGGTAGTATAATGATATGATATGTGTGTATGGCGTTTCACTTCACTAAACTATGGCTGTGACTGTCTGCTGAACGCGAGGTAGCTATCACACACTGCTCTATACAGGCCTGTACCCGGAGCTGCTACTCACTGCGCCAGACAGACGTACGGACACTCGGACGACCCGATACTCTGCACTGACTGGGGTCTGCCCTCAAACGAGTGGACCAAAACGTCCAATGTGGCTCGCTGGAGCGTTTCTCAAGAGGCTACAAAAATGAAATGAATCTCCAATTACTGGACGAATACGCACAGACAGACAGGATGCACAACAGACTAAAACGGGAATCGAACAACGGCAAATCACAGCTGAAATAAAATGTTCTAGGTACATACCAAAATCCTCCGTGTCACTGGTGAATACAGTACTAGTCTTCTGTAACCATAATATATGTGTCCCGCCAACACATAGCGAGACATCGCTTATATACGCACCAGTGAAACCATGCACGGAATAATGGATATGCCTACCCCTGTATGACATCTCACATAAATACTACAAAAACCATGGCTTTTGCCATGTCACCCGTGGGTTATATTTGGCATAAATATATGTTCCCACGCCTTAAATTCAACCAAACCAGTGTGCAGCCCTCGTGGAATAAATACCATCCAACATGGTATACCCCACACTACCATAAATCTGCACACTGTAGACCCAGATCTCATAATCCGAAATCTACTCGACTGGTCTCGACAATGCGAAGGTCGCTTCTTGGCCCCGCCAAACCCCTCCATAACGGTCCTACGGCTATACACTCAAATGAGAGTGTAGCACATACTAAACTCAAATATCGTGGTCATTTACGGAAATATCACGACACAAAACATCACCATTATGGGATCTGATATATCCGTGTTGGCCAGTACCAGGCTATGCTGAAACACTAACCGGTAGCATACATAACAGGGCAGACCATGGTATGGTCTGCGCTGTATACTGGCTTCACCTACAGAAGGTCCCTTATATGGTGAAACACTGACACGCGGACAAACTCGGCTGGCACGGACAGTGGACATCCGTAATACTAAAAAGGTATCTTTTCCCTAGCGAACCAGCACACGCAGTCAACGAGTTCTCTTACCACACACATGCATAGTCTGTGGCAAATATGGCGTGACATCAGTAAAACATTGCTCATAAACTAGACGTATATTTAAATCCGCAAATAGGACACGCATAAACGTATCTCCACCAATACAACATAAGCCCCCTTATTACACGCACATTGTACATGGCAAATGTACATGCCAAACCACAGTGTGCAAAAACCACAGGTGTGTGAAACCACAGGTATGTGGAATCACAGGGATGTGAAACCAATAATACGCACAACAATACAACACAGTACCACACATCACAAATATACAATTATACGGATTTCAGAATGTACAAGAATACACGTGTCACGCGACATATCTCCCCCCTAAACAAAAAAGTGTTTACACTTTCGTGCATAATCGCGAGACACGTTGGCACAGCTGAATCTACCCCGATATCCTGCTCAGGTAGTCTGCCCCCAGATTGTCGGCCCCTTTTATCGCAACAATACGCATTCGGTAAGGTTGCAGTATCAAGGCCCACCTCATTAGTCGGGAATTTGCAACCTTGGCTTTGTTTAGGTAAACCAACGGTTGGTGGTCCGTTTCTAGGATAAATTCCCCCCCAAACAAATAACGGTGGAACTTCTCGACCCCCCACACGACTGCCAGGCACTCCTTCTCAACTACCGAATAATTGCGTTCCCTTGGCAACATCTTTTTGCTGGCATACGCTATCGGAAGTGGGATACCATCCTGTTCTTGCAACAGTATTGCCCCTAACCCAACGTCGGAAGCATCCGTCCTGAGCACGAAAGGTTTGTCTAGTTCGGGCAGTTTCAGAACTGGGTCCCTGGTCAATAATCCCTTGAGGGTAACGAAAGCTTTCTGTTGGGGTGCCCCCCATCCTTTTTCCTAACCAGAATTACGGGGGATGAGTAGGGTGATTTTGAAGGTTCTATGACACCTAGCTTCAGCATCTCCTCTACTTCCTGGCTGACTGTTTCCCTGACCTTAAATGGGATAGGGTACCCCCCCCCCTAATTCTTAATGGGTCTTGCGTTGACAACTTTATCTCATGTTTCTCTATATGGGTGTGTCCTGGTGCGTCCCTCAGGACATGGGTGAACTCCCGTAAGATCTCTTTGACTTGCGTCTTTTGTTTCTTGCCTAAATCAGGCGACAGGTCAACTTTGCTCTCACTATCGGACTCTAATCCCCTGGGACATAACATGTTTTCTTCGGCACTACACCCACTTGGACTAGGATCCCCCTCTACTGTGTCTTCTATCACGGCCGCATTTATTACAGTGAGTATTCCCTTCCCCGGGTGCTCAGGCCTAGTCTCGTACCTCTTTAACATGTTTGCATGAAAGGTTTTCAACTTCCCTCCCATGTCAACTCTATAGTCCCACTCATTAACTACCTCTGTTATGGGGTATGGTCCCTTCCACCTAAGAAGCAATTTGTTGTTGTCTGTCGGTAGTAGTACAAGTACCTGATCTGCCACTGCATACTGCCTACTACGAGTCTTACGGTTGTAGTACTTTGCGTACTTTTGGACGCACTCTTCAAGTTCTCATGCGCGATTTCGCATGTTTTCTCGAGCCGTTCGCGCAAGTCGAGGACGTACTGATACGTCGTTTTGACGTTGTCCTCTATGTCCTTCTCGGACCACAGATCTCTTAGTATGCTCATCGGACCCCGAACGGTCCTTCCGTACAATAGTTCAAACGGTGAGAAAGCCAAACTTTCTTGAGGGACTTCGCGATACGCGAATAAGAGCGCGTTAATGTATTTGTCCCAATCTTTGGGACGTTCGCTTGCCATTCTACGAAGCATTTGCTTTAACGTACCATTGAACCGTTCCACGAGACCGTTACACTGTGGGTGGTACGGTGTCGTGGTTAATTGTCTCAGCGATAACAATCTACTAACTTCCTCCATGACTGCCGACGTAAATTGACTACCCCGATCGGTGAGCATCTCCTCGGGATACCCAGTCTACTGAACATATCCACGAGAGCTTCCGCGACTCGTTCGGCCTCGATGCCTGGTAGTGGTACCGCTTCTGGGTACCTAGTTGCATAATCAACTAACGTTAGTATGTAACGATTCTTCCGATCGGTAGCTGGAAAAAATTGGCCCTACAATATCAACTGCGACTCGTTTGAACGGAGTGTCTATCAACGGCATAGTTCCTAACGGAACCTTGGTGATGTGTCCCTTTGACACAGTCTTTTGGTATGTCACAAGACCTACAAAACCGTGTAATGTCACTGCCCACGCCTGGCCAATAAAATTCTGATAACACTCGATCAGTTGTCTTCTTAACCCCTAAATGGCCCGCCATGATTGATTCATGTGCCACTTTCATCACGGTAGTCCTAAGTGTGTTTGGGACTACCAGCTGATGGTACATCCTACCTGACCCTATCGATTCGAAATTACGATACAACAAGTCTTTTCGGTATGCGAATTTCGATTTGTTTCCGTTCTTACTTGACCGTACCGTTCCGTCCTTTTGCATTATTTCGAACTGACGTCAATGTGACGTCATGTGCCTGCGCCTCTTTGAATTCATCGCGTGATACGTTCGCGATTGCGGTAGGGACTTTGAGGGTCTTATATGATTCGTCTCGGGCTGTCGTTTGTGACCTTAGTTTCAACTGCGCACGATTTAGCGCCTCTAAAAATCCGATATCACCGGTAACTCTGACCCGTCTACATTACCTATGGTAACATCATACATTGTATCTGTCATGCAAAGGGCTTCTACCCGACCTTTGAAAAAAGGTGTATCTAGATCTACCCGGGCGGTAGGAATTCCACTCATTTTGCTCCTATTTACCAGCATGCATGTTGAAACTTTGCTTAAAAACTGATCTGGTTGTACTAAGCTTTCCCTGACGACCACCCCGGTACACCCAGTATCTCGCATTACTGTGACCTTTTTCCCATTTAATGTGCCCTCTGCTACGGGTAGCCTATCCATACCAAATGTACATCCGTTAATCAACTCCGGCTGTATCTCGCTACCTGAACATACAATAGTGGTGTCGGTATCAACCACACAGAAATTTCCTTGGTTTTCCCCTGGTTGTTCCGTGTTTTGCCATCTACCTCTACCTCTGCCTCTAGTGTGCCTTCCACTTCTACCTCTACTTCTTCTACCTCTGTACCGACCTCTCTGTTCTTTATCTGCAAAACTTACATGTTTCTCTTCCTCGACTGCTGCTGCTTTGTAAGCTGAGGACCGGTCACGTTTAGGACAATCGTAGGACATGTGACCTTCTTTGCCACAATGGTAACAGTCCCGCGATGCCTATCGTAGCCGTTCCTGCTGACATTCTGTCATAACTAACCTCTACTCGGGCTTCTATCATAACTACCCCTACTTGGGCTTCTATTGTGGTCTCTATTCTGATATCTGTCCCGATCTCGACTCCTATCTCTGGATCGATTATCCGCACTACTTTACCTTGCGCCTCTGGTTATCTACTGACCTGTACTCAGTTCTGTTGCTAGTACTGTTCCTCTGAACTACATACTTGCTACCTCCTCTAGCTTCTGCAAAGTAATCTGCCTGAACCGCCATCTGATCTATCGAGTCAAATGTTTTCTCTTTGAGAAATAAGTAGAGCTCACGACTGCATATACTTAACATCTGATCTCTGATCATGTAGTCTAGTACTCCTTCATATGTTCTATTCACCTTACCTAACTCAAACCATCTATCTAAATAGTTCTTTGACCGACTGACATATTGCACAAATGATTCACTGTGATCAGGTTTGGTGTTTTTTGAACATGCGTCTGAAACCCATCTTCCGTTAGATCAAAACATTTCAACAATGCGGATTTCAACTTATCATAGTCAAGAGCATCTCAATAGGTAGTCTAGAATATACATCTAATGCCTTGCCCTTCAATAAAGCACTCAAGTGTAGTGACCACTTATCTCTACCCCACCTTTGAATTGCTGCGTACCTCTCAAATCTAGCTAAGTAGCTATCCATGTTGTCATTATTCTGATCAAAATGTGGCAGCTTCGGACCGAATGCTCTGCCATAGTCCCTATCATGTCTATCTTCATCTACTACTCCACCCCTTTCTACTTTTGCCATTTCTACCTGATGCTTAGTGTCGAGTTCTCGCAATTTAAATTCTAGATCTAACTGTGCTTCATGCTAACCGATGTGCTTCCTTATCTAACCGCGCAGCATCTAATCTACTTTCTCCATCTGTCGCTCAACTTCTTAGCTAATTGCTCAGCATCTAACCTATCTTTCTCAGCCTGTCGCTCAACCTCCTTAGCTAACTGCTCAGCATCTAACCTATCTTTCTCAGCCGTGCCTACTAGCCTCATCAGTATTTCCTGTCTTTTCTCTCTCCTGCTCTTCCTTTACAAAGGCCCTTAACTCTGAATCTGCTAGCCCTAAGCTTTTGCTATGTCCATTAGCTCCTTAATGGACGACATTCTCACTCTCAACTCAACTCCGGATTATCGATTTACACGCTTTACCCGACGGTACACAAGGTCTCTAGCACTCAAATCACTTGGTGATTTGTGCGAGTCTCTTGCTTCACGTCTATAAGGTTAAGGTAAATCAATCCGGTCTCTACTCCTAACGACGGTATAAGTTTCTAAATTCGGGTAAGTCAATCCGGTATATGTAATAGTCTAATGTAATGGTATATTTACCATTCCCTCTCTAAGGTACTGGACACAAATATTGGGGACTGGTTATAGACACCTGGCAGGATATAGTATTGTTCATACACACTATAATAGTGGTAGTAATCTCGCCTCAGATGCAGAAGTGTCTAGTGCTAACCTAGAACACCCGCTGTGCCACATCACAGGGAGGTACTATTCAACAAATCCAAAGTTACAATGACCCTTACATCCACTATCTCACCAGATCGTCTCAACTCTATACTTTCTGTACCTAGGTAGTCAAATCATGTATGTGGTGATGTATTAGTGCCTAAGTGTTGGAGTGCATCTTACTTAACTAACCCAAGGCAAAGCCAAATACAAGATTGAATTTTGACGACACTAGGGGTACAGCTATTCTAGCCTCCTTACTTCAACTGCTTTGAAGAAAACTGATTATAAAAAGAGGAAACAAACCCCACTTCTGACACCATTGTCAAGGTCATTACCAAGGTCAGGAATGATCGAGACAAATTGTCTCCCCCAATTATCATATGAACCAAGTATACTTCAATTGTTATGACGTTATGGCCAATATAGCTTGATCCGACGAACGAAAAGTGGTAACCATGCAGTTGAAGTGTAAGGATAGGCCAGAGTAGATAAGTACACGTAGTCACTTAATCACTTATAATGTACACTATATTACATGGGGAACACACAGGAATACATGATACATTGATATGCGAACATCACTGTACTGTGCATGATACTATTCAATTACTACAGGTTTGTAAGCCAATCGACTGTTATACTTTAACGCAACTTAAAAGCTATAGACGAATAAACCTCGGTATGGGGTATCTCAATGGTCCCGTAGTGGACAATAGTATGAATGCACAAGTACTTTGATGATCGCTAATCAAAGTTAAATAACATACAAGTATAACATTGCATAACGAACATTGGAGGACAAAATGACAATCATCTGAGCTACCCCAGTGCTGGGCGTATCTCAATAGATAGTGTAACCTCTGAGTATCAAGGTCCCAAGGTCTGCCTCACCCGCAATATGAGGTCTAGTCAACAATATGGCTATAATCCAACTTCAAGTGGATTAATCCATAAACAATATATGTAGTCTTACTACAATCCTTTAGCCATGATATGCCATGATAGGAGTATTACCATACACTATCAAAGTATACATATGTATTGCCTATGCAATATATTTTCAAAGTATGAATGTCAAAGTCAAAGCCGGATGTGGTTACATCACATGATAGTCAATAACGATAATGTTCCGGAAGCTGGTTCCGGAAGTAAAGTTCCACAGGTAGTATTATCTCCGGAAATGGTGGACCAGATGTAAAGTTCCTATGGTATCACTCGACTGTAGCAACCCGTTGTGGTAGACCGGATGTAAAGTATCCATGATGAATCAATGGGTTGTAATACCGGAAGTGGTAGACCGGATGTAAAGTTCCGATATAATACAAAATGGCGATTATCACGTTGGCTAAGACGCCGGGAAAAGTTTCACTTAGGTGACATTCAACTCGGTGGTAGTATAATGATATGATATGTGTGTATGGCGTTTCACTTCACTAAACTATGGCTGTGACTGTCTGCTGAACGCGAGGTAGCTCTACACACTGCTCTATACAGGCCTGTACCCGGAGCTGCTACACACACTGCGCCAGACAGACGTACGGACACTCGGACGACCCGATACTCTGCACTGACTGGGGTCTGCCCTCAAACGAGTGGACCAAAACGTCCAATGTGGCTCGCTGGAGCGTTCTCAAGAGGCTACAAAAATGAAATGAATCTCCAATTACTGGACGAATACGCACAGACAGACAGACAGGATGCACAACAGACTAAAACGGGAATCGAACAACGGCAAATCACAGCTGAAATAAAATGTTCTAGGTACATACCAAAATCCTCCGTGTCACTGGTGGAATACAGTACTAGTCTTCTGTAACCATAATATATGTGTCCCGCCAACACATAGCGAGACATCGCTTATATACGCACCAGTGAAACCATGCACGGAATAATGGATATGCCTACCCCTCGTATGACATCTCACATAAATACTACAAAACCATGGCTTTTGCCATGTCACCCGTGGGTTATATTTGGCATAAATATATTGTTCCCACGCCTTAAATTCAACCAAACCAGTGTGCAGCCCTCGTGGAATAAATACCATCCAACATGGTATACCCCACACTACCATAAATCTGCACACTGTAGACCCAGATCTCATAATCCGAAATCTACTCGACTGGTCTCGACAATGCGAAGGTCGCTTCTTGGCCCCGCCAAACCCCTCCATAACGGTCCTACGGCTATACACTCAAATGAGAGTGTAGCACATACTAAACTCAAATATCGTGGTCATTTACGGAAATATCACGACACAAAAACAATCACCATTATGGGATCTGATATATCCGTGTTGGCCAGTACCAGGCTATGCTGAAACACTAACCGGTAGCATACATAACAGGGCAGACCATGGTATGGTCTGCGCTGTATACTGGCTTCACCTACAGAAGGTCCCTTATATGATGAAACACTGACACGCGGACAAACTCGGCTGGCACGGACAGTGGACATCCGTAATACTAAAAGGTATCTTTTCCCTAGCGAAACCAGCACACGCAGTCAACGAGTTCTCTACACACATGCATAGTCTGTGGCAAATATGGCGTGACATCAGTAAAACATTGCTCATAAACTAGACGTATATTTAAATCCGCAAATAGGACACGCATAAACGTATCTCCACCAATACAACATAAGCCCCCTTATTACACGCACATTGTACATGGCAAATGTACATGCCAAACCACAGGTGTGCAAAAACCACAGGTGTGTGAAACCACAGGTATGTGGAATCACAGGGATGTGAAACCAATAATACGCACAACAATACAACACAGTACCACACATCACAAATATACAATTATACGGATTTCAGAATGTACAAGAATACACGTGTCACGCGACACTGATACAGAGCCAGAATATGTACCCATCAACCACAGCATGTAGCTAATGTCGGTATGGCTGATACAGAGCCAGAATATGTACCGATCAGCCACAGCATGTAGCCAATGTCGATATGGCTGATACAGAGCCAGAATATGTACCTATCAGCTACAGCATGTAGCCAATGTCCTTATGGCTGATACAGAGCCAGAATATGTACCTATTAGCCACAGCATGTAGCCAATGTCGGTATGGTTGATACAGAGCCATACTATGTATATATCAGCCACAGCATGTGGCCAATGTCGGTATGGCTGATACAGGACCAGAATATGTACCTATCAGCCACAGCATGTAGCCAATGTCGGTATGGCTGATACAGAGCCAGACTATGTACATCACAGCCACAGCATGTAGCAAATGTGGGTATGGCTGATACAGGGCCAGAATATGTACCTATCTGCCACAGCATGTAGCCAATGTCGGTATGGTTGATACAGGGCCAGAATATGTACATCTCAGCCACAGCATGCAGCCAGTGTCGGTATGGCTGATAAAGGGCCAGAATATGTCCATATCAGCCACAGCATGTAGCCAATGTCGGAATGGCTGATACAGAGCCAGAATATGTGCCTATCAGCCACAGCATGTAGCTAATGTCGCTATGTCTGATACAGGGCCAGAATATGTATATGTCAGCCACAGCATGCAGCCAATGTCGATATGGCTGATACAGAGCCAGAATATGTACCTATCAGCCACAGCATGTAGCCAATGTCGTTATGGCTGATACAGAGCCAGAATATGTACCTATCAGCCACAGCATGTAACCAATGTCGGTATGTCTGATACAGGGCCAGAATATGTACCGATCAGCCACAGCATGTAGCCAATGTCGGTATGGCTGATACAGGGCCAGAATATGTACATCCCAGCCACAGCATGTAGCAAATGTGGGTATGGCTGATACAGGGTCATAATATGTACCTATCAGCCACAGCATGTAGCCAATGTCGGTATGGCTGATTTAGGGCCAGAATATGTACATCTCAGCCACAGCATGCAGCCAGTGTCGGTATGGCTGATACAGGGCCAGAATATGTCCATATCAGCCACAGCATGTACCCAATGTCGGTATGGCTGATACAGGGCCAGAATATGTACATATCAGCCACAGCATGTAGCCAATGTCGGAATGGCTGATACAGAGCCAGAATATGTGCCTATCAGCCACAGCATGTAGCCAATGTCGCTATGTCTGATACAGGGCCAGTGTCACAGGTTTGGTCGACATGATTGATCGGAGCTACACAACACACCGGAGCACAGTGAACAACATAACGATAGTGGACATACAATAATTTATCCTTGTAGTAAAATCAGTACATGTAATAATGTCACGTGATATACACAACCAGCTCTAAGATTGTGTCCTTTTATACTAGTGACATAATGTCATTTCTTCTCTCGATCACAAGTAATGATGCGTAATGATTCTCATACATAGCGATGTACATAGCGACGACCAGCGGAAATGAGTAACATACATGTCTAGTTCTTCAATAGCACATTATTGGAATTGATGTCACACAGACGATATTTCGACGAACGTCACACAGACAAGATATCAATGAATGTCACACAGACAAGCTATAATTGGATGTCACACAGACGAGCTCTAATTGGTTGTCACACAGACAAGCTCTAATTGGATGTCACACAGACGGGATATTTATGTATGTCACATAGACCATAGACAGTGAATGATGTCACACAGACATGTGATTTCACACAGACATGTGTAGCGGCATGCGGCTACTATCATCTTCACATTCCACATGATCAACTCGCATGTTGAGAATACATCAGAATCGTTGTTACGAATACATATTCCCCCAAGAGTTCAGAATACGGGTCGGGAATGGAGCTCTCTCAGACGGGTTTCCCCATGGTAACTATCCTCGTAGATACACCGGTACAACTGTTAAGACCACCGTAACCGCCTCGAAGGGACCACTGCCAAAAGGGACCTTAAACATACGAGAGGAAAAAAACGCACTAAAGTACTCGTATAAAAATATAAGTTCTAAGAAAATAAATCCGGGCATCGGCTCGTCATTCAAAAGAAAATTCAATTCACCTATCTCCAATATATACATAAAGAGACTTCAACCGTATCATTCACGATATGCACGTGTAATGAATTACAACGTGAATGATGAAATATTACATTGAATATTTCATCACAACTCGAGCCCAAATTTACTAAGTCCAAAAAAAATGGGAAAGAAAATTCTATTCAATCAAATTATATGAACACTACTTCAAACAATGCACAAATATAATTCAAATACAATCGACAAAATAAAATGGGAGTTAAAACACTTACATATGGACTGGCCTTCACAACTGCTATCAACTTCAATACTACTATACAACTGTACAACTGCTAACGAGCAAGGGTGTTGTCACGTCAAAGGCATCTCAACAACTGACCACTTCTCAGCAAACTGCATAGGCCCAACTGAATCTATATTTAGCACCAGCCAAACCAGTTCTACCAATATGGGCATACTACATGGAATGGTAACTCCTCAATACCAACCACCTGCTAGACTGTTGGGTACAACAAGAAAGATAACTCCTGATACCCTCGTGCTCCCAATATATTGAGGTTGTTTCCCTTGACCAGCCAGCTGCAAGTTTCACTCAAAACATTGTAATACAAGAAAATTTTGTGACAGCCAGAATATGTACATATCAGCCACAGCATGTAGCCAATGTCGGTATGGCTGATAAAGAGCCAGAATATGTACCTATCAGCCACAGCATGTAGCCAATGTCGTTATGGCTGATACAGATCCAGAATATGTACCTATCAGCCACAGCATGTAGCCAATGTCGGTTTGTCTGATTCAGGGCCAGAATATGTACCGATCAGCCACAGCATGTAGCCAATGTCGGTATGGCTGATACAGAGCCAAAAAATGTACATCCCAGCCACAGCATGTAGCAAATGTCGGTATGGCTGATACAGGGCCATAATATGTAGCTATATCCACAGCATGTAGCCAATGTCGGTATGGCTGGTACAGGGTCAGAATATGTACCTATCAGCCACAGCATGTCGCCAATGTCGGTATGGCTGATACAGGGCCAGAATATGTACCTATCAGCCACAGCATGTAGCTAATGTCGGTATGTCTGATACAGGGCCAGAATATGTACATATCAGCCACAGCATGTTGTCAATGTCGATATGGCTGATACAGAGTCAGAATATGTACCTATCAGCCACAGCATGTAGCCAATGTCGTTATGGCTGATACAGAGCCAGAATATGTACCTATCAGCCACATCATGTAGCCAATGTCGGTATGGCTGATACAGAGCCAGAATATGTACTTTTCAGCCGCAGCATGTAATCAATGTTGGTATGGCTGATACAGAGCTAGAATATGTACCTATCAGCCACAGCATGTGGCCAATGTCGGTATGGCTGATACAGGGCCAGAATATGTCCATATCAGACACAGCATGTAGCCAATGTCGGTATGGCTGATACAGGGCCAGAATATGTATCTACCAGCCATAGCATGCAGCCAATGTCGGTATGGCTGGTACATGGCCAGAATATGTACCTATCAGCCACAGCATGTCGCCAATGTCGGTATGGCTGATACAGGGCCAAAATATGTACCCATCAGCCACAGCATGTAGCTAATGTCGGTATGGCTGACACAGAGCCAGAATATGTACCCATCAGCCACAGCATGTAGCCAATGTCGATATGGCTGATACAGAGCCGGAATCTGTACCTATCAGCCACAGCATGTAGCCAATGTCCTTATGGCTGATACAGAGCCAGAATATGTACCTATCAGCCACAGGATGTAGCCAATGTCGGTATTGTTGATACAGAGCCGTACTATGTATATATCAGCCACAGCATGTGGCCAATGTCGGTATGGCTGATACAGGACCAGAATATGTACCTATCAGCCACAGCATGTAGCCAATGTCGTTATGGCTGATACAGAGCCAGAATATGTACATCCCAGCCACAGCATGTAGCAAATGTGGGAATGGCTGATACAGGGCCAGAATATATAACTATCTGCCACAGCATGTAGCCAATGTCGGTATGGCTGATACAGGGCCAGAATATGTACATCTCAGCCACAGCATGCAGCCAATGTCGGTATGGCTGATAAAGGGCCAGCCAAAATATGTCCATAATCGCCACAGCATGTAGCCAATGTCGGGTATGGCTGATACGGGCCAGAATATTGTACCTATCAGCCACAGAATGTCGCCAATGTCGGTATGGCTGATACAGGGCCATGTGCGTATCAGCCCATAGCATGTAGCAAATGTCGTATGGCTGATACAGAGCCAGAATATGTACATCTCAGCCACAGCATGCAGCCAGTGTCGGTATGGATGATGCAGGGCCATAATATGTCCATAACAGCCACAGCAGTAGCCAATGTCGGTGATGGCTGACAGGGCCAGAATATGTACCTATCAGCCACAGCATGTACAAATGTCGGTATGGCTGATACAGAGCCAGAATATGTACATCTCAGCCCACAGCATGCAGCCAGTGTCGGTTTATGGCTGATGCAGGGCCAGAATATGTCCATATCAAGCCACAGCAATGTAGCCAATGTCGGTATGGCTGATACAGGGCCAGAATATGTACCTATCAGCCACAGCATGTAGACAACGTCGGTATGGTTGATACAGGACCAGAATATGCACATATCAGCCACAGCATGTAGCCAATGTCGGAATGGCTGATACCGGGCCAGAATATGTGCCTATCAGCCACAGCATGTAGCCAATGTCGGTATGGCTGATACCGGGCCAGAATATGTACCTATCAGCCACAGAATGCGCCAATGTCGGTAAGGCTGATACAGGGCCAGAATATGTGCCTATCAGCCATAGCATGTAGCAAATGTCGGTAATGGCTGATACAGAGCCAGAATATGTACATCTCAGCCACAGCATGCAGCCAGTGTCGGTATGGATGATGCAGGGCCCAGAATATGTCCATATCAGCCCCACGCATGTAGCCAATGTCGGGTATAGGGCTGATACAGGGCCCAGAATATGTACCTATCAGCAACAGCATGTAGCAAATGTCGATATGGCTGATACAGAGCCAGAATATGTACATCTCAGGCACAGCATGCAGCCAGTGTCGGTATGGCTGATACAGGGCCAGAATATGTCCATATCAGCCACAGCATGTAGCCAATAGTGGGTATTGGGCTGATACAGAGCCAAAGAATATGTACCTATCAGCCAGCATGTAGACAACGTCGGTATGGCTGATACAGGACCAGAATATGCACATATCAGCCACAGCATGTAGCCAATGTCGGAATGGCTGATACAGAGCCAGAATATGTGCCTATCAGCCACACATTGTAGCCCAATGTCGCTATGTCTGATACAGGGCCAGAATATGTACATATCAGCCGCAGCATGTAGCCAATGTCGGTATGGCTGATAAAGAGCCAGAATATGTACCTATCAGCCACAGCATGCAGTCAATGTCGTTATGGCTGATACAGCGCCAGAATATTTGTACCTATCAGCCACAGCATGTAGCCAATGTTCGGTATGTCTGATTACAGGGCCAGAATATGTACCGATCAGCCACAGCATGTAGCCAATGTCGGTATGGCATATACAGAGCCAGAAAATGTACACCCAGCCACAGCAGTAGCAAATGAGGGTATGGCTGATACAGGGCATAATATGTACCTACCGCCACAGCATGTAGCCAATGTCGGTTATGGTTGATACAGAGCCGTACTATGTATATATCAGCCACTGCATGTGGCCAATGTCGGTATGGCTGATACAGGACCAAGAATATGTACCTATCAGCCACAGCATGTAGGCAATGTCGTTATGGCTGATACAGAGCCAGAATATGTACATCCCAGCCACAGCATGTAGCAAATGTGGGAATGGCTGATACAGGGCCAGAATATGTACCTATCTCCTCAAGCATGTAGCCAATGTCGGTTATGTCTGATACAGGGCAGAATATGTACATCTCAGCCACAGCATGCAGCCAATGTCGGTATGGCTGATAAAGGGCCAGAATATGTCCATATCAGCCACAGCATGTAGCCAATGTCGGTATGGCTGATACCGGGCCAGAATATGTACCTATCAGCCACAGAATGTCGCCAATGTCGGTATGGCTGATACAGGGCCAGAATATGTGCGTATCAGCCATAGCATGTAGCAAATGTCGGTATGGCTGATACAGAGCCAGTATGTACAATTCTCAGCCACCAGCATGCAGCCAGTGTCGGTATGGATGATGCAGGGCCAGAATATGTCCATATCAGCCACAGCATGTAGCCAATGTCGGTATGGCTGATACAGGGCCAGAATAAGTACCTATCAGCCACAGCATGTAGCAAATGTCGGTATGGGCTGATACAGAGCCAGAATATGTACATCTCAGCCACAGCAATGCAGCAAGTGTCGTATGGCCTGATACAGGGCCATATGTCCATATCAGCCACAGCATGTAGCCAATGGTGGGTATGGCTGATACAGAGCCAGAATAAGTACCTATCAGCCACGCATGTAGAAAACGTCGTGGATGGTGATTACAGGACCAGAATATGCACATATCAGCCACAGCATGTAGCCATTGTCGGAATGGCTGATACAGAGCCAGAATATGTGCCTATCAGCCACAGCATGTAGCCAATGTCGCTATGTCTGATACAGGGCCAGAATATGTACATATCAGCCGCAGCATGTAGGGGGCCAATGTCGGTATGGCTGATTAAAGAGCCAGAATTATGACCTATCAGCCACAGCATGTAGTCAATGTCGTTATGGCTGATACAGAGCCAGAATATGTACCTATCAGCCACAGCATGTAGCCAATGTCGGTATGTCTGATACAGGGCCAGAATATGTACCGATCAGCCACAGCATGTAGCCAATGTCGGTATGGCATATACAGAGCCAGACAATGTACATCCCAGCCACAGCATGTAGCAAATGTGGGTATGGCTGATACAGGGCCATAATATGTACCTATCAGCCACAGCATGTAGCCAATGTCGGTATGGCTGATACAGGGCCAGAATATGTACTATCAGCCACAGCATGTCGCCAATTTGCGGTATGGTGATACAGGGCCCAGAATATGTACATATCAGCCACAGCATGTAGCTAATGTCGGTATGTCTGATACAGGGCCAGAATATGTAAACAAAATATCAGCCACAGCATGTAGCCAATGTCGATATGGCTGATACAGAGTCAGAATATGTACCTATCAGCCACAGCATGTAGCCAATGTCGTTATGGCTGATACAGAGCCAGAAATGTACCTATCAACCACAGCATGTAGCCAATGTCGGTATGGCTGATACAGAGCCAGAATATGTACTTCTCAGCCGCAGCATGTAGTTAATGTTGGTATGGCTGATACAGAGCTAGAATATGTACCTATCAGCCACAGCATGTGGCCAATGTCGGTATGGCTGATACAGGGCCAGAATATGTCCATATCAGCCACAGCATGTAGCCAATGTCGGTATGGCTGATACAGGGCCAGGAATAATGTATCTACAGCCATAGCATACAGCCAATGTCGGTATGGCTGGTACCGTGCCAGAATATGTACCTATCAGCCACAGCATGTCGCCAATGTCGGTATGGCTGATACAGGGCCAGAATATGTCCATATCAGCCACAGCATGTAGCCAATGTCGGTATGGCTGATACAGGGCCAGAATATGTATCTACAAGCCATAGCATGCAGCCAATGTCGGTATGGCTGGTACAGGGCCAGAATATGTATCTACAAGCCATAGCATGCAGCCAATGTCGGTATGGCTGGTACAGGGCCAGAATATGTACCTATCAGCCACAGCATGTCGCCAATGTCGGTATGGCTGATAAAGGGCCAGAATATGTACCCATCAGCCACAGCATGTAGCTAATGTCGGTATGGCTGATACAGAGCCAGAATATGTACATCTCAACCCGCCGAGCATGCAGCCAGTGTCGGTATGGCTGATAACAGAGCCAGAATATGTACCTATCAGCCACAGCATGTAGCCCAATGTCGTTTATTTGGCTGATACAGAGTCAGAATATGTACCTATCAGCCCACACATGTAGCCAAAATAAGTCGTTATGGCTGACACAGAGCCAGAATATGTACCTATCAAACCCCACAGCATGTAGCCAATGTCGGTATGGGCTGATACAGAGCCCAGAATATGTACTTCTCAGCCGCAGCATGTTTGTTATATGTTGGTATGGCAGATACGAGCTAGATATATACCTATCAGCCACAGCATGTGGCCAATGTCGGTATGGCTGATACAGGGCCAGAATAAGTCCATATCAGCCACAGCATGTAGCCAATGTCGGTATGGCTGATACAGGGCCAGAATATGTATCTACAAGCCATAGCATGCAGCCAATGTTCGGTATGGCTGGTACCGTGCCCAGAATATGTACCTATCAGCCACGAGCATGTCGCCCAATGTCGGTATGGCTGATACAGAGCCAGAATATGTCCATATCAGCCACAGCATGTAGCCCAATGTCGGTATGGCTGATACAGGGCCAAAGAATATGTCTAAACAAGCCATAGCATGCAGCCAAATGTCGGTTATGGCTGGTACAGGGCCAGAATATGTATCTACAAGCCATAGCATGCAGCCAATGTCGGTATGGCTGGTACAGGGCCAGAATATGTACCTATCAGCCCACAAAAAGCATGTCGCCAATGTCGGTATGGCTGATACAGAGCCAGAATATGTCCATATCAGCCACAGCATGTAGCCAATGTCGGTATGGCTGATACAGGGCCAGAATATGTATCTACAAGCCATAGCATGCAGCCAATGTCGGTATGGCTGGTACAGGGCCAGAATATGTATCTACAAGCCATAGCATGCAGCCAATGTCGTATGGCTGGTACAGGGCCAGAATATGTACCTATCAGCCACAGCATGTCGCCAATGTCGGTATGGCTGATAAAGGGCCAGAACATGTACATCTCAGCCACAGCATGCAGCCAGCGTCGGTATGGCTGATACAGGGCCAGAATATGTCCATATCAGTCACAGCATGTAGCCAATGTCGGTATGGCTGATACAGGGCCAGAATATGTACCCATCAGCCACAGCATGTAGCTAATGTCGGTATGGCTGATACAGAGCCAGAATATGTACATCTCAACCCGAGCATGCAGCCAGTGTCGGTATGGCTGATACAGAGCCAGAATATGTACCTATCAGCCACAGCATGTAGCCAATATCGGTTTGTCTGATTCAGGGCCAGAATATGTACCTATCAGCCACAGCATGTGGCCAATGTCGGTATGGCTGATACAGGGCCAAAATATGTACCCATCAGCCACAGCATGTAGCTAATGTCGGTATGGCTGATACAGAGCCAGAATATGTACCCATCAGCCACAGCATGTAGCCAATGTCGATATGGCTGATACAGAGCCAGAATATGTACCTATCAGCCACAGTATGTAGCCAATGTCCTTATGGCTGATACAGAGCCAGAATATGTACCTATCAGCCACAGCATGTAGCCAATGTCGGTATGGTTGATACAGAGCCATACTATGTATATATCAGCCACAGCATGTAGCCAATGTCGGTATGGCTGATACAGAGCCAGAATATGTACATCCCAGCCACAGCATGTAGCAAATGTGGGAATGGCTGATACAGGGCCAGAATATGTACCTATCTGCCACAGCATGTAGCCAATGTCGGTATGGCTGATACAGGGCCAGAATATGTACATCCCAGCCACAGCATGTAGCAAATGTGGGTATGGCTGATACAGGGCCAGAATATGTACCTATCAGCCACAGTATGTCGCCAATGTCGGTATGGCTGATACAGGGCCAGAATATGTGCCTATCAGCCACAGCATGTAGCAAATGTCGGTATGGCTGATACAGAGCCAGAATATGTACATCTCAGCCACAGCATGCAGCCAGTGTCGGTATGGCTGATACAGGGCCAGAATATGTCCATATCAGCCACAGCATGTAGCCAATGTCGTTATGGCTGATACAGGGCCAGAATATGTACCTATCAGCCACAGCATGTAGCAAATGTCGGTATGGCTGATACAGAGCCAGAATATGTACATCTCAGCCACAGCATGCAGCCAGTGTCGGTATGGCTGATACAGGGCCAGAATATGTCCATATCAGCCAGAGCATGTAGCCAATGTGGGTATGGCTGATACAGAGCCAGAATATGTACCTATCAGCCACAACATGTAGACAACGTCGGTATGGCTGATACAGGACCAGAATATGCACATATCAGCCACAGCATGTAGCCAATGTCGGTATGGCTGATACAGGGCCAGAATATGTACCTATCAGCCACAGCATGTAGCCAATGTCGGTATGGCTGATACAGAGCCAGAATATGTACTTCTCAGCCGCAGCATGTAGTCAATGTTGGTATGGCTGATACAGAGCTAGAATATTTACCTATCAGCCACAGCATGTGGCCAATGTCGGTATGGCTGATACAGGGCCGAATATGTCCATATCAGCCACAGCATGTAGCCAATGTCGGTATGGCTGATACAGGGCTAGAATATGTATCTACCAGCCATAGCATGCAGCCAATGTCGGTATGGCTGGTACATGGCCAGGAATAATGTACCTATCAGCCACAGCATGTCGCCAATGTTCGGTATGGCTGATACAGGGCCAAAATATGTACCCATCAGCCACAGCATGTAGCTAATGTCGGTATGGCTGATACAGAGCCAGAATATGTACCCATCAGCCACAGCATGTAGCCAATGTCGATATGGCTGATACAGAGCCAGAATATGTACCTATCAGCCACAGCATGAGCCAATGTCCTTATGACTGATACAGAGCCAGAATATGTACCTATCAGCCACAGCATGTAGCCCAATGTCGGTATGGTTGATACAGAAGCCATACTATGTATATATAAGCCCAGCATGTGGCCAAATGTCGGTAATGGCTGAAACAGGACCAGAATATGTACCTATCAGCCACAGCATGAGCCAATGTCGGGTAATTGCTGATACAGAGCCAGAATATGTACATCCCCAGCCACAGCATGTAGCAAAATGTGGGAATGGCTGATACAGGGCCAGAATATGTACCTATCTGCCACAGCATGTAGCCATTTCGGTATGGCTGATACAGGGCCAGAGTAAGTACAGCTCAGCCACAGCAATGCAGCCAATGTCGGTATGGCTGATAACGGGCCAGAATATGTCCATATCAGCCACAGCATGTAGCCAATTTCGGTTTTTTGGCTGATACATGGGCCAGAAATATGACCTATTCAAAATAAAGGGCCACAGCAATTGTAGCAAATGTCGGTATGGCTGATACAGAGCCAGGGATATGAACCTATCAGCCACTGCATGTAGCCAAATATTCAGTACGATGATACAGGGTTGAATATGTACCTATCAGCCACAGCATGTAGCCAATGTCGGTATGGCTGATACTGAGCCAGAATATGTACATCTCAGCCACAGCATGCAGCCAGTGTCGGTATGGGCTGATACAGGGCCAGAATATGTCCATATCAGCCACAGCATGTAGCCAATGTCGGTATGGCTGATACAGACTAGATATGTACCTATCAGCACAGCATGTAGCCAACGTCGGTATGGCTGATACAGGACCAGAATATGCACATATCAGCCACACATGTAGCAATTTCGGTTAAGGCTGATACATGAATAGAAATATGCAACAAATCAGGCCACAGCATGTAGCCAATGTCGGTATGGCTGATACTGGGACCAGAATATGTACTATCAGCCACAGCATGTAAGCCAAATTTGTCGGTATGGCTGATACAGAGCCAGAATATGTACTTCTCGCCGCAGCATGTAGTCAATGCTGGTATGGCTGATACAGAGCTAGAATATGTACCTATCAGCCACAGCATGTGGCCAATGTCGGTATGGCTGATACAGGGTCAGAAATATGTCCATATCAGCCATCAGCAAGTAGCCAAATGGTCGGTAGGCTGATACAGGGCCAGAATATGTATCTACCAGCCATAGCATGCAGCCAATGCCGGTATGGCTGGTACAGGGCCAGAATATGTACCGATCAGCCACAGCATGTAGCCAATGTCGGTATGGCTGATACAGAGCCAGAATATGTACATCCCAGCCACAGCATGTAGCAAATGTGGGTATGGCTGATACAGGGCCAGAATATGTACCTATCAGCCACAGCATGTCGCCAAAGTCTGTATAGCTGATACAGGGCCAGAATATGTACCTATCAGCCACAGCATGTAGCTAATGTCGGTATGTCTGATACAGGGCCGAAAGAATATGTACATAATCATGCCACAGCATGTAGCCAATGTCGATATGGCTGCTACAGAGCCAGAATATGTACCTATCAGCCACAGCATGTAGCAAATGTCGGTATGGCTGATACAGAGCCAGAATATGTACATTCTCAGCCACAGCATGCAGCCAAGTGTCGGTATGGCTGATACAGGGCCAGAATATGTCCATATTCAGCCTACAGCATGTAGCCAATGTGGGATGGCTGATACAGAGCCAGAATATGTACCTATCAGCCACAGCATGTAGACAACGTCGGTATGGCTGATACAGAGACATACTATGTATATATCAGCCACAGCATGTGGCCAATGTCGGTATGGCTGATAAAGAGCCAGAATATGTACCTATCAGCCACAGCATGTAGCCAATGTCGTTATGGCTGATACAGAGCCAGAATATGTACATCCCAGCCACAGCATGTAGCAAAATGTGGGTATGGCTGATACAGGGCCAGAATATGTACCTATCTGCCACAGCATGTAGCCAATGTCGGTATGGCTGATACAGGGCCAGAATATGTACATCTCAGCCACCGCATGCAGCCAGTGTCGGTATGTCTGATAAAGGGCACCAGAATATGTCCATATCAGCCACAGCATGTAGCCAATGTCGGAATGGCTGATACAGAGCCAGAATAATGCTGCCTATCAGCCACAGCATGTAGCTAATGTCGCTAATGTCTGATACAGGGCCAGAATATGTACATATCAGCCACAGCATGTAGCCAATGTCGGTATGGCTGATACAGAGCCAGAATATGTACCTATCAGCCACAGCATGTAGCCAATGTCGTTATGGCTAATACAGAGCCAGAATATGTACCTATCAGCCACAGCATGTGGCCAATGTCGTTATGGCTAATACAGAGCCAGAATATGGTACCTATCAGCCACAGCAAGTAGCCAATGTCGGTATGTCTGATACAGGGCCAGAATATGTACCGATCAGCCACAGCATGTGGCCAATGTCGGTATGGCTGATACAGGACCAGAATATGTCCATATCAGCCACATCATGTAGCCAATGTCGGTATGGCTGCATACAGGGCCGGAGAATATGTCCATATCAGCCACAGCATGTAGCCAATGTCGGTATGGCTGATACAGGGCCAGAATATGTATCTACAAGCCATAGCATGCAGCCAATGTCGGTATGGCTGGTACAGGGCCAGAATATGTATCTACAAGCCATAGCATAGCAGCCAATGTCGGTATGGCTGGTACAGGGCCAGAATATGTACCTATCAGCCACAGCATTGTCGCCCAATGTCGGTATGGCTGTATAAAGGGCCAGAAAAAGTATGTCCCACCCATCAGCCACAGCATGTAGCTAATGTCGGTATGGCTGATACAGAGCCAGAATATGTACATCTCAACCCGAGCATGCAGCCAGTGTCGGTATGGCTGTTACAGAGCCAGAATATGTACCTATCAGCCACAGCATGTAGCCAATGTCGATATGGCTGATACAGAGTCAGAATATGTACCTATCAGCCACAGCATGTAGCCAATGTCGTTATGGCTGAAACAGAGCCAGAATATGTACCTATCAACCACAGCATGTAGCCAATGTCGGTATGGCTGATACAGAGCCAGAATATGTACTTCTCAGCCGCAGCATGTAGTTAATGTTGGTATGGCTGATACAGAGCTAGAATATATACCTATCAGCCACAGCATGTGGCCAATGTCGGTATGGCTGATACAGGGCCAGAATATGTCCATATCAGCCACAGCATGTAGCCAATGTCGGTATGGCTGATACAGGGCCAGAATATGTATCTACAAGCCATAGCATGCAGCCAATGTCGGTATGGCTGGTACCGTGCCAGAATATGTACCTATCAGCCACAGCATGTCGCCAATGTCGGTATGGCTGATACAGGGCCAGAATATGTCCATATCAGCCACAGCATGTAGCCAAATGTCGGTATGGCTGATCAGGGCCAGATATGTATCTACAAGCCATAGCATGCAGCCAATGTCGGTATGGCTGGTACAGGGCCAGAATATGTATCTACAAGCCATAGCATGCAGCCAATGTCGGTATGGCTGGTACAGGGCCAGAATATGTACCTATCAGCCACAGCATGTCGCCAATGTCGGTATGGCTGATAAAGGGCCAGAATATGTACCCATCAGCCACAGCATGTAGCTAATGTCGGTATGGCTGATACAGAGCCAGAATATGTACATCTCAACCCGAGCATGCAGCCAGTGTCGGTATGGCTGATACAGAGCCAGAATATGTACCTATCAGCCACAGCATGTAGCCAATGTCGGTTTGTCTGATTCAGGGCCAGAATATGTACCTATCAGCCACAGCATGTCGCCAATGTCGGTTATGGCTGATACTGGGCCCCAAAATATGTACCCATCAGCCACAGCATGTAGCTAATGTCGGTATGGCTGATACAGAGCCAGAATATGTACCCATCAGCCACAGCATGTAGCCAATGTCGAATATGGCTGATACAGAGCCAGAATATTGTACCTATCAGCCACAGTGTAGCCAATGTCCTTATGGCTGATACAGAGCCAGATATGTACCTAATCAGCCACAGCATGTAGCCAATGTCGTATGGTTGATACAGAGCCATACTATGTATATATCAGCAAAACAGCATGTGGCCAATGTCGGTATGGCTGATACAGGGACCAGAATATGTACCTATCAGCCACAGCATGTAGCCAATGTCGGTATGGCTGATACAGAGACAGAATATGTACATCCCTGCCACAGCATGTAGCAAATGTGGGAATGGCTGATACAGGGCCAGAATATGTACCTATCTGCCACAGCATGTAGCCAATGTCGGTATGGCTGATACAGGGCCAGAATATGTACATCTCAGCCACAACATGCAGCCAATGTCGGTATCGCTGATAAAGGGCCAGAATATGTCCATATCAGCCACAGCATGTAGCCAATGTCGGTATGACTGATACGGGCCAGAATATGTACCTATCAGCCACAGTATGTCGCCAATGTCGGTATGGCTGATACAGGGCCAGAATATGTGCCTATCAGCCACAGCATGTAGCAAAATGTCGGTATGGCTGATACAGAGCCAGAATATGTACATCTCAGCCACAGCATGCAGCCAGTGTCGGTATGGCTGATACAGGGCCAGAATATGTCCATATCAGCCACAGCATGTAGCCAATGTCGTTATGGCTGATACAGGGCCAGAATATGTACCTATCAGCCACAGCATGTAGCAAATGTCGGTATGGCTGATACAGAGCCAGTAATATGTACATCTCAAGCACAGCAATGCAGCCAGTGTCGGTATGGCTGATACAGGGCAGAATATTTCCATATCAGCCAGAGCATGTAGCCAATGTGGGTATGGCTGGATACAGAGCCAGAATATGTACCTATCAGCCACAACATGTAGACAACGTCGGTATGGCTGATACAGGACCAGAATATGCACAATATCAGCCACAGCATGTAGCCAATGTCGGTATGGCTGATACAGGGCCAGAATATGTACCTATCAGCCACAGCATGTAGCAATGTCGGTATGGCTGATTACAGAGCCAGAATATGTACTTCTCAGCCGCAGCATGTAGTCAATGTTGGTATGGCTGATACAGGAGCTAGAATATTTTACCTATCAGCCACAGCATGTGGCCAATGTCGGTATGGCTGATACAGGGCCAGAATATGTCCATATCAGCCACAGCATGTAGCCAATGTCGGTATGGCTGATACAGGGCTAGAATATGTATCTACCAGCCATAGCATGCAGCCAATGTCGGTATGGCTGGTACATGGCCAGAATATGTACCTATCAGCCACAGCATGTCGCCAATGTCGGTATGGCTGATACAGGGCCAAAATATGTACCCATCAGCCACAGCATGTAGCTAATGTCGGTATGGCTGATACAGAGCCAGAATATGTACCCATCAGCCACAGCATGTAGCCAATGTCGATATGGCTGATACAGAGCCAGAATATGTACCTATCAGCCACAGCATGTAGCCAATGTCCTTATGACTGATACAGAGCCAGAATATGTACCTATCAGCCACAGCATGTAGCCAATGTCGGTATGGTTGATACAGAGCCATACTATGTATATATAAGCCACAGCATGTGGCCAATGTCGGTATGGCTGATACAGGACCAGAATATGTACCTATCAGCCACAGCATGTAGCCAATGTCGGTATGGCTGATACAGAGCCAGAATATGTACATCCCAGCCACAGCATGTAGCAAATGTGGGAATGGCTGATACAGGGCCAGAATATGTACCTATCTGCCACAGCATGTAGCCAATTTCGGTATGGCTGATACAGGGCCAGAATATGTACATCTCAGCCACAGCATGCAGCCAATGTCGGTATGGCTGATAAAGGGCCAGAATATGTCCATATCAGCCACAGCATGTAGCCAATGTCGGTATGGCTGATACCGGGCCAGAATATGTACATCTCAGCCACAGCATGTCGCCAATGTCGGTATGGCTGATACAGGGCCAGAATATGTGCCTATCAGCCACAGCATGTAGCAAATGTCGGTATGGCTGATACAGAGCCAGAATATGTACATCTCAGCCACAGCATGCAGCCATTGTCGGTATGACTGATACAGGGCCAGAATATGTCCATATCAGCCACAGCATGTAGCCAATGTCGGTTTGGCTGAAACAGGGCCAGAATATGTACCTATCAGCCACAGCATGTAGCAAATGTCGGTATGGCTGATACAGAGCCAGGATATGAACCTATCAGCCACTGCATGTGCATATCAGTACGCCATATCAGGCTGATACAGGGTTGAATATGTACCTATAAGCCACAGCATGTAGCCAATGTCGGTATGGCTGATACAGAGACAGAATATGTACATCCCTGCCACAGCATGTAGCAAATGTGGGAATGGCTGATACAGGGCCAGAATATGTACCTATCTGCCACAGCATGTAGCAAATGTCGGTATGGCTGATACAGAGCAGAATATGTACATCTCAGCCACAGCATGCAGCCAGTGTCGGTATGGCTGATACAGGGCCAGAATATGTCCATATCAGCCAGAGCATGTAGCCAATGTGGGTATGGCTGATACAGAGCCAGAATATGTACCTATCAGCCACAACATGTAGACAACGTCGGTATGGCTGATACAGGACCAGAATATGCACATATCAGCCACAGCATGTAGCCAATGTCGGTATGGCTGATACAGGGCCAGAATATGTACCTATCAGCCACAGCATGTAGCCAATGTCGGTATGGCTGATACAGAGCCAGAATATGTACTTCTCAGCCGCAGCATGTAGTCAATGTTGGTATGGCTGATACAGAGCTAGAATATTTACCTATCAGCCACAGCATGTGGCCAATGTCGGTATGGCTGATACAGGGCCAGAATATGTCCATATCAGCCACAGCATGTAGCCAATGTCGGTATGGCTGATACAGGGCTAGAATATGTATCTACCAGCCATAGCATGCAGCCAATGTCGGTATGGCTGGTACATGGCTAGAATATGTACCTATCAGCCACAGCATGTCGCCAATGTCGGTATGGCTGATACAGGGCCAAAATATGTACCCATCAGCCACAGCATGTAGCTAATGTCGGTATGGCTGATACAGAGCCAGAATATGTACCCATCAGCCACAGCATGTAGCCAATGTCGATATGGCTGATACAGAGCCAGAATATGTACCTATCAGCCACAGCATGTAGCCAATGTCCTTATGACTGATACAGAGCCAGAATATGTACCTATCAGCCACAGCATGTAGCCAATGTCGGTATGGTTGATACAGAGCCATACTATGTATATATAAGCCACAGCATGTGGCCAATGTCGGTATGGCTGATACAGGACCAGAATATGTACCTATCAGCCACAGCATGTAGCCAATGTCGGTATGGCTGATACAGAGCCAGAATATGTACATCCCAGCCACAGCATGTAGCAAATGTGGGAATGGCTGATACAGGGCCAGAATATGTACCTATCTGCCACAGCATGTAGCCAATTTCGGTATGGCTGATACAGGGCCAGAATATGTACATCTCAGCCACAGCATGCAGCCAATGTCGGTATGGCTGATAAAGGGCCAGAATATGTCAATATCAGCCACAGCATGTAGCCAATGGTCGGTATGGCTGATACCGGGCCAGAATATGTACATCTCAGCCACAGCATGTCGCCAATGTCGGTATGGCTGATACAGGGCCAGAATATGTGCCTATCAGCCACAGCATGTAGCAAATGTCGGTATGGCTGATACAGAGCCAGAATATGTACATCTCAGCCACAGCATGCAGCCAGTGTCGGTATGACTGATACAGGGCCAGAATATGTCCATATCAGCCACAGCATGTAGCCAATGTCGGTTTGGCTGATACAGGGCCAGAATATGTACCTATCAGCCACAGCATGTAGCAAATGTCGGTATGGCTGATACAGAGCCAGGATATGAACCTATCAGCCACTGCATGTAGCCAATATCAGTACGGCTGATACAGGGTTGAATATGTACCTATCAGCCACAGCATGTAGCCAATGTCGGTATGGCTGATACAGAGCCAGAATATGTACATCTCAGCCACAGCATGCAGCCAGTGTCGGTATGGCTGATACAGGGCCAGAATATGTCCATATCAGCCACAGCATGTAGCCAATGTGGGTATGGCTGATACAGAGCTAGAATATGTACCTATCAGCCACAGCATGTAGCCAACGTCGGTATGGCTGATACAGGACCAGAATATGCACATATCAGCCACAGCATGTAGCCAATGTCGGTATGGCTGATACAGGGCCAGAATATGTACCTATCAGCCACAGCATGTAGCCAATGTCGGTATGGCTGATACAGAGCCAGAATATGTACTTCTCAGCCGCAGCATGTAGTCAATGCTGGTATGGCTGATACAGAGCTAGAATATGTACCTATCAGCCACAGCATGTGGCCAATGTCGGTATGGCTGATACAGGGTCAGAATATGTCCATATCAGCCACAGCATGTAGCCAATGTCGGTATGGCTGATACAGGGCCAGAATATGTATCTACCAGCCATAGCATGCAGCCAATGCCGGTATGGCTGGTACAGGGCCAGAATATGTACCGATCAGCCACAGCATGTAGCCAATGTCGGTATGGCTGATACAGAGCCAGAATATGTACATCCCAGCCACAGCATGTAGCAAATGTGGGTATGGCTGATACAGGGCCAGAATATGTACCTATCAGCCACAGCATGTCGCCAAAGTCTGTATGGCTGATACAGGGCCAGAATATGTACCTATCAGCCACAGCATGTAGCTAATGTCGGTATGTCTGATACAGGGCCAGAATATGTACATATCAGCCACAGCATGTAGCAAATGTCGATATGGCTGATACAGAGCCAGAATATGTACATCTCAGCCACAGCATGCAGCCAGTGTCGGTATGGCTGATACAGGGCCAGAATATGTCCATATCAGCCACAGCATGTAGCCAATGTGGGGATGGCTGATACAGAGCCAGAATATGTACCTATCAGCCACAGCATGTAGACAACGTCGGTATGGCTGATACAGAGCCATACTATGTATATATCAGCCACAGCATGTGGCCAATGTCGGTATGGCTGATAAAGAGCCAGAATATGTACCTATCAGCCACAGCATGTAGCCAATGTCGTTATGGCTGATACAGAGCCAGAATATGTACATCCCAGCCACAGCATGTAGCAAATGTGGGTATGGCTGATACAGGGCCAGAATATGTACCTATCTGCCACAGCATGTAGCCAATGTCGGTATGGCTGATACAGGGCCAGAGTATGTACATCTCAGCCACCGCATGCAGCCAGTGTCGGTATGTCTGATAAAGGGCCAGAATATGTCCATATCAGCCACAGCATGTAGCCAATGTCGGAATGGCTGATACAGAGCCAGAATATGTGCCTATCAGCCACAGAATGTACCTAATGTCGCTATGTCTGATACAGGGCCAGAATATGTACATATCAGCCACAGCATGTAGCCAATGTCGGTATGGCTGATACAGAGCCAGAATATGTACCTATCAGCCACAGCATGTAGCCAATGTCGTTATGGCTAATACAGAGCCAGAATATGTACCTATCAGCCACAGCAAGTAGCCAATGTCGGTATGTCTGATACAGGGCCAGAATATGTACCGATCAGCCACAGCATGTGGCCAATGTCGGTATGGCTGATACAGGACCAGAATATGTCCATATCAGCCACATCATGTAGCCAATGTCGGTATGGCTGATACAGGGCCAGAATATGTATCTACCAGCCATTGCATGCAGCCAATGTCGGTATGGCTGGTACAGGGCCAGAATATGTACCTATCAACCACAGCTTGTAGCCAATGTCGGTATGGCTGATACAAAGCCAGACTATGTACATCCCAGCCACAGCATGTAGCAAAGGTGGGTATGGCTGATACAGGGCCAGAATATGTACCTATCAGCCACAGCAAGTGGCCAATGTCGGTATGGCTGATACAGGGCCAGAATATGTACCTATCGGCCAGAGCATGTAGCAAATGTGGGTATGGCTGATACAGGGCCAGAATATGTACCTATCCGCCACAGCATGTAGCCAATGTCGGTATGGCTGTCACAGAGCCAGAATATGTACCTATCAGCCACAGCATGTAGCCAATGTCGGTATGGCTGATACAGACCAGAATGTACATCTCAGCCACAGCATGCAGCCTGTGTCGGTAGGCTATACTGGGCCAGAATATGTCCATATCAGCCACAGCATGTAGCCAATGTGGGTATGGCTGATACAGAGCCAGAATATGTACCTATCAGCCACAGCATGTAGCCAACGTCGGTATGGCTGATACAGGACCAGAATGCACATATTCAGCCACAGCATGTAGCCAATGTCGGTATGGCTGATACAGGGCCAGAATATGTACCTATCAGCCACAGCATGTAGCCAATGTCGGTATGGCTGATACAGAGCCAGAATATGTACTTCTCAGCCGCAGCATGTAGTCAATGTTGGTATGGCTGATACAGAGCTAGAATATTTACCTATCAGCCACAACATGTGGCCAATGTCGGTATGGCTGATACAGGGCCAGAATATGTATCTACCAGCAATAGTATGCAGCCAATGTCGGTATGGCTGGTACAGGGCCAGAATATGTCCATATCAGCCACAGCATGTAGCCAATGTCGGTATGGCTGATACAGGGCCAGAATATGTATCTACCAGCAATAGCATGCAGCCAGTGTCGGTATGGCTGATACAGGGCCAGAATATGTCCATATCAGCCACATCATGTAGCCAATGTGGGTATGGCTGATACAGAGCCAGAATATGTACTTATCAGCCGCAGCATGTAGTCAATGTCGGTATGGCTGATACAGAGTTAGAATATGTACCTATCAGCTACAGCATGTGGCCAATGTCGGTATGGCTGATACGGAGCCAGAATATGTACCTATCAGCCACAGCATGTAGCCAATATCAGTATGGCTGTTACAGGGCCAGAATATGTACCTATCAGCAGACTGAAGATGTAGATTGCACTGTATGGTTGTCTAGCTAGCTTCAGAGAATATATTGAAAGATATAGAGATATAGTTTAGTACAATTGGGGATTTCTGCCTGCATGGGTAGATGCTTGGAGACTGGACTAAGCGAATCTGTCGAGCTTCAGATAGTTTGTACAGTGAGACACCGTGTAAGAGGAACATACTGCTTGTGAGACAAGTATTCTAGGGTGCTCCCCGGGCTTAGCAACCCGGGTCGCGCTATCACTGGGCGAATACGTTGGCTCCTGGAGCTGTGTGTTGTACCTTGCACTGGTATGTAGGAGTTATCCTTGGAGCAGTGATTATTTGTTGTCAGTGAAGGGCTTGCCTAATGCAGCTCGAGATCTAGTCTCCGAGAGCGGTGCTCCCCGGGCGGCTAATCTTGGGTCGCATTAGTACTGCGTGGAACTTGACTCCGCGGGTTGTTGCACACGCTATTCATTGCTGACAGGAGTTACTCTCCTTGGAAACCACATTTTTTATTGTATATTTCTATGTGCAAGAATTATTCATATGTTCGGTAATTTTCAATAGGACCGGACAAGACAAGTCCGCCTGGGCTTCGGACATCGTATACAGTGCACAATAGGTAATATTATACAGCTACACGGAAACTATACGTTGCTCTACTGCAGAGGTATATAGGAATCATCCTCAGTGATTTGATACCAGGTGGAAGTGGCCGTAGACAGCTCGTGAGCTAGACTCTCCATAGCGGTGCTCCCCAGGCGGATAATCCTGGGTCGCATTAGTACTGGGCTCGCCTCGCGCTACCTACGGTGAAGTAGTGTCTTGGTATATCGTACACTCCTATGTGGTTTCCATTTCATCTCATTTGTTTTCAAGTGTGCATTACCCAGTTTCATATCATATTCTCCGTAGCATGTATAACTCTCCCTTTCTGTATTACATTTTTTGTAATCAAAGTACTAAATTCATTTCACCATCATTCATTTTATATGTCTAATCACAATCATCTGTAAATATTCCCAAATTCGGTGTAGTAATTAAGATATATTCAGTATGCCACATTCCAGGCCGAAAATAAGACACCCCCACCCCGTTCCCCAATGCTGGATCCGCCCCTGCGATATCTACTGTTACAGGCACAGTATTCACTATCGCACAGTACATGTACATGTAGTTGCAATACCACAGTATTCACTATCGCACAGTACATGTAGTTGCAATACCACAGTATTCACTATCGCACAGTACATGTAGTTGCAATACCACGTTATGCACTATCGCACAGTACATGTAGTTGCAATACCACAGTATTCACTATCGCACAGTACATGTATGTAGTTGCAATACCACAGTATTCACTATCGCACAGTACATGTAGTAGCAATACCACAGTATTCACTATCGCACAGTACATGTAGTAGCAATACCACAGTATTCACTATCGCACAGTACATGTAGTAGCAATACCACAGTATTCGCTATCGCACAGTACATGTAGTAGCAATACCACAGTATGCACTATCACACAATACATGTAGGTGCAATACCACAGTATTCACTATCTCACAGTACATGTAGTTGCAATACCACAGTATTCTCTATCGCACAGTACATGTAGTTGCAATACCACAGTATTCACTATCGCACAGTACATGTAGTAGCAATACCACAGTATTCACTATCGCACAGTACATGTAGTAGCAATACCACAGTATGCACTATCACACAATACATGTAGTTGTGAATACCACAGTATTCACTATCTCACAGTACATGTAGTTGCAATACCACAGTATTCTCTATCGCACAGTACATGTAGTTGCAATACCACAGTATTCACTATCGCACACTACATGTAGTTGCAATACCACAGTATTCACTATCGCACAGTACATGCAGTTGCAATACCACAGTATTCACTATCGCACAGTACATGTAGTTGCAATACCACAGTATTCACTATCGCACAGTACATGTAGTAGCAATACCACAGTATTCACTATCACACAATACATGTAGTTGCAATACCACAGTATTCACTATCTCACAGTACATGTAGTTGCAATATCACAGTATTCACTATCGCACAGTACATGTAGTTGCAATACCACAGTATTCACTATCTCACAGTACATGTAGTAGAATACCACAGTATTCACTATCACACAATACATGTCGTTGCAATACCACAGTATTCATTATCTCACAGTACATGTAGTTGCAATACCACAGTACTCACTATCGCACAGTACATGTAGTTGCAATACCACAGTATTCACTATCGCACAGTACATGTAGTTGCAATACCACAGTATTCACTATCGCATAGTACATGTAGTTGCAATACCACAGTATTCACTATCGCACAATACATGTAGTTGCAATACCACAGTATTCACTATCGCACAGTACATGTAGTTGCAATACCACAGTATACACTATCGCACAGTACATGTAGTTGCAATACCACAGTATTCACTATCGCACAGTACATGTAGTTGCAATACCACAGTATTCACTATCGCACAGTACATGTAGTTGCAATACTACGCTATGCACTATCGCACTGTACATGTAGTTGCAATACCACAGTATTCACTATCGCACAGTACATGTATGTAGTTGCAATACCACAGTATTCACTATCGCACAGTACATGTAGTAGCAATACCACAGTATTCACTATCGCACTGTACATGTAATTGCAATACCACAGTATACACTATCGAACAGTACATGTAGTTGCAATACCACAGTATTCACTATCGCACAGTACATGCAGTTGCAATACCACAGTATTCACTATCGCACAGTACATGTAGTAGCAATACCACAGTATTCACTATCACACAATACATGTAGTTGCAATACCACAGTATTCACTATCTCACAGTACATGTAGTTGCAATATCACAGTATTCACTATCGCACAGTACATGTAGTTGCAATACCACAGTATTCACTATCGCACAGTACATGTAGTAGCAATACCACAGTATTCACTATCACACAATACATGTAGTTGCAATACCACAGTATTCATTATCTCACAGTACATGTAGTTGCAATACCACAGTATTCACTATCGCACAGTACATGTAGTTGCAATACCACAGTATTCACTATCGCACAGTACATGTAGTTGCAATACCACAGTGTCCCTGGTTTTATATGATCAGTAGCCTATTTCATCAACATTGCAAAGTATACTTTACTAGCAAAGTATACTTTGAGGGAGTAATCATTTATTTTTCCCAAAATGCATTATTTTATATAGAACTAACCACTGCATATATTTGATGATTAAAAGTATGCAGAATTATTATACTGAATTTATTACATTATCACAGCCAAATTGGCTGTGATAATGTAAAAAATTCAGTATAATAAAAATTAATAAATTTATCATAAAATTGAAAATTTCTCCCTCAAAGTATTCTTTGCTACTAAAGTATACTTTGCAATGTTGATGAAATAGGCTACTGATTAGTTCACGAACGCATTTAGAGTCTTCATACTCGCAGTTTTAGTCGAGTACACGATCCCCGATATTGGTTACGTGCAATAGATAGCAGCAGCTAGGTGTTGGCACGTGACAGTATATATAAGAAACCGATCCCATAATAATATTGAGACATCAGTTGCAAGTAAAATTCTGATAAATATACACGTGTACTAAAATCGAGAATTCATTTGGTATAGACAAGATTCTGTTATATATATAAGTATGAACAGAACCACCTTGAATCAAATAGGATCGTTAAATTATTTAATTTATGATTTATGTGATTTAATTTCTAAATTTCTAAATTCTAGTATTGTATATGTTGAATATCAACATACGTTAACTAATACAATGTGAGTTTGTAATAGTGTTGACACTTTGGTGATCTAACATTTTAAACATACATTTGAATTTCCACGCGAATATTGCAATGAATAATATATGTACGATAAAATATACTGTTGAACGGATTGGACATACATATCTGTTGAGCGAATTGGAATGTATAGAGGATATTCATATTTTTGCAACAAATATGACATATATGTTCATCGAGTGGTGTGAAATGTCCATATTTCACGAGTGCCGTTCGATACACCACGAGATAAACATATATGTCATATTCGTTGCAAAAATATGAATATTCTATTTATTATATACCGCTCCATGGAAATTAGCAGTTTTTTAGACTGTATACGGTAATGAATGTGTATTTGCAGCCTATTTGCGCTCTTTTATTTACATCGTATAACTATGTATTTCATGGGTAGGTATATAATAAATACTTTTATTAAAAATGATAATCATATTCCTCTATGTTGGATTAATTTATCTCTACCTAGGCTATTATTTAAATGCTCTATCAATATCGAAACATATAATAAAAAATAGAACAAAATATCGAAACATACAATGAAAACTTACAACAAAATATCGAAACATATAAGGAAAAATACAACAAAATATCGAAACATACGGATAATGAAAAATACAAGGTATTGTAAAATACAACAAAATAATGAAACATATAATGAAAAACATACAACAAAATATCGAAACATATAATGAAAACTTACAACAAAATATCGAAACATATAAGGAAAAATACAACAAAATATCAAAACATACGGATAATGAAAAATACAAGGTATTGATACATATAATGCCAAACACAAGATACAGATACATATAATGAAACAATACAAACTATATCGAACCATACATGTACAACGAAAAATGCAACACAGATATCGAAATATATAATGAAAAATACAAGAAAATGCCTATTGGAAACAGGCATTTTGTTTTATTTTTCATTATATATATTTATAAAAGAGTAACATGTTTAATATGAGAATTTCATTTTAGACATTTTGAAAGTAAAATATCTTGATCTTAACAATATCTTGCCTTATCATTACAGTTGATTAAACCACAAAGACTGCTATCTCCACACCGGCCACCCGGAGTACTACGATATTTCACATTTAACACTTTGGTCAATTCACGTACACTCCAAGCTTTTGTTGATAAGTGGTCACTTGTAACCTATTGGATATATCGCGTATTATTGACCACGGATAATTGTGTTGGCGGAATTTTCGAACATAAACATGACTAGATTAGTTGTGTCTGTTTGTGGATTTGTGTTGATGTGTTGTGTCGTCACGTCCTCGGCGTTGTTTAGAGTTTTAGACGATAATCCGGGAGATCCTGAAAGCTTAGGGACATTTGAAAAAAGACTAAAAGGTAATACATTATATACTTGTCCCACAGAAGAGAATGCGGGATCGTAGTCAGTTATTTCCCTTTGTAAATCTATTTATAGAGGACCGATCCTATGCTGTATTTCAGCGTTTATTTCTTAATGAATGGCACAAATTATGAGAAATGCGAAAAGAGTGGACACATTTCAGACGGCACATCTGATGTATGCATTTATTGTACTTAAAAATAATATTAATATTATTGGATATCTGGGACATAATCTGAGACACAGAAGGTCAGCCTGTTGTCATTTTCAATATTGTGTGGGTTGTCCGTTTTGGAGACGTTCCACCGTGGTGTTATCGTACGGGCGATAATCTTTAAAGTGACTGGATAACTGGCCTTAGGCGACCTAACCCGAATTTCTTGGCTGTAACGCAGAGCGACTGAAGTAAAGTATATAATTGTATATGAATTATATTGATATAATGCATCTCTAATCTTCCTTTCATCTTTATAATTAAAACCAGATAATATAGCTATCAATACTCACGAATATTGTGTAACATGGGCGTTCGCAGTGCAATAACACACATAGTATTAAAGCCCATAATACGCTACGATGGGCATCACCAGAATTTTTGAAAAGTGGGTTCGACTTTCAGCTGTGAAGCAACCGATATATGTAAGGTGTCCAGTGTTTGTCTTGTTTTCTAGAAGCCAGATGCTGCATTTGGGTATTTGGACAACAACTAGCTCCTGGGCAAAAAATGTTGTGATTTAAGAAGCGTATTTGGCATATTGCAATACTTCTGACGTCGCTTGACTGTATTTTGTTAGTAGGGCATTTTTAATAATGTAATGTCTGCTCATTCATGTACTGCAAATACATGCAGCGCACCTAATTTGTATATAAAACATACATCTGGCTCCAGAAGGGGGGGGGGAAGGGGGGGAGGGGGGGAAGGTTCGTACGAACCCATCGAACCTCCCCTTGTGTCGCTCTTGCACTAGTGTAATACACATGTAAACGAGAGCGGTTTCAGAAACACTTTCTAGGTGCACATTACTACGGAGCCCCACAGGAGACATGGATTTCTTTTATTAATTCGTTTCCACGAAATAAAAATTCGTTTCCTCAATTTAACAATTCGTTCCCTCAAATTAACAATTCGTTACCACGACATATATGTGGGAACGAATTGTTATTTTGTAGGAACAAATTCTTATTTCGTGGGAACGAATTGTTAAATTGAAGGAACGAATTGTTATTTCGTGGGAACGAATTGTGAAATTAAGGGAACGAATTGTTATTTCGTGGGAAGGAATAAATAAAACAAAGAATTATACGCCCGCTGCGGGACTCTGTACAGTACAGCGTCAATGTTTAGTGTTATGGTGATATAAATATAATCTAACATGTGTGTTGATGTAATGTGATATACATTAAACTCGGTGACTAATTTCATAAGAAACTCGGCATAGCATCGTATTCTTATAAACTCGTTTAATAAATATCATATTAAAACTCAAGTAAGATCCTGTAGTTATTAAACTCGTTGATTGATTACACAAGAAACTCAACACAGCCTCGTTTCTTATGAATTCAGTAAACTCGTGTAAGTAATATCATACATGTATATTAAATCATCACACGTGTAATATCCTCTATACACTGAGCGGGAATACAGTACGAGACGACGCCTACATTTATGGTGCGGGCAACAAGTTTAATAAATATCATATGAACTCGACCCAAATGTATATTTAATCCATAAGCGCAGCACCATACATTGAAACTGCACTTTTCACTTAACCTGTTGCTGTAACCATCTCAGTTACACATTTATTTCATAGAGGATCTTACGTGAGTGACAATTTAATATGATATTTATTCAGCGAGTTTACTGATTTCATAAGAAACGAGGCTATGCTATTAAATCAACACAAATGCTAGATTATATTTATTGCATAAGCACATCATCATACGTTGAAGCTGTAATCTTACGTGAGTGACGATTTAATATGATATTTATTCAACGAGTTTACTGATTTAAGAAAAGATGCTAAATCTCATATCCAACCAACACAAATGTTAGATTCTATTTATTGCATAAGCACACCACACTACGTTGAAGCTGTAATGGCCACCTAACATGTTTTCGTCATTTGCATATTTATTACACTAGTGTATTATCATTGTATTGCATTTTTTATGTAATCAACATTATTATGATTTTTAATACACGTACATCCACTTTATGAATTACAATACTATTTCAGATTCAGAAGATAAAGAAATCGAGATCCGACTTTATACAACCTACCCCGGCCGGGACAAGCGATCCTCGGATGACCTTCCCGATGACCTTGACATTGCGTTCCCCACGGGGTCACACACTGCCCGACTTCACCTACACCGGAACCCCAGGGTCGGGGCCAGGGTTCCCGTTACGGTGGAGACGCGAGGCAAAATCATCTACCAAAATGTACCACAGTCGCATGTATGTATAACACATTTTGGATTTTTAAGGACTTAAATGCAAGGGAGCGCTAGCGACCGCAGAATTTAGTTCCTTAAACATCCAATATGTGAATAATAACATATTTATGTCATTAACAGACCACTGAAAGTCTACACCGTTTCACGATAACTGTATCACCATTTTTTACGAATGACATAACGAAAGAAAAAAACTTTTGTTTTTGAGCAAAAGTACATGTATTTTCATTCAACATATATCATCGTCATACATAAAGATGCCGTTGTCTAGATACGTGCCTGAATATATATACATTGTACATGTAGAGACATTTCTACATGTACGAGTATATGTTTGATTTACGACCGCTCTTTGCTCATGTCTACACCGTATCATTGATAAGCAACACCGTTCTTATATATATATTAGTTTGTTTGTTCGTGTTGGTGAATATATATATATATATATATTTGTTTGTTCGTGTTAGTGAATATATATATATATTTTTGTTTGTTCGTGTTGGTGAATATATATATGGGCCGCGCTCGTGAAAACCAGCCTTAATGACAACGTCATGAAAGCATGAAAATGACGTCGCAAAGTTACGCTTAAATTTACCAACGTCACGTCGGATTTTGACACTCGAAATAGTTGCGTCATTGCAATAAGTTGACGTTGTCCTATTTATAACGTACGCTTTACTATTTGTGGGTCACAAACATGTTAATGCTGGATACGCGTAGCAGAATTTTACAGTCGTTTCCATTGTGGTTCAGACGGTTGTCTGTTTTTTCGGTTTCCTTCTAGGAAACACGTAGTGATTTTGTCGATTATTTTTTATAATATATGGACGACTTGTGCCCTGACATTTGAAACTAAATAACCATATAACCGGTAATGTTTAGATAACACCATCACAAAATCAGTATTATGTAACAAATAGAACTGGGCACAGGGCTGAATTCGTTTAATTTACTGTTTCGCTTGTCGAATGTTTAAAAAATGAACATAAAAATACAATTTGGAACTTTTCAGAGAAATAAGCGTATCACAGATGTAAAATTATGGTAGTGCCAAAATATACGCCGCTCCTGGCATATCGCATCATGGTGACACTGGGCCAAACATGTTTTAGTATTTGGTGTGTTGGTATTGTGTCACATGCATATTTACTACGATACAATAATCATGATAATTGTAATACATAATTGTAGCCACCAGGGACGTAGCCTACTGATTTGTATCTGTATTTGCTACCACTTACGTGTACCGTGTCACGTAATATTTAGCGACTTTCAAAAATATCACATTGAATCAGCCGTACGTTTGCCGTTTGATAACAATGTAAATATTCTTTAAAATGACCACTTGCAAATATGGTTCTATGAACGTCTAGTAATTTTGATGGCCGACTGATCAAGTGCTAAAGTAGTCCTGGTGTGATGGCCGACTGATCAAGTTCTAAACTAGTCCTGGTGCGATGGCCGACTGATCAAGGGCTAAACTAGTCCCGGTGCGATGGCCGACTGATTAAGTTCTAAACTAGTCCTAGTGCGATGGCCGACTGATCAAGTTCTGTATTAGTCCTGGTGCGATGGGCGACTGATCAAGTGCTAAACTAGTCCCGGTGCGATGGCCGACTGATCAAGTGCTATACTAATCCTGGTGGATGGCCGACTGATCAAGTTCTGAACTAGTCCTGGTGCGATGGCCGACTAATCAAGGGCTAAACTAGTCCCGGTGCGATGGGCGACTGATCAAGGGCTAAACTATTCCTGGTGCGATGGTCGACTGATCAAATTCTAAACTAGTCCTGGTGCGATGGCCGACTGATCGAGTGCTATACTAGTCCTGGTGCGATGGCCAACTGATCAAGTTCTAAACTAGTCCCGGTGTGATGGCCGACTGATCAAGTGCAGAAGTAGTCCTGGTGTGATTGCCGACTGATCGAGTTCTAAACTAGTCCTGGTGCGATGGCCGACTGATCGAGTGCTATACTAGTCCTGGTGCGATGGCCGACTGATCAAGTGCTAAACTAGTCCTGGTGCGATGGCCGACTGATCAAATCGCATGCCATAATAATTAGATGGCCATGGCCTGCATGTCGTGCCCGCCGAGGCATTTGATAGTACAAACAATTTTGTATTGCAACAAAGCTTTAGCCCGTTGACGTAAAAACATGCCGCACCCGCCGAGGCTTTGATAGTATACCCAAAAACTTTAACTAAAAAAACACTTTAACCAAAAACTTTATCCCGAATGCACACCAATGTGCCGACTATATCGCTCTGTCTGCAAGCGGGCCCAACAAAAACTTTAAGGGAAATTTCAAAGTAATTTGACTGTGACATTGGGCACATATAAATAATAATGAAAATGTGGGTGAAAAATACATAGTATGTGAAGTTTCGAGTGAATTGGTGAAGCGGTTTCAGAGATATAGTGTTCTTAAAGGTACATGCCCACTCAGTAGGCACAAAATGTTCTTTATATCAGAGACATCATCCGAGACATTTTCGGGAAAAATAAACATTAATTCACCATTAATACACATATTTATTGGCATTATTATACATTTTATATCACACGTAAATTTCCACACTGCTATCAGGGGCGATAACCGTGTTTCCTTAAAATGTTACCAAGACATTACTATTTATTTATGATGTGCAATGATCATACTTTATAATCTGTCGAAAACATTATTTTTTCAGGGATCACATTTAATTAGTATAAGTAATTAAAAAATATCATGCCCCATTTGCCTATGAAAATAGCCTGATATCACTGCGTGTCACTATCAGTGAAATAAACATTACTAAATGATTATATCCATATAACGGGCACTCGTAATGTTTAGAACTGGTGGAATAGTGACAAAATTATACACTTATTTAATTCCTACAAATAACTGAGTGGGTATGTACCCTTAATCAGCATAAATAATTAAAAAATATCATGCCTCATTGGAATATGAAAATATCTTGATACCACCGGTAGTCATTATCAGTAAAATAAATATTACTAAATGATTATATATGGATAGCGGGTACACGTAATTATTAGAACTGGTGGAATAGTGACACAATTATACACTTTTTTAATTGCTATAAAGAACAGTTTGTGCCTACTGAGTGGGCATGTACCTTTAAAAACTTTAACATTAAATAAAAAAAAATTTAACCGGACGCACGAAGTGATGTACATATGGATATACGTACGTATGTAGGCCAATGTGACAACTATATCGCACTGTTCACATGCATGAATGTCAAAAACTTTGAGGTAAATTTCAAAGTAATTTGACCTTGATATTGGGCACAGGGGTTGCAGGGGTTGAGCATAGAATGAAAATATGGATGATGATAAACACACATGTGAAGTTTCGAGTGAATTGGAGAAGCTGTTTCTGAGATATAGTGTTCTTGAAAACTTTAACCTACGGTAAATAAAAACCAGATGGCCGTGGCCCGCATGTCGAGCCCACTGAGGCATTTGATGGTCTCAGAGTATATTTATTTGAAGTTTGAATTAAGGTATGTAAAAGCTTTAACGCAAATTTGAAAGTCATTTGACCTTGATCTTGGGCATGTGAGTCGCATGTGTGGGCTATAATATGAAAATATGGATGATAATAATAATTATCTGAAGTTTGAAGCAAATCTGAGTAAGTGTTGTGGAGATATAAGGTATGCAAAAACTTTAACACAAATTTCAAAGTCATTTGACCTTGACCTGGGGGCACAGGGGCCGCATGAGTGGGACACAGAATGAATATATGGATGATGACTAATAAGCATTTGATGTATCAAGTCAATGTGACTTAGGATATGGTATTTAAAAACATACACCGATTTCGGACGGACTGACGCACGGACTGACGCACGGACGTCATTGTGATCACTAAGTCGCGCTTTCCGCAAGCAGGCTCGGCAAAAAAACTACGGATGGACGTCAATGCGCAGACTATATCGCACTGTCCGCAGGCGGTTGCGACAAAAATTGTCCAACCCCTTTTTAAAGGTGCATGCCCATCAGTAGGCTAAAAATTTTACTGATAGTGACACGCGGTGGTATCGGTATTTTCATGTGCAAATGGGGCATGATATTTTATAATTATTTATACTAATTAAATACATCAACTGGAAAAAAAATTGACAGATTATAAAGTATGATCATTGCACATCAAAAATTAAATACAGAGAATAAATTGTAATGTCCGTTAACATTTTAAGGAAACACGGTTATCGTCCCTGATATCAATGTGGAAATTTTCTTCGGATATAAAATGTATAATAATACCAAACAATACGTGGGTAATGGTAAATTATTGTTTATCTGGCCAGAAAATGTCTCCGATGATGTCTCTGACATAAAGAACATTTTGTGCCTATTGAGTGGGCATGTACCTTTAACGCTAGCTCCGCACTGTCCCGTGAGACCTATGCATGTGTTAAGTTTCATAAAAATATTGCAAAGGGTGTTCGCGTTATGCTCCGGACAAATCAGAGCACGAAAATACAAAGGGAGATAACAAAACTAGAAAATGTGTTCATAGAACACGGATACCCCACATATCGCTTTGATAGTAAACAAGGCAAAATTCCAGTGTCCAAAAGGGAGAGATAATCCATGACACGGGGTTCGAATCAAAAATCGAAATAAACTTTCCGCATCTACTCATCATAAGGAAGCTACATATCAAATTTCTGTGCTGTAGCTATTACAAATGTTTTGCGAGTTACAAGGCAATATTTTCAAATTCTAATTCAAAAAGGGGGAGATAATCCATGACTCGGGTGTCGAATCAAAATAAACTTTGCAAATCTACTCATCATAAGGAAGATACATACCAAGTTTCAGGTGTGTAGCTATTAGGGTTTAAAAGTTTTTCGAGCTACAAGCCAAAATTGGAAAATTCTAACTTGAAAAGGGGGAGATAATCCATGACCATGGGGTCGAATCAAACGTACATGTACCAAGTTTCAGGTCTGTAACTATTACGGTTTAAAAGTTTTACGAGTTACTAGGTTGGTGACGGACGGAAGAACGGACAAGGGTAACACTAAATGCCCCCTCCACTATCGTGGTGGGGCATACAAATTAGTGAGGCAAAAGTTGTCATATACAAATAACTTACCTTAATTCATCAGTTACACATCAGACGATGAATGAACTTTAATTCTGGTGTAGAATATTAAAGTTATATTATGTTCAATAGTGCTGATTTGACATGACGTGAAATTAAAACATGCATGACATGATCTGGAAGAATAACCACAGACCAAGCACGCATATTCAGTATCATGTCTGTCGGTTTTTATCCAGCTCCGATTTCTGTCACCTGTCCACAAAATCCAGAATCCAACATTGTCGCAAATTTAATCCTCTATGTTGGTGTACGTTAGAACAAAATGTCGCTTAGTATATTATCCAATGCGGGTTGTAATCTCTTTTTTCTCTAAATAAATGCGTCCAACAATCCCTGTAGCTGCTATCGTGATACAAAATGTTAAAGGTTCTGTCAGCGCCTCACATATTGATCTTAATATCCACCATTTTGATTCCAAGTACCAGAATAATGATGTTTCCATGCGCCGTCGTAGTGTTATCTGTCAGATTCCGTTGTTTATTTGATCAAATTGATGGACAAATTTGTGTCCGCTAATGTCGCCAAGAGCATAATCTGTGACGTTGACTGTAATAATTTGGCATAACTTCTAGCTTGTGAATTTTTGGTTGAATGAAGTGATCACTATGGTGAATAAGTGTGTATTTGTGCCCGGTTTGCTCAGTAGGTAGGGCGATGGTGTGGTAAACCAGAGATCCCCGGTCGATTCCGGGCTGGTGCGCATCTTTCTCACCCTGTGACATTTAGCGCTCAACGTAATTGCAGGAAGTAACTCTGCAGATATTCCCGCATCGTCCTTACCGAGAGTTATGGCGCTCTCCGTAGGTTTTCCTTGCAAAGTACCAAATCACATCTGATTTGCACTTCAACTGTTAATTGCGACATATTTTCTGTATTTTTCAATTGAAAGAAATGTCAGTATTATACTTATTCATTTCTGTGTAATAAGTACAGAACAATATGTCACAATTAACAGCTAAAGCGCGAATAAGATCCGATTCGGTACTCTGCAGGAAAAACCTATGGAGCACCGTTACTCTGGGTACGGACGATAATTCAGTATTCTGCAGTTACTTGCCGCAACTACTCCCAACGTGGAATCGTGACTGATGAAGAAATGTTCCAAAAATATGGAATTCTGGGTGGACATATTTCTGCCCAGTGACAATTGTTGCCCAACGAAGGACCGCGACTGATAAATACTCCCAAAATTGTACCCAAACATATGGAATTGGGAGACAAAAATTAAACATGGAATTCGAGGACGAATTTCAATTTGGCGGAGAAGAATGTCACAGTACGCAACTGACTATGGGGATGAATTTGTATTATCTATGCCTGTTAGCTTGCTCGGTAGAGCCATGGGCATGGTACGGTAAACATGAGGTCCCTGGTTCGATTCCGGGCCGTTATTTATCTTTCTCACTCTGTGACACAAGTAAACCGTTTTATTTTAAAGAAATGGCTATCACCGGAATAAATATTATCTTCACAAAATTTGATTCGGGCCAATAGAAATCAACAGCCAGAACAGAACGTTTGCAGTAATAGAAATCTAATTCCAAAATAAATTTTTAATTTTTTTTTTATGATCAGATTTCGAAAATTAAAATATGCTTTTCTTTTAAAATTATTATCAATATGTTCATCACGTTATTATGGTTAATATGCAATTCACAGTCTCCTTGCAGCTTGAAAGACATGTAAAGTTGTGTTGATCTCAGAAATTGTCATGTCGACTATAGGATCGCGTCGAAATAATGTTAACAAAATAGGAAAACGTAATTTGATACCGACGAAAAAGTAAACAAAGCGCAAAATTGATGCTTAGTTGTGTTATATTATACCGTAGACCACACATTGTAATTTGATTTTATATGAAAATAAATATATTGTGAGTATGGTGGTGTTTATTAATTTGTTCTTGATATTCGAAACGGCAGTGACGACATATTGTTTTGTCTAAGAAATTGTCAAGGTCAAGGTTTCACTGTTTGTCTCGCAATAACCCGCCGATTTATATTTGCGCACCAAAAAAAAACAGATCACCAATACCGCTGACTTTCTAGTCACTTTGAATTAGATAGATGGGATAACATTTTGGATTGGAACACGGATACGTTTGTCAACTATTTCGATTTTATTGCCGCATTGGTCAAGCAGAGTGGTCCGCTACTTTGACCGCAGAGCGCAGCGCAAAGCGGTCATTTTTTCTTAGTTTAAAGAAAAAAAGGAGCGTAAACTGCAATTAAAAGCATGATTGCAGTTCGATTGCGGTCCAATTGCAATTAATGGGAACGCGAATTGCAATCCTGCGCTCCAGGAATTGCAATTCGCCTGGTAAGAGAACCGCAGGCCACTCTGTAGCTACTTACACAGATAAACCATATATACTATATATATGTGGTAAATAAGTTTTTATGCTGATGCTACCAGCAAGGAAATCACAACATATGCTTTTGCTTCTACATACCTGTGTAGAGACGTAAATATACACTTTCTACATCAAAATGTGTCTGTTATCTGGATGTTACAGTGTGTGTGCATTTTTATTGGAAACAGTATCTATTGAAAGAGCAGCTAGATTATTATCTTATCACATCTTTTACCATTGACGTTGTTGTCTTTACTCGTGTATCTCCAATTATTTACTGTTTACTGAATGCAGTTTATTTTTGTTTAACTGGGCGTACATTAGTGTATGCCTGGGCCCGGTTGCTCAAAGCTTCTGTTAGCTTAACAGACTGTTAAATCTTTAGCAATGCTAAATATTTAACTGTCTGTTAAGTTAACAGAAGCTTAGAGCAACCGGGCCCTGGCGGTTTAAAGTGTGGACTTGAAAACTTTACATACCGTTTCGCCATTTCATATATGCACATAACATTTTTTTCTGCAACAATTTATAAGGAAACTGTTTGAAATGTGAAATAGCCTAGCGGGCGGATTGCGCGCATGTACTGTACATTGCTAATATGTACGTATTATGTGAATGTACAAGTTATATGGATATTATGTACATGCTGTGGATGGTATGTACGTATTCAGTCATTGTATCAGCAATATGGACATTATATACATGCTGTGGCTGACATGTACGTATTCTCTCATTGTATCAGCAATATGGACATTGTATACATGTTGTGGCTGATATGTACGTATTCTGTCATTGTATCAGCCATATGGATATGTTATGCATGATGTGGCTGATATGTACGTAATCTGTCATTGTATCAGCCATATGGACATTGCATACATGTTGTGGCCGATATGTACGTATTGTGTCAATGTATTAGCAATATGGACATTGCATACATGTTGTTGCCGATATGTACGTATTCTGTATTGTATCAGCCATATGGACATTGTATACATGCTATGGCTGATATGTACGTATTCTGCAACTGTACAAGCCATATGCACATTGCACACATGATATGGCTGATACGTACGTATTCTGTCATTGTATCAGCCATATGGACATTGTATACATGTTATGGCTGAAATGTACGTATTCTGTCATTGTATCAGCCATATGGACATTGTATACATGCTGTGGCTGATATGTACGTATTCTGTCATTGCATCAGCAATATGGACATTACATACATGTTGTGGCCGATATTTACGTTTTCTGTCATTGTGTCAGCCATATGGACATTGTATAGATGCTATGGCTGATACGTACGTATTCTGTCATTGTATCAGCCATATGGACATTGTATTCATGCTATGATCGATACATACGTATTCTGTCATTGTATCAGCCATATGGACATTACATACATGCTGTGGCTGAAATGTACGTATTCAGTCATTGTACATTATCAGCCATATGGACATTGTATACATGCTATGGCTGATATGTACGTATTCTGTCATTGTATCAGCCATATGGACATTGCATACATGCTATGGCTGATATGTACGTATTCTGTCATTGTATCAGTCATATTGAAATTGTTTACATGCTGTGGCATATATGTACGTATTCTGTCATTGCATTAGCTATATGGATATTACATACACGCTGTGGCTGACATGTACGTATTATGCCACTGTACAAGCCAAATGGACATTGTATACATGCTATGGCCGATACGTACGTATTCTGTCATTGTATCAGCCATATGTATATTGTACACATGCTAGGTGTGGCTGGTATGTACGTAGTATGTCACTGTATCCGCCATATGGACATTGTATACACGCTGTGGCTGATATGTACGTATACGGTATCAGCCATGTTGTATCAGCGACATGGGTATAGTATACATGGTGTGGCTGATAATTATGTACGTATTCTGTCATTGTACCAGCCAAATGGACATTGTATGCATGTTTTTGTTGGTATGTACGTATTATGTCAGTGTATCAGCCATATGGACATTGTATACACACTGTGGCCGGTGTGTACGTATTCTGTCATTGTACCAGCCAGATGGATAGATACATACAGTGGCTCGTATGTACGTTTTCTGTCATTGCATCAGCCAATTGGATAGTGTATGCATGTTGTGACTGTTGTGTACGTTTTCTGTCATTGCATCAGCCAATTGGATAGTGTATATATGTTGTGACTGGTGTGTACGTTTTCTGTCATTGCATCAGCCAATTGTATAGTGTATGCATGTTGTGACTGGTGTGTACTTTTTCTGTCATTACATCAGCCAATTGGATAGTGTATACATGTTGTGACTTGTGTGTACGTATTCTGTCATTGTATCAGCCAATTGGATAGTGTATATATGTTGTGACTGGTGTGTACGTTTTCTGTCATTGTATCAGCCAATTGGATAGTGTATATACGTTGTGACTGGTGTGCATGTTTTCTGTCATTGTATCAGCCAATTGGATAGTGCATATATGTTGTGACTGGTGTTACGTTTTCTGTCATTGTATCAGCCAATTGGATAGTGTATACATGTTGTGACTGGTGTGTACGTTTTCTGTCATTGCATCAGCCAATTTGATAGTGTATACATGTTGTGACTGGTGTGTACGTTTTCTGTCATTGCATCAGCCGATTGGATAGTGTATAAATGTTGTGACTGGTGTGTACGTTTTCTGTCATTGCATCAGCCAATTGGATAGTGTATATATGTTGTGTCTGGTGTGTACGTATTCTGTCATTGCATCAGTCAATTGGATAGTGTATACATGTTGTGACTGGTGTGTACGTTTTCTGTCATTACATCAGCCAATTGGATAGTGTATACATGTTGTGACTGGTGTGTACGTTTTCTGTCATTACATCAGCCAATTGGATACTGTATACATGTTGTGACTGGTGTGTACGTATTCTGTCATTGTATCAGCCAATTGGATAGTGTATACATGTTGTGACTGGTGTGTACGTTTTCTGTCATTGTATCAGCCAATTGGATAGTGTATACATGTTGTGACTGGTGTGTACGTTTTCTGTCATTGCATCAGCCATATGAATATTGTATACATGTTGTGACTGGTGTGTACGTATTATGTCATTGCATCAGCCATATGGATATTGTATACGCACTGTGGCTGGTATGTACGTATTCTGTGATTGTATGTGGGAGCGTTTATGACATTGATTTAGCTGTTGATAGGCCGTTAAACACAAATAGACATACAAAACGTATCAGCCACAGCAAGTAGTCAATGTCTCTATGGCTGATATAGAGCTAGAATATGTACTTATCAGACACAGGATGTGGTCAATGTTACTATGCGAGACTATGTAGTGATCAGCTACACCATGTAGCAAATGCCTGTATGGCTGATACAGAGCGATGTCATGTACTTATCAGCGACAGCATGTAGCCAATGATACTGAACCCGACTATGTACTTATTAGCCACATCATGTAGCCAATGTCAGTATGGCTGATACTGAACCAGAATATGTACTTATCAGCAGTGATGTAGCCAATGTCGGTATGTCTCATACAGAGACCAAATATGTACGTATCAGCCCCAAGGGCAAGGTAACGGACTTACGAAATGCTCAATTTCCAAAACTTAACACTCCGGTTAATTTATTATAACTTCTGTTTCCCTTGATGGAATGCTTTAATATTTTATAGATGCATTTGTAACAGCACCCCGCATCATTATACAGGAAGCCCGTGGTGCTCGCTAACCTCAAGGTCAATGTCACATACTTAGAAAATGCTCAGTTTCGAAAACTTAAAGCTCGGCTTAATTCATTGTAACTTCTGTTTCCCTTAATGGGATGCTTTAATATATCATTGATGCATTTGTAACAACACCCATCATCACTCTACATATCGCGTCAAGAAAAGGTGTGTTGCGCACAAGAAAGACAACTCTCGCATTTGTAACTTTAGAGTTATTTCCCTTCAGGGGATACAATGCGGTCATGGGCGTCTGTCATTATAGTTCTGCATATTCCTACAGAAAGGTGGTGGTGCCTGCTAATACCAAGGTAAAAAGGTCACAGACTTAGAACATGCTCAGTATGGAAATTAAGCATCAATGCAAGGGGATACATGTCGTTGGTGGCATTCTTGATTATTGTAAACATTCAGCTCTGATTTCCACCCCACTCTCATGTGTACATGTACTAGAACATGTACATGTACTTGTACAGGTAATATATGGGATTTAGTACTAAACCCATTGACCCGGCCTTAAATGACCTTAGCTGTTGATAAGCCGGTAAACCCGAACAAACAAACAAACGTCCGCATGTACGAGAAGATAATCCTCGAGCTTTAGCGAGTGGATTATCGATCGCACATGCGGACGAACGTGAGCTAAATGTGTTATCACATCCTCACGGTACGAAAGTAGATTGCAAGAGTTACCGTTCGCAACTAAAATTTAATGTGATTTTGTAACAAAAAAAAACAACAATAATTATATAATTGTGATATCCAATAGATCCATATATTACAAAGAAGACAACATTAGCTGGAAGCCCGTGCTTCCAGGCCCTTCACCTGGCGACGTGCCTGGTGTACATTCGTTGACCTTTGACCTAAGGGAAGTTTATTTATTAAGAAATATTGGTATATCGTACGTGCGGTGAAAGGGGACTCCCTTATTATATACGACGTCACTAAACCTGACTAATCAATGTGTATGGGACACCAATATGCGACTTTAACTCTTACACCGCTATCTTAATGTTTTGTCGTCTGCTGTTTATTTTCTATTTTCCATTTGTATCATCAGAAACATGCTTTACAATAATTTACAATATGCTTTGACAACACTTCAGAATCATTTCCATTGGAAATGATTCTGAAATGCGGTCAAACCATGTTATATTGAGAAATAAGGCAAGATATAAAAGCAACAGCAGACGGCAAATGTTGTGTGTAGCGGTCTAAGGGTTAATATGTCTGTATAATCGAAATGGATGCGACACCTATATACAACTTTACTAAGTCTGCATAATTAAAATCGAAACGTTTCTTTTCTCTAACAAAATGTATGCGTGTGTTATGCACAGCGATGTTATCGCGTCGGTTTCAATGAATAAATAAATAGTTCTGTTTCCCAAAACTGTCATATAATCGCTGTGAGCTGCACACGATCACTGGTGGTCCGACATCATCAAGGTGTATGATCACGTGGTACTAACAACAACAACAAGTACTGAAACTTCCAGAATCCATACGTATTCTTTTATATTGTCATTGGTGGTCTCTGTACTTTGGCCCAAACTTCTGTCGATCTTTGCGAAGAATAGATTTCCGTGTCGGTAGACACGGAAATCGATTCTTCGCAAAAACGACATAAGTCTGTGCCGAACTCTCTGGACGACCAAAATCCAGCTCATGAACACGTGTTTGCTGCGCCATATTTCATCAAAATCCGTTTCATATTAAGGAAAATATCAAATAATACTTTGGAGTAGGCAAGATTTCAACACTTTCAGCTACTGTTGTTGTTGTTATAACCACGTGATCATGCACCTTGATCATAATGTTCATTTATGGCTGAGTGGCTGGTAAGGATTAAATCCACCGTTAAGGAACAACTATATACCTGATCATGGTTTGATTCAAAGAAAATTCATCCGTAAATGTGATCAAATATATGTATAACATATATGTGAACACTGCCTCGTTACTGCATCTCATACGGCACATGGGGTGGCCAAGTCGGCCATCTTTGTGTGTTCCAGCCATCAGCAAGTTTCACATGTTCTGCCGTTTGACAAAGAACTCAAAATGTGAAGTAGAACATATGATATAATGTAGCTAATCACATGTAGAAAAGCCAGGAGAACGGACTCCTATCAATTATATTACACCAAACTCTAAAATATGTCAGTTTTCTGGACAGGTTTGTGCCTGTGTTTTTAGCAACATGAACCACCATTATAAATAGCTTCATACACAAGATAATCGCACAGTGTATCACCTTTACCTGGCAAACCACACAACACATACCATATATACCCACTACGGTACTCTGTTACTAGATATCAAATCCAGTGACATGTAAGCAGTTATCTGAGTGTATTGCCCCTGGTGTCTACTCACCTACTATGCGAGTAAATATGTCTTTACCTATGGGTAACGTGTACAGTAAGCATATGCTGTGCATCAGATTTGAAAGTTTACACGTTCAAATTTATTTTGAAATTGATGAGAGAAATGCTCAGATATATCGTCTTTTGTATAGTTTGCAGGCATAATATTTATAGCTTGCCGTTGTTGTATCTGTCTATTATGTATTGCACCAAAGTGTATTTAGTTTACCGTCACATTATTTGCTATATATGTAGATCCTGATCAGACTGTGCGGATGCACAGGCTGGTCTGGATCTGCACTCGTCACAAACACACATACGCCCCGTCTCTCCAGTCACATCCACAGTTCACATGTAATGGCTGTACTATACTCATCTGCACCGACACAATGCAAGATGGGGACAAAACAAAAAGACAAATGCAGGCTGGTCTACTCACGTGGTCTATTGTTTACAATGCATTATGGCGGCGCACATGAAATCTTATTTTTCATCAATACAACTGCATTTTCTTTTAATGATGACCATGTTCCAGCCGTTAACACTACGAGTCCGCCAATACCAACTTTAGCAGTATTACTTGTGTAGTTAGTCTGAACATTTTTCAGAGAAATTTGGATCGGACGGAATCGGACGAATTTAAAGTTTGTCCGATTCAAATTGCGCTATATTCAAATATAAATATATTCAAATAGAAATCGGTAATACTGATGGAGATACCCCTCAAAATCGTTAACGCAACTTGCTAAAGCAGTTGACCTTGGCATTGGGCACGGCCGCATGAGTGGACACAGCCACAGGCCAATCCGAAATACGGTTATAGAGCTAGTGGGTACCCAAATACGTTAACGTAAATTGGACAAACACTTTAAAGATACATGCCCACTCAGTAGGCACAAGATGTTCTTTATAGGAATTAAATAAGTGCATAATTGTGTCGCTATTACACCAGTTCTAACAATTACGAGCGTCCGCTATACAGAAATAATCATTTTGTAATATATATTTTACTGATAGTGACACGCGGTGGTATCAGGCTATTTTCATATGCAAATGAGGCATTATATTTTTTAATTATTTATACTAATTGTATGCATCACCTGAAAAAATAAAATTATCGACAGATTATGAAATATGATCATTGCACATCAACCAATAAATACAGGGAATACATAGTAATGTTTGTTAACATTTTAAGGAATGTGGAAATGTACGTCTGATATGAAATGTATAATAATGCCAATCAATAAGTGGGGTAATGGTGAATGAATGTTTATTTTGCCAGAAAATGTCTCAGATGATGTCTCTGATACAAAGAACATTGTGTCCCTACTGAGTGGGCATGTACCTTTAACGCAAACTTCCAAGACACTACGTTTCCTACATTCTAAGGGTTATTTATGTTTGGACACAAATGCTACGAAACTTCAAATCCTAGCTAACATAACCAATGAGCTGGCGGAAACTTGAAAATAGATTATTAGTCCGGCACCACCAGACAGTCGTACGGAGCCCAGCACTGGACGTAGAATTCCTTTTTTTATTAATTCGTTCTCACGAAATAACAATTCGTTCCCAAGAAATAACAATTCGTTAATTCATGGAAACCAATTGTTATATCGTGGGAATAAATTGTTAATTCGAGGGAACGAATTGTTAATTCGAGGGAACGAATTGTGTTAAATTGAGGGAACAAATTGTCATTTCGTGGGAACAAATTGTTAATTCGAGGGAACGAATTGTTAAATTGAGGGAACGAATTGTTATTTCGTGGGAACGAATTAATAAAACGAGGATGGCCGCGGCCCGCATGTCGAGCCCGCCGAGGAATTTGATGATCGCAGAGTATATTTATTTGAAGTTTGATGCCCAATAAGCATACAAAGTTTCAAGCAAATCTGACTTACGGTTACAGAGATAGTAGGTATGTGAAAACTTTAAAGTCATTTGACCTTGACATAGGGGCACAGGACCCGCATGAGTGGGACACAGAATGAATAAAATTATATGGATGATGACTAATAAGCATAAGAAGTTTCAAGTCAATGTGACTTAGGACTGCAAGAGATATAAGGTATTTAAAAACTTTAACGCAGATTTCGGAACGCAAACTTCTAAGTCATTTGATCTTGACCTTGGGTACAGGGGCCGCATGAGTGGGATACAGCATTGTCAAGGTCATTACCAAGGTCAGGAATGATCGAGACAAATTGTCTCCCCTATTATCATATGAACCAAGTATACTTCAATTGTTATGACGTTATGGCCAATCTAGCTTGATCTGACGAACGAAAAGTGGTAACAATGCAGTTGAAGTGTAAGGGATAGGCTAGAGTAGACAAGTACACGTAGTCACTTAATCACTTATAATGTACACTATATTACATGGGGAACACACAGGAATGCATGATACATTGATATGCGAACATCAATGTACTGTGCATGATACTATTCAATTACTACAAGGTTGTAAGCCAATCGACTGTTATACTTTAACGCAACTTAAAAGCTATTGACGAAAAAACTCAGTATGTGGTCTCTCAATGGTCCCGTAGTGGACAATAGTATGAATGCACAAGTACTTTGATGATCGCTAATCAAAGTGAAATAACATACAAGTACAACATGGCAGAACGAACATTGGAGGACAAATGACAATCATCTGAGCTACCCCAGTGCTGGCGTATCTCAATAGATAGTGGTAACCTCTGAGTATCAAGGTCCCAAGGTCTGCCTCACCCGCAGTATGAGGTCTAGTCACCAATATGGCTATTATCCAACTTAAAGTGGATTAATCCATAAACAATATATGTAGTCTTACTACAATCCCTTAGCCACGATATGCCATGATAGGAGTATTACCATACACTATCAAAGTATACATATGTATTGCCTATGCAATGTATTTCCAAAGTATGAATGTCAAAGTCAAAGCCGGATGTGGTGACATCACATGATAGTCAATAATGATAATGTTCCGGAAGCTGGTACCGGAAGTAAAGTTCCTATGGTATCACTAGACTGTAGCAACCCGGATGTGGTGGACCGGATGTAAAGTATCCCTGGTGAATCAATGCGTTGTAATACCGGAAGTGGTAGACCGGATGTAAAGTTCCGATATAATACAAATGGCGATTATCACGTTGGCTAAGACGCCGGGAAAAGAAATTTCACTTAGGTGACATTCAACTCGGTGGTAGTATAATGATATGATATGTGTGTATGGCGTTTCACTTCACTAATCTATGGCTGTGACTGTCTGCTGAACGCGATGTAGCAATCACACACTGCTCTATACAGGCCTGTACCGGAGCTGCTACACACACTGCGCCAGACAGACGTGCGGACACTCGGACGACCTGGTACTCTGCACTGACTGGGGGTCTGCCCTTAACGAGTGGACCAAAAACGTCAAATGTGGCTCGCTGGAGCGATCTCAAGAGGCTACAAAATGAAATGAGCCTCCAATTACTGGATGAATAACACAGACAGACAGACAGGATGCACAACGACTAAAACGGGAATCGAACAATGCGGCAAATCACAGCTGAATAAAATGTTGTAGTACATACCAAAATCCTCCGTGTCACTGGTGAATACAGTACTATTCTTCTGTTACCAGAAAATATGTGTCCCACCAACACATAGCGAGACATCGCTTATATACGCACCAGTGAAACCACGCACGGAATAATGAATATGCCTACCCCTCGTTCGACATCTCGCATAAATATTACAAAACCATGGCTTTTGCCATTTCACCCGGGGTGGGTTATATTTGGCATAAATATATGTTACCCACGCCATAAATTCAACCAAACTAGTGTACATCCCTCGCGGAATAAATACCATCCAACATGGTATGTCCCACACTACCATAAATCTGCACACTATAGACCCAGATCTCGTAATCCGAAATCTACTCGACTGGTCTCGACATGCGAAGGTCGCTTTTTGGCCCCGCCAAACCCGTCCATATCGGTCCTACGGGCTGTACACTCAAATGAGAGCGTAGCACATACTAAACTCAAATATCGTGGTTATTTACGGAAATATCACGACACAAAGCATCACCAGTATGGGATCTGATATATCCGTGTTGGCCAGTACCAGCTATGCTGAAACACTAACCCGTAGCATACATAACAGGGCAGACCATGGTATGGTCTGCGCTATATACTGGCTTCACCTACAGAAGGTCCCTTATCTGGTGAACAACTGACACGCGGACAAACTCGGCCGGCACGGATAGTGGACATCCGTAAAACTAAAAGGGGATATTTTTCCCTAGCGAAACCAGCACACGCAGTCAACGAGTTCTCTACCACACACATGCATAGTCTGTGGCAAACATGCGTGACATCAGTAAAACATTGCTCATAAAATGGACGTGTATTTAAATCCGCAAAAAGGACACGCATAAACGTATTTTCACCAATACAACATAAGCCCCCTTATTACACGCACATTGTACATGGCAAATGTACATGCTAAATCACAGGTATGTAAAAATCACAGGTGTGTGAAATCACAGGTATGTGGAATCACAGGTATGTGAAATCAATAGTACGCACAACAATACAACACAGTACCACACATCACAAATATACAATTATACGGAAATCCCGAATGTACAAGAATGCACGTGTCACGCGACATATCTCCCCCCTAAACAAAAAGTGTTTACACTTTCGTGCATAATCGCGAGACACGTTGGCACAGCTGAATCTACCCCGATATCCTGCTCAGGTAGTCTGCCCCAAGATTGTCGGCCCCTTTTAGCGCAACAATACGCATTCGGTAAGGTTGCAGTATCAAGGCCAACCTCATTAGTCGGGAATTTGCAACCTTGGCTTTGTTTAGGTAAACCAACTGTTGGTGGTCCGTTCCTAGGATGAATTCCCCCCCCCCCCCCAACAAATAACGGTGGAACTTCTCGACCCCCCACACGACTGCCAGACACTCCTTCGCAACTACCGAATAATTGCGTTCCCTTGGCAACATCTTTTTGCTGGCATACGCTATCGGAAGTGGGATACCATCCTGCTCTTGCAACAGTATTGCCCCTAACCCAATGTCGGAAGCATCCGTCCTGAGCACGAAAGGTTTGTCTAGTTCGGGCAGTTTCAGAACTGGGTCGCTGGTCAATAATCCCTTGAGGGCAACGAATGCTTTCTGTTGGGGTGCCCCCCAGTTGACCTTGTTTGGTTGACCTTTCTTAGTAAGGTCAGTTAGCGGGCTCGCTATCTCTGCGAAGTTGGGCATGAACTTCCTATAGAACCCGGCTAACCCCAGGAAAGCCCTGACCTCCTTCTTTGTCTCAGGGACATTAGCTTTATGAACTGCCTTGACCTTTTCGGGATGGGCCCTTAGTTCTTTCTTACTGCTGATAGTGTGTCACAGGCACTCAAGTTGCCTGTACCCAATGCTGCACTTGGAGGGTTTTGCCGTTAGATTTGCATCGGATAATCGGGAGAGGACTTCACTCAGAGCTCCCAGGTGTTGTTGCCACGTATGGGAGAATATCAAGATGTCATCGACAAAACTGTCTGCATTGTGGACCCCCTTTAATACTTTCCTCATGAGTCTACAGAAAGTGGCATGTGCCGTGACCATTCCATAGGGCATGAGCTTGAACTGGAATTGACCATGGGGTGCCTCGAAAGCGGAATATTCCCTGGAATTATCATCCAATGGGACCTGCCAGTAGCCCTTACTCAGGTCCAGCTTTGAAAAGTAGCTATGTCCCGCCAACTTAGAGAACATCTCTTCAATATTTGGCATTGGTTCTGCATCAAACACAGTGACTTTGTTAAGTTGCCGGAAAGCCCCCCGTCCTTTTTTCTAACCAGAATTACTGGGGATGAGTAGGGTGATTTTGAAGGTTCTATGACACCTAGCTTGAGCATATCCTCTACTTCCTGGCTGACTGTTTCCCTGACCTTAAATGGGATAGGGTACCCCCTAATTCTTAATGGGTATTGCGTTGACAACTTTATCTCATGTTTCTCTATATGGGTGTGTCCCGGTGCGTCCCTCAGGACATGGGTGAATTCCCGTAAGATCTCTTTGACTTGGGTCTTTTGTTTCTTGCCTAAATCAGGCGACAGGTCAACTTTGCTCTCCGTATCGGACTCTAATCCCCTGGGACATAACATGTTTTCTTCGGCACTACACCCACTTGGACTAGGATCCCCCTCTACTGTGTCTTCTATCACGGCCGCATTTATTACAGTGAGTATTCCCTTCCCCGGGTGCTCAGGCATAGTCTCGTACCTCTTTAACATGTTTGCATGAAAGGTTTTCAACTTCCCTCCCATGTCAACCTTATAGTCCCACTCATTAACTACCTCTGTTATGGGGTATGGTCCCTTCCACCTAAGAAGCAATTTGTTGTTGTCTGTCGGTAGTAGTACAAGTACCTGATCTGCCACTGCATACTGCCTACTACGGGTCTTACGGTTGTAGTACTTTGCGTACTTTTTGGACGCACTCTTCAAGTTATCATGCGCGATTTCGCACGTTTTCTCGAGCCGTTCGCGCAAGTCGAGGACGTACTGATACGTCGTTTTGACGTTGTCCTCTATGTCCTTCTCCGACCACAGATCTCTTAGTATGCTCATCGGACCCCGAACGGTCCTTCCGTACAATAGTTCAAACGGTGAGAAAGCCAAACTTTCTTGAGGGACTTCGCGATACGCGAATAGGAGCGCGTTAATGTATTTGCCCCAATCTTTGGGACGTTCGCTTGCCATTCTACGAAGCATTTGCTTTAACGTACCATTGAACCGTTCCACGAGACCGTTACACTGTGGGTGGTACGGTGTCGTGGTTAATTGTCTCAGCGATAACAATCTACTAACGTCCTCCATGACTGCCGACGTAAATTGACTACCTCGATCGGTGAGCATCTCCTCGGGGATACCCAGTCTACTGAACATATCCACGAGAGCTTCCGCGACTCGTTCGGCCTCGATGCCTGGTAGTGGTACCGCTTCTGGGTACCTAGTTGCATAATCAACTAACGTTAGTATGTAACGATTCTTTCGATCGGTAGCTGGAAAAATAGGCCCTACAATGTCAACTGCGACTCGTTTGAACGGAGTGTCTATCAACGGCATAGTTCCTAACGGAACCTTGGTGATGTGTCCCTTTGACACAGTCTTTTGACATATGTCACAAGACCTACAAAATCGTGTAATGTCACTGGCCACGCCTGGCCAATAAAATTCTGATAACACTCGATCAGTTGTCTTCTTAACCCCTAAATGGCCCGCCATGATCGATTCATGTGCCACTTTCATCACGGTAGTCCTAAGTGTTTTTGGGACTACCAGCTGATGGTACACCCTACCTGACCCTATCGATTCGAAATTACGATACAACAAGTCTTTTCGGTATGCGAATTTCGATTTGTTTCCGTTCTTACTTGACCGTACCGTTCCGTCTTTTGCGCTATTTCGAACCGACGTCAATGTGAAGTCATGTGCCTGCGCCTCTTTGAATTCATCGCGTGATACGTTCGAGATTGCGGTAGGGACTTTGAGGGTCTTATATGATTCGTCTCGGGCTGTCGTTTGTGACCTAGTTTCAACTGCGCACGATTTTGCGCCTCTAAAATCGGATATCACTGGTAATTCTGACCCGTCTACATTACCTATGGTAACATCATACATTGTATCTGTCATGCAAAGGGCTTCTACCTGACCTTTGAAAAAAGGTGTATCTAGATCTACCCGGGCGGTAGGAATTCCACTCATTTTGCTCCTATTTACCAGCATGTATGTTGAAACCTTGCTTAAAAATGTTCTGGTTGTACTAAACTTTCCCTGACGACCACCCCGGTACACCCAGTATCTCGCATTACTGTGACCTTTTTCCCATTTAATGTGCCCTCTGCTACGGGTAGCCTATCCATACCAAATGTACATCCGTTAATTAACTCCGGCTGTATCTCGCTACCTGAACATACAATAGTGGTGTCGGTATCAACCATACAGAAATTTCCTTGCTTTTCCCCTGGTTGTTCCGTGTTTTGCCATCTACCTCTACCTTCTGCCTCAAGTGTGCCTTCCACTTCTACCTCTATTTCTACCTCTGTACCGACCTCTCTGTTCTTTATCTGCAAAACGTACATGTTTCTCTTCCTCGACTGCTGCTGCTTTGTAAGCTGAGGACCTGTCACGTTTAGGACAATCGTAGGACATGTGACCTTCTTTGCCACAATGGTAACATGTCCCGCGATGCCTATCATAGCCGTTCCTGCTGGTACTTCTGTCATAGCTGCCTCTACTCGGGCTTCTATCATAACTACCCCTACTTAGGCTTCTATTTTGGTCTCTATTCTGATATCTGTCCCTATCTCGACTCCTATCTCTGGATCGATTATCTGCACTACTTACCTTGCGCCTCTGGTTATCTACTGGTCTGTACTCATTTCTGTTGCTAGTACTGTTCCTCTGAACTACATACTTGCACCTCCTCTAGCTTCTGCAATGTAATCTGCCTGAACCGCCATCTGATCTATCGAGTCAAATGTTTTCTCTTTGAGAAATAAGTAGAGCTCACGACTGCATATACTTAACATCTGATCTCTGATCATGTAGTCTAGTACTCCTTCATATGTTCTATTCACCTTACCTAACTCAAACCATCTATCTAAATAGTTCTTTGACCGACTGACATATTGCACAAATTATTCACTGTGATCAGGTTTGGTGTTTTTGAACATGCGTCTTAACCCATCCTCCTTTAGATCAAAACATTTCAACAAAGCGGATTTCAATTTATCATAGTCCAGAGCATCATCAATAGGTAGTCTAGAATATACATCTAATGCGTTGCCCTTCAATAAAGCACTCAAGTGTAGTGACCACTTATCTCTCCCTCACCTTTGAATGGCTGCGTACCTCTCAAATCTAGCTAAGTAGCTATCCATGTTGTCATTATTCTGATCAAAATGTGGCAGCTTCGGACCGAATGCTGTGCCATAGTCCCTATCATGCCTATCTGCATCTACTACTCCACCCCTTTCTACTTTTGCCATTTCTACCTGGTGCTTAGTATCTAGTTCTCGCAATTTGAATTCAAGAGCTAACTGTGCTTCATTGGCTAAACGATGTGATTCCTTATCTAACCGCGCAGCATCTAATCTATCTTTCTCCATCTGTCGCTCAACTTCCTTAGCTAACTGCTCAGCATCTAACCTATCTTTCTCAGCCTGTCGCTCAACCTCTTTAGCCAACTGCTCAGCATCTAACCTATCTTTCTCCATCTGTCGCTCAACCTCTTTAGCCAATCGCTCAGCATCTAACCTATCTTTCTCAGCCTGTCTAGCCTCTAGTCTTTCCTGTCTTTCTCTCTCCTGATCTTCCTTTACAAAGGCCCTTAACTCTGAATCTGCTAGCCCTAAGCTTTTGCCTATGTCCATTAGCTCCTTAATGGACGACATTCTCACTCTCAACTACTCCGGATTATCGATTTACACGCTTTACCCGACGGTACACAAGGTCTCTAGCACTCAAATCACTTGGTGATTTGTGCGAGTCTCTAGCTTCACGTCTATAAGGTCAAGGTAAATCAATCCGGTCTCTACTCCTAACGACGGTATAAGTTTCTCAATTCGGGTAAGTCAATCCGGTATATGCATGGTCTAATGTAATGGTATATTTACAATTCCCCCTCTATGGTACTGGACACAAAAATTGGGGACTGGTTATAGACACCTGGCAGGATAGAGTATTGTTCATACACAATATAATTGGTAGTAATCTCGCCTCAGATGTAGAAGTGTCTAGTGATAACCTAGAACACGCCTGCTGCCCTCATCACAGGGAGGTACTTTTCAACAAATCGAAAGTTACAATGACCCTTACATCGACTATCTGACAAAATCGTCTCAACTCTACACTTCTGTACCTAGGTAGTCAAATCATGTATGTGGTGATGTATTAGTGCCTAAGTGTTGGAGGGCATCTTACCTTAACTCCCAAGGTAAACAAATACAAGATTGAATTTTGACGACACTAGGGGTACAGCTATTCTAGCCTCCTTACTTCAACTGCTTTGAAGTAACTGATTATAAAAGAGGAAACAAACCCCACTTCTGACACCATTGTCAAGGTCATTACCTAGGTCAGGAATGATCGAGACAAATTGTCTCCCCTATTATCATATGAACCAAGTATACTTCAATTGTTATGACGTTATGGCCAATCTAGCTTGATCTGACGAACGAAAAGTGGTAACAATGCAGTTGAAGTGTAAGGGATAGGCTAGAGTAGACAAGTACACGTAGTCACTTAATCACTTATAATGTACACTATATTACATGGGGAACACACAGGAATACATGATACATTGATATGCGAACATCACTGTACTGTGCATGATACTATTCAATTACTACAAGGTTGTAAGCCAATCGACTGTTATACTTTAACGCAACTTAAAAGCTATAGACGAAAAAACTCAGTATGTGGTCTCTCAATGGTCCCGTTGTGGACAATAGTATGAATGCACAAGTACTTTGATGATCGCTAATCAAAGTGAAATAACATACAAGTACAACATGGCAGAACGAACATTGGAGGACAAATGACAATCATCTGAGCTACCCCAGTGCTGGCGTATCTCAATAGATAGTGGTAACCTCTGAGTATCAAGGTCCCAAGGTCTGCCTCACCCGCAGTATGAGGTCTAGTCACCCACATGGCTATTATCCAACTTCAAGTGAATTAATCCATAAACAATATATGTAGTCTTACTACAATCCCTTAGCCATGATATGCCATGATAGGAGTATTACCATACACTATCAAAGTATACATATGTATTGCCTATGCAACGTATTTCCAAAGTATGAATGTCAAAGTCAAAGCCGGATGTGGTTACATCACATGATAGTCAATAATGATAATGTTCCGGAAGCTGGTACCGGAAGTAAAGTTCCTATGGTATCACTAGACTGTAGCAACCCGGATGTGGTGGACCGGATGTAAAGTATCCATGGTGAATCAATGGGTTGTAATACCGGAAGTGGTAGACCGGATGTAAAGTTCCGATATAATACAAATGGCGATTATCACGTTGGCTAAGACGCCGGGAAAAGTTTCACTTAGGTGACATTCAACTCGGTGGTAGTATAATGATATGATATGTGTGTATGGCGTTTCACTTCACTAATCTATGGCTGTGACTGTCTGCTGAACGCGATGTAGCAATCACACACTGCTCTATACAGGCCTGTACCCGGAGCTGCTACACACACTGCGCCAGACAGACGTGCGGACACTCGGACGACCTGGTACTCTGCACTGACTGGGGTCTGCCCTTAACGAGTGGACCAAAACGTCAAATGTGGCTCGCTGGAGCGATCTCAAGAGGCTACAAAATGAAATGAGCCTCCAATTACTGGATGAATAACACAGACAGACAGACAGGATGCACAACGGACTAAAACGGGAATCGAACAATGGCAAATCACAGCTGAAATAAAATGTTGTAGGTACATACCAAAATCCTCCGTGTCACTGGTGAATACAGTACTATTCTTCTGTTACCAGAAAATATGTGTCCCACCAACATATAGCGAGACATCGCTTATATACGCATCAGTGAAACCACGCACGGAATAATGAATATGCCTACCCCTCGTTCGACATCTCACATAAATATTACAAAACCATGGCTTTTGCCATTTCACCCGTGGGTTATATTTGGCATAAATATATGTTCCCACGCCATAAATTCAACCAAACTAGTGTACATCCCTCGCGGAATAAATACCATCCAACATGGTATATCACACACTACCATAAATCTGCACACTATAGACCCAGATCTCATAATCCGAAATCTACTCGACTGGTCTCGACATGCGAAGGTCGCTTTTTGGCCCCGCCAAACCCGTCCATATTGGTCCTACGGGCTGTACACTCAAATGAGAGCGTAGCACATACTAAATTCAAATATCGTGGTCATTTACGGAAATATCACGACACAAAGCATCACCAGTATGGGATCTGATATATCCGTGTTGGCCAGTACCAGGCTATGCTGAAACACTAACCCGTAGCATACATAACAGGGCAGACCATGGTATGGTAAAACTAAAAGGGGTATTTTCCCTAGCGAAACCAGCACACGCAGTCAACGAGTTCTCTACCACACACATGTATAGTCTGTGGCAAATATGGCGTGACATCAGTAAAACATTGCTCATAAAATGGACGTGTATTTAAATCCGCAAAAAGGACACGCATAAACGTATTTCCACCAATACAACATAAACCCCCTTATTACACGCACATTGTACATGGCAAATGTACATGCTAAATCACAGCTATGTAAAAATCACAGGTGTGTGAAATCACAGGTATGTGGAATCACAGGTATGTGAAATCAATAATACGCACAACAATACAACACAGTACCACACATCACAAATATACAATTATACGGAAATCCCGAATGTACAAGAATGCACGTGTCACGCGAATATATGGATGATGACTATTAAGCATATAAAGTTTCAAGTCAATGTGACTTAGGACTGCAGAGATATAAGGTATTTAAAAACTTTAACGCAGATTTCGGAACGCAAACTTCTAAGTCATTTGATCTTGACCTTGGGTACAGGGGCCGCATGAGTGGGATACAGCATGAATATATGGATGATGACTAATAAGTATATGAAGTTTCAAGTCAATGTGACTTAGGACTGCAGAGATAGTAGGTATGTGAAAACTTTAAAGTCATTTGACCTTGACATAGGGGCACAGGGGCCGCATGAGTGGGACACAGAATGAATAAAATTATATGGATGATGACTAATAAGCATAAGAAGTTTCAAGTCAATGTGACTTATGATTGCAGAGATATAAGGTATTTAAAAACTTTAACGCAGATTTCGGAACGAAAACTTCTAAGTCATTTGACCTTGACCTTGGGTACAGGGGCCGCATGAGTGGGATACAGCATGACTATATGATGATGACTATAAGTATGAGGTGAAGTGGTCAGTCAATTGTGATCAGGTATATAAGGACCTTAACGCAGATTTCGGACGGACGGACGCACGCACGGACGCACGAACTTACATTTCGGACCTTAGGGGGTACTTGCTATATAAAAGATCAAAGGAAATACCCCGTAAGACACAATAGGCTTACGGGGTACGGAATAAGTTCCATTGTCTTCTATTGTCTTAGGCCACGCCCCCTACCCCATAAGTACCCTAATGTGTGCCTGCACGGACGGACAGACGGACAGACGCACGGACACCCGGACGTCATTGTGATCACTATGTCTCGCTTTCCGCAAGCGGGCTCGACAAAAATCAATGTCCCCTGCGGGGTTCCGTAATACACCATATTATTGGTTTAAAAATGTTTTATTTGTATATTATGTTCAAGTAAGGCATCAAATCTAGTATATACACAATTCTACAAATGGGATTGAATTGAAAGCATGATTATAGATAATATAGGTTAGTGTCGTGAATGGGAAAAAATACCTGGCAAGGTTTAGGAAACGGATGGGCGAGGCTCTGCCGATATATTATATTTATCCCGTCAACACCTACAAATATCTTGAAAATGCAAAAATATAACCCCAGCCACCGCATATATTCATACACAGTGATTAGGTCGTATTGACAGGATATCAAAAATGTTTCACGGCACCGTGTTTCACGGCACATACGAACTGTGTTGACGGGATAAATATAAATCCTCTCCTATTATTCACATATTATTGGTTGTGAAACTCGGTTACTGAACAGGTGAATGAATGTACTTACGGGATCGTTTTTCGGAAACATGTCTTATCCCATTCGTTTATATATTTCCGGTAATATATTATACAATTTTAAACAATAACCACATATTTATAAAGTATGTCCCAAAGTTATCGAAATATTAGATCTAATGCCGAATTCAAATAAGCTCATTTACGAAAATGTTCGTAGGTTTCCGCATCAAAATCGACAAATTCCGGAAATACGATTAAGACGGATTTTCCCGAGATAAGTCGATTATCTACGATTGAGTTTCGTGAATGGATAAACTTGTCACGATCGGTGTATTGTTATATGACGCGGCCTTATAGTCGTGACATGCCTATTTAACGTTTTTCAGGCATGGGCGGATCTAGTATCAGGTCGGGATATATGTACCACAGAAAATAGTATCAGATATGCCGTCTTATTTGGGCATTGACCGAATACACGTTGATCGATAACATAGTGTTATATGTGGCTCTGACTGGAGAAATGTGGATTATGGATTTTGCGACCAGTGTAGATCCTGATCAGCCTGTGCATCCGCACAGTCTGATCAGGATATGCACTGTTCGCCATGCCATCACTGAATCACCCGTCATGCTTCTAACAAGCAATATAGATCATAATCAGGCTACAGCTCAGACTACAGGAGTGTGATATTTCATCAGGAGCTACATTGGTCACACATCCCATAATCCCATTTTCTCCAGTCACAGCCACATATCAGAATTAAATCCGCTGTTTATTTATTTTCTTCGATAATTCTCATCAAAAACATGCTTTGGCAACATTTTAGAATCATTTCCAATTTGGGATATAAAATAGCGGCTGTTATAGAGAGGGTGTTGTTGTAGAGAGGTGGCCGTTCAGGGAGGTTCCACTGTATAATTTGTCATGGTCAAACTACTGTCTGGTAAAACATGGCAACATGTTACGACTATATAAAGAATGCATAAATAATTTGTTTTGTGTATAATTTTAAATTTCTTTTTATTTCGTGAAATTCTGTCAACTGTTTCTTTTAAAACTGGATTTGTCTATTGGAATTTCACCTCTTGAACTTAATGACGCCAAAAGTAGCATAGTCCCACCTAATTTGATTGACGGACACCGGATTCATGTTCATGTATGTATGGCGGAATATCAAGTAGTCGTTGCATTTGCTCTCATGGGTTGAACACGCGTGATTTTTAAGCCGCTTCTCTTGAATGGTATCTCCACTATGTATCTCGGATCTGGTCTGACAAATCCACTCGTCCGCTCGTTTGACGAGTGAATTTTTGATCTGAACGAGTAGTAATTTGAAGAGAGAGTGTGGCATAAACATTAAAACATATAGGAATGTATGAGCTGAAATTCAATCTGGACGAGTGGAAAATGAAGAATTTGTCGAATCCTGAGGATGTTCTCTTTTTATGCTTTATAGACTGAACATTTAATGTACCAACCCAATAAACCATTGTACAATGGAACCTCTCTAAACAGAACACCAAGAAAACACCTGTGATCTTACTTTTGATGAGTGTCTTGTCATTTGTCTCAGGTGATAATGAATGTCTGTTCGTGATCGCTTAGCACACAACTATGGCTCAGAATGATCAAATGACTGATTTACAGTGAAACCTATCTAAACCGAGAGAGGTTCAACTGTATTTGATATGTCAATAAGATTGAGCTATCTTCTATTGCATACCATTAAATACTATGATAAAAAGGGGAAATAATTGGGTACCGATGAAACATAGTTGTTTATTGAAAAGCAATTATTTTTGCAATAAATTGAGGCTAGCTCGTACGGAGCCCCGCAGGAAACGTATAATTCTTTTGTTTATTAATTCGTTCCCACGATATAACAATTCGTTCCCTCGGATTAACAATTAGTTCCTATGAAATGACCATTCGTTCCCTCAATTTAACAATTCGTTCCCTCGAATTAACAATTCGTTCCCACGATATAACAAGTAGTTCCCACGAATTAACAATTCGTTCCCACAAATTAACAATTCGTTCCCTCAAGTTAACAATTCGTTCCCAACGAAATAACAATTCGTTCCCACGGGAACGAATTGCGAATTGTTAATTCGTGGGAACTAATTGTTATATCGTGGGAACGAATTGTTAATCCGAGGGAACGAATTGTTATATCGTGGGAACGCACTGTTAATTCAAGAGAACGAATTGTTAAATTGAGGGAACGAATTGTTATTTCGTGGGAACGAATTACATGTAATAAAACAAAATCCATGTCCCCTGCAAGCTCGGCTCCTGAATACTTACCCGAATGTGTTATTGTATGAGTGTACAATATATAACACCCGTGTCCTAGTTTTAATCCCTATATAATGGTGTATGGTCAACAAGGTGGCTTTTCATCGTTCGTCATTCAGTGGAAATAAATCGCTACAGCTGGATTAATGAATTCTTTATGCGGTCCCAATTGCATGGGTAGTTTTTGTGTTGTTGTTTTTTAGTTCAACGTACTTTACGTGTGCAATGTATGCATCTAGGCGCATTTAAAAGCTCATAGCTTACCTGGCGTGTGTTTAGTTATTAACATCAAATAAGTCGCAGTTTAATGTTCAAGAAGTTTTATGGAAATAAAAGTGAATTACGTTATTTATAATTCACCCGGTTCTGGAATTATGTCCATACCGCTGTGTTTCGCCGATACTGATTTCGAAAAATTGTAATATTTTCAATAAATGACGTCGAATATTGATGAAATAATCAGAGGTATTCCGCATGGCCTCTGATTTTTATGTCAATTTTTTACGTAATTTATGTAAATTATTGCATTTTATAGACATCAATATCGGCGAAAAAAACGTGGTGCAATACGTGAGGTAGCACCGGAGCCCGGATCATAGTAATTATATTTATCGACACGGTCTGGATTAATTATTGTACATGTATGTATGTTCCCTTATACTATCTTAACCCTTTCACCCCTAAGTAACTGAATGGGCTGCGATATGTTCGTTTTGCAACCAATCCGATCATCGCAAAATGATTTTCAGACTATTCCATTTATAAAAAGGGGGTATTTGCTTTTCTCAAACATATGAAAATTACTTTCAAACAGTGCAGATCCTGATGAGACGATTCGTTACGAGCCGGCTCATCTGGATCTGCACTGTTTGCATAAACCGATATAGCGTGCTTCCGGGTTCAAAGGCTTAAGAGTAGTTTAGTGTATTTTTTAAACCAATCAAATACGCGATATCGCAAGTCGGAAGTCAAATTTGAATGTCACAGTGACATAAATGCGATTACAGAACCGTATAAATAAGATACAAGTTACAAGTAAAATTCTGATAAAAATACACGTGTACTAAAATCGAGAATTAATTTGGTACAGAAGATACTGTTATAGATGTATGATAGTATGAATAGAATGCATCAAATACGACGAATCAAATATATTTTGTTAATATTTAATTTATGATTTATGTAATTTAATTTATTAATTTATAAATTCTAGTATTGTATATGTATACATACAATGAAAAATACAACAAAAAATCGAAACGTAAAATGAAAAGTACAACAAAATATTGAAACATACAATGAAAAATGCAATAAAATATCGAAACATTTAATGAAAAAATACAACAAATATTGAAACGAAACATACAATTAAAAATACAACAACATATCGAAACATATATATACCAGATATCGAAACATATAATGAAGAACACAACGACATATGGAAACATACCGATAATGAAAAATATAAGGTATCGATATATATAATGAAACAATACAAAATATATCGAACCATGCATGTACAATGGAAAATGCAACACATATATCGAAATATTTAATGAAAAATACAAGAAAATGCCTAGTGGAAACAGGCATTTTGTTATATTTGTCATGATATATATTCCTAAAAGAGTAACAAATATATAAACATCCATATTAAGACATTTTCAACGTAAAATCTCACGATCTTAACAATATCATGTTTTATCATCACAGTTGAATAAACCACAAAGACTGCTATCTCCACACCGGCCACCCGGAATACGATATTTCACATTTAACACTTTCGTCAATTCACGTACACTCAAGCTTTTGTTGAGAAGTGGTCACTTGAAACCAATACGATATATCGCGTGTTGTTGACCACGGATAATTGTGTTGGCGGAATTTTCGAACATAAACATGACTAGATTAGTGGCGTCGGTGTGTGGATTTCTGTTGGTGTGTTGTGTCGTCACGTCCTCGGCGTTGTTTAGAGTTTTAGACGATACTCCTGGAGATCCTGAAAGTTTAAGGACATTTGAAAAACAACTAAAAGGTAACCTAGTATATACTTGTCCCACAGAGGGGAATGAGGGCTCATAGTCAGTTATTTCCCTTTGTAAATCTATTTATAGAGATCCGGTCCTATGCTGTATTTCAGCGTTTATTTCTTACTGAATATCACAAACTATGAGTTTTGCGAACAGAGTAGACACAGATCAGACTGCACATCCGTGCAGTCTGATCTGAGTCTACACTGATTGCAATAACATTAAGTGTGAACATATGAATCTGGCAAATAATACAGTCCCGGATCAGATTGCGCATATACATGTATGTAGGATGATCTGGATCAACACTAGTCAAAATCATTATAATGTTACCTTTTAATAACAAATCATGGTACATTCACCCTTTTCTCAAGCTATGAGGCCCTAAACTACACAATTTGGACCGGATTTCTATAAATAAATTCAACGGCAGATAACTAGCTACGATCCCTCATTGAGGCTGGCGAATGGAGGTGCGAGTTTTGGATATGTGACTAGCGAAATCGGGCGAATTTCTCGTCGAGGTTAGCAATAACATAACACAATTCTCTAAATATTTGATCAGTCTCTCCTACTTTCACTATTCGAACGGATGATGTGGAACCTGCAACGTGTCTGCACTGGATCTGCATGATTGAAAGCATAGTGCTGAATATATATTTATTTCGATGTAAATATTCCGTTCTGTAAATATCCCCCCCCCCCTCCCCATGTAACAGGTTGAAAGTTGGATCAAACCCGTTGGTCCGGCCTTGAATGACCTTTGCTGCTAATAGGCCGTTAAACACCAATAACTCAAATCAAATCAATCAAATCAATCAAATTAATCAAATCAAATTATCGTGATAATTATCACTGGCCTAACGTGATCTAACCCGAATTGTCTGACTGTCACGCAGTGCGACTGAAGTCGCTCTGCGTGACAGTCAAACAATTCGGGTTAATCTAAATCTTGCATGAGGATAATGGTGTATACTACATTCGTGTGTGTTCATTGACTGAATGGCGAACCATCCATACACTGCTAAGACTGCGCAGATGTTCGATTATGTATTTTTATACCTATTTTTCCGGCAGGCATTACATGTCTCGTATTATATCCAGTGGATAAATAATTGACCCCGATTTTGCATCCACCCGATAGGTACATATGTACAGTCACCAGTTAGTCGCCTCATGATTTTCTTTCATTTTGCATTCCTTTATTAAATTTCAAACAAGCTTTTGTTCCGTTTGTCAATAAATATTTACACAACGTAAAAACCTTTTTATTATTATTTGCTCAGCTATTATAGTTTTTTAATGACATTCATCGTCATTATTGGAACGCCATAACCTTTAATAACGGGTAGGGTAATGAATGACACCAAATTACACCCCAGTTTCTCTGTGGAGTTAGCGATTTTAAGTCTTTCTGAGTCTAACTCTTCATTTGAACTCAAATGTATCCACGTTTAACGGTTAGGGTTAGGGTTTAAGCGATTTTACGTTTTTTTAGTCTAACTTTATTGTCTATGCTTACATGGAGTACCTTACGAACAGTAACTCTTGCAATTTACTCCCGTACCGCTCCGTAGCCACGGACGGTACGGGAGTAGATTGCAAGAGTTACCGTTCGTATAACACATGCGTGACTATTTAATGATTTCATATTAAACGAGGCTATGCCGTCTTAATATATAATTTTATTCAAGTTAAGAGTTTCTTAATTTCATATGAAACTAGGCTATGCTGAGTTTCTTATGGAGTCAACGAGTTTACCATATTAAATCATCACGAATGTTACATATTGTTTATTGCATAAACACATACTAATACACTGAAACTGCTCTGATTAAAATGTGTGAATTTATTTTTTGCTCCACTTATTTATTACACTAGTGTATTATTACATTTAACATGCGTAAACCCAGTCATGCAATACATTGCTTTAAAGTTAATGTAAACACAAGTCTGTTGATATGATTAAGTCATTTTCCTGCACAAAGCATGACTTGTCTGAATCATCTACTATATAAATGTACATGCCCACTCATTAAATACAAACTGTTCTTTATAGGAATTAAATAAGTGTATATTTGTGTCACTATTCCACCAGTTTTAAAGATTACGGGTGCCCGCTATACAGATATAATCATTTAATAATATATATTTTACTGCCACTGACTTGCGGTGGTATCAGGCTATTTTCATATGCAAATGAAGCATGATATGTTTCAATTATTTATACTCATTAAATGCGTCACATGAACAAATAATATATTCGACAGATTATAAAGTATGATCATTGTACATCAACAAATACATACAGAGAATAAATAGTAATGTCCGTTAACATTTTCAGGAATCACGGTTATCGCCCCTGATATCAGTGTGGAAATTTACGTCTGATATAAAATGCATAATATAAATGCCAATCAATACGTGGGGTAATGGTGAATTAATGTTTATTTTGCCAGACAATGTCTTTATCCCGTCAACACAATGCGTATGTGCCGCCGTGAAACACGGTGCCGTGAAACATTTTTGATATCCAGTCAATACTATTTTTGCATTTTACAGCCATTTGTAGGTGTTGACGGGATAAATATAATAGTAGGTTAGTGCCGTGAATGGGAAAAAATATCTGGCGCGGCACGGAAACGGGATGTGCTCGGCAGAGCCTCGCCCATCCCGTTTCCTGAGCCTTGCCAGATATTTTTTCCCATTCACGGCACTAACCTACTATTCTCTATAAGTTGATGTCTCTGATAAAAAGTACATGTTTTGCCTTTTGAGTGGACATGTACCTTTAAAAGGAACAGTTAGTGGCAAAACCAACAACGTGATATTTCAATATGTATGATTGCATTAGGCCGTACAAAGTTCTTCCTCTGTTAAGCATCCGCGTGCGTGTAGATTTTGTGAGTGGTTCTGTGAAAAAACAAACAAACTATGTATGCTATTTGACAACTGTTTGGGTAGGTATATAATAAATATTTCTTTTATAAAGTTTGCTGGCGGAAATTAAAATTTATGCTAAAAGCGTCCTCAACCCTTTGCAGACTGCAAAACGTCCTCAACCCTTTGTAGACTGCAAAGGGTTGAGGAGGCTTTTAACATAAATTTACATTTTTTTTTTTTTCAAGACCTTGTTTGTTTTTACTGGATATGTTGGTAGGTTTTGGCCACCTGGGTGGATGCTTAACAGAGAAAAAATAATGGCATGGCCTTACCCTTTGAAAACACATTGACAGTTTTGTTTATTCAACGACATCCGTCGTGTCAGTCAGTTCACGCTTGTATTCATTATATTCATTCATTTTCCATATATGAGAAAAGGTATGCGGTTTTACACCTATGAAGATGTGGGATATTTCAGGAAAAATATTTACAAAAACTGAGATATTTTCTGTAAATAACGTCCAAAATTGACGAAAATACATTTTCTCTGAACTTTTCATCAACTTTCGACGTCATTTACGGAAAACATCGTAACTTTTGTAAATTAATTTCATGAGATATCGCACATCTTCTTAGGTACAAAATCTCATGGCTTGTCTCATATATATATTCATATCAATACTAATATGATACAAAGACCACTGCAGTACCGCGGTATCTTAATAAGTTCCATGTTTTCAGGACATTTGTCATAATTATGTAAATCTTATTTTGTTTTCATGGGAAAATGCGTATTCTGAATGGAAACATACTTGAACCAGTAATTCGTCTTACGCTTACTAAACAAATATGTTCTTTCTTCATTTTCAACGACTGCGAAGCCATTAAAGGTACATGCCCACTCAGTAGGCACAACATGTTCTTTATAGGAATTAAATAAGTGTATAATTGTGTCACTATTCCACCATTTCTAAAAATTACAAGTGCCCGCTATGCAGATATAATAATTAGTAATATTTATTTTACTGATAGTGACGCGCGGTGGTAACAGGCTATTATCATATGCAAATGAGGCATGTCATTCTGTAATCATTTAATTAAATACATCACCTGAAAAAATAATATTTTCGACAGATTATAAAATATGATCATTGCACATCAAAAAATAATTACAGAGAATAAATAATAATGTCCGTTAACATTTTAAGGAAACACGGTTATCACCCCTGATATTAGTGTGGAAATTTACTACGTCCGATATAAAATGTGTAATAAAACCAATCAATACGTGGGGTAATGGTGAATGAATGTTTATATTGCCAGAAATGTCTCAGATGATGTCTCTGATATAAAGAGCATTCTGTACTTGCTGAGTGGCATTTATAAGTAAACTGCAGCACGAATATCATATATTTTGTTAATAGAATAGAATATAATTTATTGACTTAAACATAACAGAACATACTTGTATTTGAAGTCAGGTAACAGGGTAACAACATGTCTGAAATTAGTACGCCATATAATACACTAATACTGTGGCATAGAGACTACCAGGCTAGTGTATTTACTATCAAGATTATAAGGCAAGGCTAGGAAACGCGTAGGAATTCCGATGCTCGCTTCGGAATTCCAACCGTTTCCGAGCCGAGCCTGATGGACTTGATACAGTGAATAATGTACCAGGCTAGTGTATTTGCTATCAAGTTTATCAGGCAAGGCTATGAAACGCGTAGGAATTCCGAGGCTCGCCTGGTATTCTCTATTTATCAGCTAACATTTTAGGTTGTTTTTGTTGACAAGAATGCGGAATTGTTTCCGTGACGTCATTTCACTGTATAGTATTTAGGTTAGAAGACACCAAATGGTGCGAAATCGCCCATGGTAGTCCGGTATAAAAGAATAGTGCGGGTGTTTTGAGGTCACAGACACCGTTTGCTTGCAAATCTTGATCCATTACTACCCAGTTTCACTTGAGGAACATGTTGGGGTGCCTTTAACACCAGTGTTCAGCATAGTTGTAGCATTTAAAAGAAAACACTGATGTAAACGGAGTTTCCGTGGCCAAAAAAGGTACACAATATTGGAGGATATGACAAGGTTGAATTTTCCTTTCTTATGAGTAAGTGAACCTATTGTTTAGTTCATGCATAACCAGTACAGACTGGCTGCAGGTCATGTACAAGTGTGTCCCACAGCATCCATACGAATAGTGAAAGTAGGAGAGACTGGCCTTATTGGATGGCTTTCGGTTAAATTATATAGTAAAAGTATTTGGTGGTGTCTAACCTATAAGGTGTGCCTAGGCCCTATGTGAGATATGTTTTTTTTGTAGAATTTGAATTTGGAAGTTTATGTTTCTTGTAGCTATGTCTCTGGGAACATAATTTAAAGTTACTGTGCCAAGAGTAATCGAGCGGACTCCGCGATGCAACACATTTGTTCTTTTTGTATCGCAGACGGACAGTTATCGGCTTCAAAATCTTCTAAAATCTTGATTTCTCAGCTTTATTTTCATTTGTCAAATATAATAAACCAGTGTATGTAAATTACCTGTAGGTGATTAGGCTTGGAATGTGACAGTAATATACACCAAAACAGTCATTATAGTGTGTTTTTCTTTTTTTTCATTGATATTGGCTTCCTGATGGACAATTAAGAAGTTCGGGAAAGTGGCGCAACATCGCGACGCTGTTCCAAAATTTGCCAAAATTAGGCGTAAGTGTATTGTTTTCGCATATCGGTATAGTACCAATACACTAGTACTCAGAAAATATTGTTTTTCCTTTCCTCCTGTGTCATAAAGCAAATTTCTTGACTGACCGTTCCAAGCCAGTACCCTTTTGTCTGTCGACCATTCCAGAGTGGCATACATGTTGGTATAGTTTCAGTGATGAGTCTTTATATGTAGAATGGTTAGCTATAACACTATTTAGGGTAATGTTATGTGATTTTATGGTGTTTTGTGCTTTTAATTCATCATCTATTAAAATTCTCCATAGTTCTGTAGTAGCTCAATTTAAGGCAGAATGTGGACAGTCACATGGTGGAGGTACACAGCTGCTGTGTGACAACCATTTGGGATATTTGCTCCAAACTTGGTACTGTATCCAGGAATCGAAGCTAGTTTTGAATAGTGAATATTGTAGAATGATTTGTATTGGGACTGGTACACTTATAGGTTAGAAGACACCAAATGGTGCGAAATCGCCCAAGGTGTATGCAAAAGTAGTCCGGTATAAAAAAAATAGTGCGGGTGTTTTGAGGTCACAGACACCGTTTGCTTGCAAATCTTGATCCATTACTACCCAGTTTCACTTGAGGAACATTTTGGGGTGCCTTTAACACCAATGTTCAGCATATTTGTAGCATTTAAAAGAAAACACTGAACCTGTTGGTCACTTGATGTAAACGGAGTTTCCGTGGCCAAAAAATGTACACAATATTGGAGGATATGACAAGGTTGGATTTTTCTTTCTTAGGAGTAAGTGAACCTATTGTTTAGTTCATGCAGAACCAGTACAGACTGGATGCATGTCATGTACAAGTGGGTCCCACAGCATCCATACGAATAGTGAAAGTAGGAGAGACTGGCCTTATTGGATGGCTTTCGGTTAAATTATATAGTAAAACTATTTGGTGGTGTGTAACCTTTATGTGAATATTCGTTTATGTGGTTTTCGATATATGTATACTAAAAAATACATTGTACAACTAATACCCAGGCGAATATGAGACACGCCATGCGATTTTGTACCTTCGAACATCTGCGTAATTTCTTGAAATACGTTTACAAAATGTCATTATGTCAATTTTGTACATTATTTATGAAAAATATTGTACATTTTGTAAAGGTATTTAATGAAATTACGCAGATGTCCGACGGTACAAAATCGCATGGCGTGTCTCATATACGTGACTATTGCGCCGGTACAGGACGTATCGTTTGGCATCTTGATAGCCTACATATATTAATACGTGCGTCTAATATCATTTGTCTCAGGTTTTGTTGTTTGTTGATGACTTTCCTCACGTCATGATGAACAGCTGATATATGTATCTCAATCCGGGGCCCGTTTCACTAAGCTCCGTACGACTAAGACGTTCGTAAGAGCAAACATGAAATTCTCAGCCCCTGTTTAAAACGCTTTCATGGACATGTTAGATTTAAATGAGTAACCCGAATTGTATTGTACACACAGAACATTCGAGTTATTAAATGAGCTGGTTGACCAGTTCAGCTCCAAGACAGCTTAGAAATGTGCACATTGACAATCAATTAATTATCAATTAATTATCAATTAAATGATTAAGAGTCATCTTGTTTTACGTCATGTATTCGTACTTCATGGAACAGCGACGTTATTGACAGGGCCATTGATATTAATGACGTCAAACACATTTCAACCAATCAGCGACGTCGCGCGACGTCACGTGGGGCTAATGTAATGTACTGGGCTATCAACGCAATACGTTGAATGAGCGTTTCCATTATGAATTTACGGAAGGTGTACATATATGTATATGTTTAATACATCCGCATCTGATCAGCAAAGCATATCATTTTATATGAATTATATTGATATAATGAATCTCTAATCTTCCTTTCATCTTTATAATTAAAACCAGATAATATAGCTACCAATACTCGCAGTGCAACAACGCACATATTATTAAAACCCACAATACGCTACGATGGGCATCACCAGCATTTTTGAAAAGGGGGTTCGACTTCCAGCTGTGAACCCCTGGAACCCTTACATATTTTAGTTGCTTCACATCCCATCTTGATTTCTAGAAGCCAGGTGTTGTGGGTATATAATCTAACATGTGTGTTGATGTAATGTGATATGAATTAATCTCGGTGATTAATAAGAAACTCGACATAGCATCGTATTCTTATAAACTCGTTTAATAAATATGGATATTAAATCATAACTCAAGTAAGATCCTGTATTTATTAACTATTGATTACACAATACAAAACTGTAATATCCTCTATAGACTGAGCGGGAATACAGTACGAGATGAGGCATACATTTATGGTGCGGGCAACAAGTTTAATAAATACCATATGAACTCGACCGAAATGTATAATTATTTCATAAGCATAGCGCCATACATTGAAACTGCACTTTTCACTTAGCCCGTTGCTGTAACCATCTCAGTTACATATTTATTTCATAGAGGATATTATGTGAGAGACGATTTAATATGATACTTAATCAATGAGTTTACTGATTTCCTAAGAAACGAGGCTATGCCGAGTTTCTTATGAAATCAGTCATCGAATTTAATAAATATCATATTAAATCAACAAAAATGTTAGATTATGTTTATTGCATAAGCACATCATCATACCTTGAAGCTGTAATGGCCACCTAACATGTTATCTGAAGCGGCCTCATTTGCATATTTATTACATCAGTTTATTGTTATTTTTATTGCACTGCATTATTCCACTGTGAAAGCATATTTTATGTAATACGCATTACTATGGTTTTTAATACACGTACACCCAATTTTATGAATTTAAATACTATTTCAGATTCAGAAGATAAAGAAATCGAGATCCAACTTTATACAACCTACCCCGGCCGGGACAAGCGATCCTCGGATGACCTTCCCGATGACCTTGACATTGCGTTCCCCGCGGGGTCACAGACGGCCCGACTTCACCTACACCGGAACCCCAGGGTCGGGGCCAGGGTTCCCGTTACGGTGGAGAGGCGAGGGAAAATCATCTACCAAAATGTACCACAGTCCAACGTATGTATAAGTTATTGTCACATATTGGACTTTTAAGGAATTAAATGCAAGGGATCGCGAGCGACCGCATTATTTAGTTCCTTACAAATCCAATATATGAATAATAACATATGTATGTCATTAACAGACCACTGAAAGTCTACACCGTTACACGATAACCGTATAACCATTCATTATGAATGACATAACGAAAGAAAACACTTTTATTTTTAAGCAAATTATTTTCATTCATAAATATCATCGTCATACATAACGAAGTTTTTGCCTAGCTACGTGTCTTAATATATATACATGTAAAGACATATCTAGATGTACGAGTATATGTTTGATTTAAGACCGCCATTTTGTTTATGTCTACACCGTAGCATTGATAAGTAACACCATTCTTATATTTACGACCGCCATTTTGCTCATGTCTACACCCGTATCATTGATAGGCACACCGTTCATATTTACGACCGCCATTTTGCTCATGTGTACACCGTATCATTGATAATCAACACCGTTCTTATATTTTACACGACCGCCATTTTGCTCATGTCTACACCGTATCATTGATAAGCAACACCGTTCTTATATTTACGACCGCCATTTTTGCTCATGTCTACACCCGTATCATTGATAAGCAACACCGTTCTTACATTTACGACCGCCATTTTTGCTCATGTCTACACCGTATCATTGATAATCAACACCGTTCTTATATTTACGACAGCCATTTTGCTCATGTCTACACCGTATCATTGATAAGCAACACCGTTCTTATATTTACGACCGCCATTTTGCTCATGTCTACACCCGTATCATTGATAAGCAACACCGTTCTTACATTTACGACCGCCATTTTGCTCATGTCTACACCGTATCATTGATAAGCAACACCGTTCTTATATTTACGACCGCCAGTTTGCTCATGTCTACACAGTTTGATATCATTGATATTAAGCAACACCGTTCTTATCTATGTTTCATGTTTTTGTGTTCGTGTCTATATATTGGCCTACAAACAACTTCTATTTATTCAAATGATACATATGTGGCCGTGATTGGAGCAATGGGGCTTACATGTGTAACATTTGCTACCGGTGTAGATTCAAATCAGTCTGCATATATGCGACATTCGGTCGGGGTTGGGCGGGGAGACACCTGCCCGCTTGCAACATACAGTATATAATTATCAGTATGCATGGTGAGTTATCGGATCAGGGGATATACTGGCCATACATACAATAAGCCTTATGTCTCCCGTGACAGCCGCCCATGATACAAACCATGTTATTTTATACATACATGTAGATACATGTACATGTGCGATTTTACATGAAAACTAGTTACAGAAACTGTGATATTTTCTGTATATATAGTCGAAATGTGTTGCAATTTTCATAGCGATGCTGAATTATATTCCAAATTTGCTCTGAAGATTTCGTCAACTTTCGACATCATTTACGGAAAATATCAACATTTTGTAAATAATTTCCATGTGATATCGCGCATCATTTTAGGTACACCATCACAAGACTTCTCTCATATATAAAGTGTATATCGTTCACTGATTGTCCTGAAGCAGTACATTGAAACCTCTCTATACCTGACATCCTGGGGACCTCCCATGGTGTCCGGTTTAGAGAGGTTTCACTGTGCATGTGTACATTGCAGACGGTGGGTTTACTATCAAGACGTGCCAAGGGGTCAGCGTTCATGGTGGAGACAAACCGCAACGGGAATGGACAACAGTACTCATTTGTAAGCTAATATATATATAGTATACGTACTAGTTATAGATCACATATTGAATGTTTAATACATCGATTCAGTTTATTAAAAATGCAATATGTGATCTATAACTTACTTATTGTTTACACTGCCCATTCGCGAAGCTCCGCCCCTAAATGTCACTTTGAAATCCCTATGCTCGTATGTGATTGGCGATGTGACACGTAGTGAGCGCGTGTGTGGGCGGTGATATGATTTGTGTCATGTAAACTGATGACAACAAGACGTAAAATCAGTTCTAAATATAGCGCTGAACATTTAATTATTAATTTAATAGATATTGGCGTTAGCGTTGCAATATGCGATTAATTTAGACGAAATACTGTTCTTTCATTGGTCAAGAAACTAAGGTAAACAACAAATGTCCCATAATGCACACCTTCGCCACAGGTGAAAAACACGTGCTAAATAGTGTGAAGTAACCAGTTAGTCAACGGTACCAGTAACCGACATAACATAGATGTTACGGTGGACAGTCGTTTGCCAGGGATTTGAAAGCAACTGCCAATCATCACATATGTTATTGACATTTAATGCATTGTAAATGCTGTTTTGATAAAAAAAAGAAAAAATTATTGTCCGACTGTTTTTTATTCCGTATTCCAAATCGGATGAAGAAACGTTTTATTTGGAGAAAAATGGAATTTAGTATCAATGTTTTATAGTATATATAGTAGTGAATTCATTTTATGATGCAATATGATGTTAATTTGCAGATATTTCGCCAATATAGCATTTTCTTAATCCATATGGCTGCCAAATAACACATTTTAGATCATCCCCGAAATTCACCCAACCTGACACAGGACTCAAAATGTTTTATCAAATATGAAAATTGAATAACCTCGACTGTATGTACGGAGGTTGTACATTGCCAGTACGCAATACTAATAACAATAACATGCCACAGGTAGATCACGGTTCGGCCGCATGTACGAGGAGATAATCCGCAAGCTTTAGCAGTGGATTATCGATCGTACATGCGGACAAACGTGATCTAACTGTGTTATCACATCCTCATGTCCATACATTGCCAATATGCTGTGTAAATGCAGAAACATAACTTGAAAATGTATCAAAGATGTGATAATAATAACATAGTCATGTTAATTTATTTTCGTCAGCGGAAGATGACGGGTTGCCCATTTCAAGGTGTGTTTGATTTCCATTCACGCGAGTGAAACCGGATACCCTTGAAAGCGAAAGGAACGCCATGCTGTGTGTATGGGTGTACAGACTATAATAATTCATATCTGTCACGTTCACTGTTTAACTTCATTACATTCGAAACGTGACACGTGATAAGCAGTGTTCCTGGAAAACAAGTTATGATATAATACATAGAAACCAAATGTTGGTTTAAAAGGTACATGTATATACTAACGCCATGCGTTGAATGCAGTTAAAGTACATAGTAGGCACACAATGTTATTTATAGGAATTAAATAAGTGTATAATTATGTCACTATTCCACCAGTTCTAAAAATTACGAGTGCCCGCTATACAGATACAATCATTTAGTAATATTTAGTTTACTGATAGTGACGCGCGATGGTATCAAGCTATATTCATATGCAAATGAGGCATGATATTTTTTAATTATTTATACTAATTAAATGAGTCACCATGAAAAAACTATTATTAAATAAACACAGAGAAATAATATAGAGAATAGTAGGTTAGTGCCGTGAATGGAAAACATATCTGGCAAGGCTCAGGAAACGGGATGAGCGAGGCTCTGCCGAGCACATCCCGTTTCCGTGCGCGCCAGATGTTTTTTTTTTCCCATTCACGGCACTAACCTACTATTCTATTTATCCCGTCAACACCTACAAATGGCTGTAAAATGAAAAGATAGTATTGACTGGATATCAAAAATGTTTCACGGCACCGTGTTTCACGGCACATACGCACTGTGTTGACGGGACAAATAGTAATGTCCGTTAACATTTTAAGGAAAACACAGTTATCGCCCCTGATATGTGTGTAAATTACGTCTGATGTCAAATGTATAATAATGCCAATCAATACGTGGGGTAACGGTGAATGAATATTTATTTTGCCAGAAAATGTCTAGATTTTGGTTTTCGCGACCATTTTTACATCTTTAATGTTGTGCTGGTTGTTTACATACTAGGTAATTATGGATGTAAAGTCCAGATCTCCAGATAAGGTGCGTGTCGGCGTATTTTACGCAATACGTTTAGCTGAATACGCATTGATTATCAGAAGAGGGAGTACAAAATACGCACAGCATTGGACTGGTGAAAATACTGTCATAAAGTTGAAAATTCACTTAGTTGAGATGCAAAAGGCAAACAGTGTTTGCTTTTTGCGGCTCAAATAAGTGAATGTTTAAATTTGTTATATTTTTCCTATCATTTCTTCCCTATTTAGTAATGAAGAAAATCAACAATCCACTTGTAAAAGTAAAACACGCAATGATTTTGAAATCAGGCGGTATAGTACGCTTTAGACACAAAGCTTATCTGGAGCTCTGGTTGTGGCTGGAGAAATGGGGCTTATGGGTTTTGCGACCAGTGTAGATCCAGGTCAGCCTGTGCATCCGCACAGTCTGACCAGGATCTGCTCTGTTCGCCTTTCCAAGCAAAATACAAGCAAACAAAATACAAGCAAGCAAAATACAAGCAAAATACAAGCAAAATACAATCTGGAGCGCTGGAGTCTCTACTAGATCTGTTCACATGTGTACCCTTAATAGCAGTAACCCGAGTCGAACCGCGTGACATCAATGTGTTTGGGAACCCTGTCGGCGAAATATGATGTCCGTGGGTTAGAATGTGTCATTTATGTTTAAATCGTAATAGTGAAACCTCATTTCACACTACAGTAATTATACCAAAAATGTTTTGCAAAAATAATGTGCGTATTAGTGCATGATATGACGTAAGCTCAAGCATGTATAATACAGTGGAACCTCACTAAACTGGACACCCTAGGAGGTCCACAGGGTGTCCTGTTTAGAGAGGTTTCACTGTAAATCAGGCATTTGATCATTCTGAGCCATAGTTGTGTGCTATGGGATCACGAACAGACATTATCACCTGAGATAAAAGACCAAGAAACTCATAAAAATAAGGTCACATGTGTTTTTGGTGTTCGGTTTAGAGACTTTCCACTGTACCACCTTTTAAAGAGGGTGATTGGCGGGTATATTGTTGTAACAACATTGTTGACATTTATCGCGTCGTGAAAAAAGGAATCCGGTGCGAACTAATTGTTTTGGCGAAAAATGTACTTTCTTTATGATGCTCGGCAGCAGTTTTCTATTTTAAATTACGCGCGAAACAATAATTTATGCAATTTCATCAAGTGACGAGTACCTGAGCCCATGCGCGCGCATACATATTATGTTTGCTTTCGTTATGCAAATTAGCCGCGTGCCAGCTCGCGGAACTAAAAATAGATTCGGATTCTCCACGGGATGAACATGTACGGGAAAAAGCACGACACCAGCCTGCTGTTCACTATCAAGGTGCATGATCATGTTGTTACCACAACAACAACAATGGCTGAAAGTGTTGAAAGCGCACCCACTCCAAAATAAGTATTATTTGATATTTTCCTTAATAGGCAACGGATTTTGATGAAATATGGCGCAGAAAACACGTCTTCATGAGCTGTATTTGGTGGTCCCGGGAGTTCGGCACATACGTATGTCATTTTTGCGAAGAATCGATTTCCGTGTAAGTTGACATGGAAATCGATTGTTCGCAAAAACGACAGAAGTTTGGGCCAAAGTTACGAGACCACCAAATGCAGATTAACAAGACGCGTTTGATGCGCCATATTTCATCAAAATCCGTTACATAATAAAGACAAAATAAAAGAATACGTACTTTGAATCGGAAAGCTTCTAGAAGTTTCAGTACGTGTTGTTGTTGTTCACCACGTGTTCATACACCTTGACTATGGTAGGATTATGAAGTTTATTAGCCCTGGCCTGGAAACGGTATACATTCCTACACATTTCCTAGCTTTGTCTATTTACCTAGCCTGGTTCAGAAACGATGGGAAGTCATCAGGCAAACATCGGAAGGAATTCCTACGTGTTTCCTAGCCTATCCTGATAAACTTGGTATCAACATTCACTATATTGGTATTATTTGTGAATAAAATGTTGAAACTGTTCATCAGCCTTGGCTCCGAAACAGTAGGAATTTCTCGGCGATGTAATAGAGTACAGTATCAGCCTAGTGTATGTTGATATCCAGTTTATCAGGCTCGGCTCGGAAACGGGAGGAATTCCTCGGCGAGGCTCAGAATTCCTATGCGTTTCCTAGCCAAGCATTTATAAATTAACTACATATATTGTAACAATGTATATTATAACAGTTCGGGGAGATCATTCAATACAACAAGACGTACCTGGTCCAGCCCCCGGACGACACCCACCCCCACCACACCCTCACGGAGATTCAAGAGGAACGACCCACCGTTAACGACTTTGTGATGCCGTCGGATACTGGTAACCTCACATACTCAATGTCGACAAATAAACACATTGATATTTGCTATATGTATTACGGAATACACAGCTACACATGTGTGTGATGAATGAATGGATGAATAATTGATTGATTGATTGATTGATTGATTCATTGATTGATTCATTCATTGATTGATTGATTCATTCATTGATCGACCAACCAACCAACCAAACAACCAACCAACCAACCAATCAACCAACCAACCAATCAGCCAGCTAGCCAGCCAGCCAGCCAATCAATCATGTTTTGAATTACATTTGCCAAACAAAATATAAAAATGGGCGAACGCGCAGACACCTGGAGATTATGTAATGTCGCTGTTTTCGCATCAATTGACTGTTGTTGTTACGTCGAGAAGGAACCGTACATTTCTATCACAATTCTACGGAGCCCCGCAGGGGACATGGATTGTTTTTTATTAGTTCGTTCCCACGAAATAACAATTGGTTCCCACAATCTAACAATTCGTACCATCGATGTAACAATTCATGGGAACGAATTGTTATTTGGTGGGAACGAATTGTTAAATTGAGGGAACGAATTATTAATTTGTGGGAACGCATTGTTAATTCGTGGGAACGAATTGTTAAATTGAGGGAACGAATTGTTATTTCGTGGGAACGAACTAAGAACAAAAAAAGAATTCTACGTCAACCTGCGGGGCTCCGTACAATTCTAATGCACAACGTTTTTCACTATCATTTCAGCCACGGGTCGACAGAGAGATGAGAATCCGTCGGGCCGACAGTCCGGAGGTCGGCACCGTCGGGAGACGATTCTGTATGAGGTCGAGGTGCTCATAGTGGCGGACTATAAGATATATTCGTAGTAAGGCCATATCATATATGTTCTATGTTAAGCGTCCACCCAGTTGACCAAAACCTACCTGCGTATCCGGTAAAAACAAACAAGGACTTGACAAAAACGAAGGTAAATTTATGCTAAAAACTTCCTTTTTAGCATAAATTTAAATTTCAGTCAGCAAACTTTAGAAAAAATAAGAACAAAATACTCTTATTAAACCTTTTAAGTGGACATTCATGAACGAATTTAATACTGGGAAAAGTCCATCAATCAGTTTTCATATTACTTCACCAGTAAATAGTGTCAAATATCATCCAGTGTTTCTTTTTATGACAGAACCACTTTCAAAACCTACCTTCACTCGGACGATTAACCGAGAAAGAACTTTTATCTCGTCAACACAGTGCGTATGTGCCGTGAAACACGGTGCCGTGAAACATTTTTGATATCCAGTCAATACTATTTTTGCATTTTACAGCCATTTGTAGGTGTTGACCGGATTAAATAGAATATTAGGTTAGTGCCTTGAATGGGGAAAAATATCAGGCGCGGCACGGAAACGGGATGTGCTCGGCAGAGCCTCGCCCATCCCGTTTCCTGAGCCTTGCCAGATATTTTCCCATTCACGGCACTAACCTACTATTCTCTATGCTATGGCCTAAATGGCACTCGGGAATCATATGGCCAGTATAATTGTGAAATTAAATATTTCGCCATTAGAGTCGTCTCGCTGGGACGAGGCTCCTGTGGTGTCGTAATCTACATTTTTGGAGAATAAAAATGAACATTTTAAACGTCACCCAAGTTCTAACATAGATTTTGGATGTTTTATTGTTAGTTAAATGTATTGCAATTACTACGCATGACCGGAGAACGCTCCCATTTACATAAACATTTGTATGGTTGATTGTGTTTATTTAGCTATACGTTACTTGCTTTCATTTGGGTGACTGTGATGGAGGGTGGGCGGGTAGTGGAGGTAAAGGGGTAGCGGTTTAACATGTGTAAACTGAGCTGTAATGTGAGCTTGTCAATTCCTCAGACTCTACTGAAAATGGAAATGTACCTGCTGATCGGGACGAAACTAATTTTTTTAAACTATAACATCGTTTTTCTCATAAATGTTTTATTATTATTCAATGCAGTCTCAAGATCCGTCTTTTCGTCATTACAGTATTACATAATTGACTCTTTACATTTTCAATTACATATGAGACACGCCATGGGATTTTGTACCTTCGGAAATTTGCGTAATACATGTATCATGAAATACGTTTACAAAATTAACAATATTTTCCGTAAATGGCGTCAAAAAGTTGACAAAACTTTCAGTGTACATGCGGAATTATGCATGTACTATGAATTTTGTGTCAACCTTTGACTTTATTTATGAAAAATATTGTAAATTTTGTGAACGTGTTTTAATGAAATTACGCAGATATCCGAAGGTACAAAATCCTATGGCGTGTCTTATATACGTATACAATGGGGTTCGTGTAGTAACATATGGGTGTAACTGCAAAACGCCATCTGATGATCTGATAAATAATAATAATAAGACTATTAATAATAATGGAAATAACGAACGAAACGCTTCGCCTGTTTCAATTGTATTGCTACATCGGAGAGGAGAATACTGCCTTTGATAATAAAAACATGGTTTGACAGCACTTCAAAATCATTTCCAATGGAAATGATTCTGAAGTGCTTTCAAAGCATGTTGTAAATGTTCATAATCACAGGTGTCTGAACAGATGGTCAGTATGTTGGTATCGTATGGGTATTTTGGTGGATTTTTTTTGTAGATTTTGGTTGTTTTCGTTGGTTTTTGGGTAATTTACATAGTTTTGTTCAACAACTAATATTCAATCATTACACGCGACAGAACTCGTCAATTATCTACACATTCACCGTTCCGAACTTTCCGGACCCTTTTATACTGTCAACATACTCCTATGTATACGTGTAATTTGCGGGAGGTGACGTAAATTGTGTGTTGGTAACAATGCACCCAAACCACAGGCATTCGGCATGTTTCGGCTTTCGTCGGTATAACTCTATTTATATGAACAAGGCTTCTAACCTTGGTCGGACACGACCTCTTATTATAACAAATTCCGCGATTTTATTAACGCTAATGTGAATATTTTGGCGGTAAGTGCACACGGTCATTTGAAAATTATTGTTATCTTGCTAAAATAACATAGTTAGAACATAAGTATGCAAAGAATATCGAATTACAGCTTATTTTCCTAGATCGGACACAACCTGGTATCATAACAAATGAAATAATGTGTTTATTGCTCTAACGTCAATAGTGTAGTGGCAAGTTCACATGTTCATTTTAGAATTATCGTTATCCTGCAAAACTGAATACATAAAATGCATAGAAAATTACAAGTTTAAACACTGTCATTTTGTTATGATACGAGGTCGTGTCGGACCAAAGTTAGAAGCCTTGTTTATATATATACAGTTATACCGATGAAAGCCGAAACACGCCGAATGCATGTGTACCAAACCACCAAAGATACCGAAATAACCCATAAAACACCGAAATATGACCAGTGCTTCAAGAATCTGTGTTCATAACCACAATACACCACAAAAATGACACTGTGTGCAGTATATACTGAAACGATTTAAAAACGCAACAATGAGGTAGCCATGTTATTGGACATCCCTATGTGGTTATATATGTGACCGTAATGTACCACGTGACTTTGATGTATTCATTCCAGGTTATGTGGATATATAATGAATTGCTAGATATCCTCATCATAATACAATGTTTTGCTAAAGTATGTACATGTAATCATGGTGAATAAATAACATGTTCACCTCCGTATTGAGTTATTAAATCGTTTCAGTATATGTTTGATTTACTGTCGTGGATTCTCGCTAAACCGGACACCATGGGAACCTCCCGGGTGTCCGGTTACGCGAGGTCCATTGTATGTATAGGGATTAATGTTAAAGGGACGTGTTTACGATTTTTCGACATTTATGTACAATGAACAACATAAACTAGTCATTATTAGTGACTATGAGTTGTGGCGTATGGGCGTTGTTATCAGTGTAGATCCAGATCAGCCTGTGCATCCGCACAATCTGATCAGGATATGCACTGTTCACCATTCGATCAATGAATCACACGGCAAGCAATATATATTGTTATCTGGATACAGGAGTGTGCTATTTGATTAGGAGATACACTGGTCCACATGAATCACATAGATCTACGTGGAATTCAAGATAAATGAAATTCCATATACATGTAGAATTATGAGAGACGATCAGATATTGTTGCTATGTGGTTGCACTGTTATTTAGTGCCATTTACAAGTCCCTTTATCATACATTTACGAGGTCATATTTGTTCCACTGCAGTTGGTTTGACCGTTCCACGGCGGCCACCACAGTTGCTAAAGACGAAGATGCCAAAGGGAAAATGGAGCAGTATTATGCCTTTGTTATCAATGCGGTAGGTACTGCTACATATATACTACTAGCTTAGTGTCTCGTGACTGTGACGAGAGAAATAGGGGTTATGGGGCATTCGCACAGTCGGATCAGGATCTGCACTGTTCCCCATTTCGTCAATCAAACACCCGTCATGCTTCTAGCAAGCATTACAAATCGTTATCAGGCTACAAGAGTGTGTTATTTGATCAGGAGCTACACTAGGTACAAAACCTATAAACCCCATTTCTCCAGTCTCAGCCACATATATCGATTTGGTATCGGCCAGAGTATTCGGTAAATACACAGCAAGCTACATAAAATACAGTCTCCAATATACATATTTCTACAATATTATACAGGTATTTGAAACAATTACATAAATGATTGTTGACAAGTCAGTGCGAGTATAATTTGCCTAGAAACGTGTCCTTTTAAATGTTCAATTAGTTCCAATTATGATCATGTCTGTATGGGACAGTGTCGCCGATATACTACCATTATACTTAAACATAGTTGAGGTGCGGGAAACAGTCCGAAATATACTAGGTACGGTCATATTGTTTTGTATTATTATCACCTCGCTAATAGGCAAGAGGGGATATAGCGTTAGTCCATGTACGTACGTGCGTGTGTACGTTAGAAACACCGTTCATTTTTCAATAACATGAACCCCTTTACTGATTTTGATAATGTTTGGCCACAATGTGTGTCTAGGGATGGTTCTTTGTTTTGCATACGACCCACGTCCGATTGCCCAAGGTCAAGATCACTGAGGACTTATGTTCACCTTGTGTGTAAGGAAAACATGTATTTTTGTTACTGTTTGAATAACTCATAAACCACTTCAATGATTTTGATAATATTGTGCCACAATGTGTGTCTAGGGATGCTGCTTTGCTCTGTATACGACACACGTCCGATCGCCCAAGGTCAAGGTCACTGATGACCTATGTTCACCTTGTGTGTAAGGTAAAAATGTTATTTACATCATCACTCGTGTAAGATCTTTTTTACAAATGAATACATTTATAAAAATGGGGTGTTTTTTCCCCTAACAAAATATGAAAATTACTTGCAAAAATGCAGATACTGATAAAACGGCTCGTCACTATACCACTATACATGTCTTAAAGTTTCGGCAAGGTTAAACTCTACTTTTGTCGCTTTGCTCATACGGAGCGTCCAAAGTCAATTAACACAGTGTATTAACCCTTACACTGCTGAATGAAATGTTGTCGTCTGCTGTTTATGTTTTACTTTCGATTTTTCTCATCATAAACATGCTTTGACAGCATTTTAGAATCATTTCCAATGGAAATGATTCTAAAGTGCTGTCAAATCATGTTTTTATTAAGAAACATGGCACAATATAAAGCAACAGCAGACGACAGTTTTCGCGCTCAGCAGGCTCAGGGTTAAAATCATAATACACAGAAAGCATGCTGGGTAATCGGTACTTTTGTCGCTTTGTCTATACGGAGCATCCAAAGTCAATCAACACAGTGTATTAAAATCATAATACACTGGTCTAATGAATATGCAAATGAGACGCTACAGAAAGCATGCTGGGTAATCGGTACACATTCAATTAAAGCTTATGAACTGAATAAAATATAACATTCACATTGAGTGTATGTGTTATTAAACTCGTCGACAGACTGTAAAAAGGAATTCGACATACATGTAGCCTCGCATTTTTATGAAATCAGTGACATCATTTAATACATATCATATTATATACATATAAAAAACACACTTTTGACAATTATGAAAACATAATATTTGTGTAAGGTTGACACAAAAATGGTTATACAATACTAAATAATTCAAAATGGCCACCAACATTGACAAGAAAACACACTTTAACCCGTTGAACCCGAAAGCCCGCTATAGCGGTTTATGCAAACAGTGCAGATCCAGATGAGCCGGCTCGTAACGAGCCGTCTCATCAGGATCTGCACTTTTTGCAAGTAATTTTCATATTTCTTAGAACAGAAACACCCCCTTTTCATAAATGGAGGAATCTGAAAATCATTTTGTGACCATTGGATTGGTCGGAACATTAGCATATCGCAGTGCATTCCAGTTCCTTAGGGTTGAAAGGTTAAATCCTCACCCAAGATCTATATATGTATAATGTATACCCTTGTATAATACAGAGACCGTTAACTTAATTAGGCTTAGGCATTGACACATTGTTGAATAACCCGAATTATCTGGCTGTCACGCAGGACGACTTGTATGTCGCCCTACATGACAGCCTGAACATTCGGATTAATTGTTCAATAGTTAGGTACAGCGATATACAGTATGTGTTACATGTATGTGTATACAGATTGATGTACGGTACAAGAGTGTGACGGGTCGGGACTACACCATGGACATTCGGTTTCCCGGGCTTCACATTGCCGACGTGAGTAATCTCCTTTTGACCTCGGAAGTCTTTACATATTTATAATTAGCCACATTGCCGACGTCAGTAGTCTCCCTTTAACTTGTGGACTCCGGAATTATTTATAAATATTTACATTGCCACTGACGGCGCTCCAATGTTCAGTACCAATTGCGATCAAGTTTCTATAAATGCATTAACCCCACGTGATAATGCGACGTTGTTGATTGGTTAAAGTTTGTTTGACGTCATTAATCTTCAAAGTTTCAAATAATAAAGACATATTAGCTAAATATTTATGAAGACACCCACAATAGTGATGTCTGGCACCCAGCTACATCAACAGACTATTCAAACGTTTGTTTCACCGTGTACGAAAACAACAAAATTAATATTACTGACTAAACAACCACACCATCGCACCGACGACAATAAACCAACATTATTACCCTTCTCTTTGTGCCTGGGAGAGAATGAGCCGTAAAAGTAGCGGCTGGATCTAATCTTGCTTGCTTGCTTACGCTTAACGGCCACACTGTCTCTATGGACTTACACGCCGTCCGCAAAAGGCGGAATAAAAACTTGGGCCGAATGGGAATTTTTAATTTCGAATCTGTGTAATCTGGGCAAAACCAGTTCGCGGGCTCAGGGCCTCAGAGACAAATGGGCAAATTGGATTACTGCTGGCGGCCACCAATTTGGTGACCTAATTTCGCGCTGGCTGTAATCTGGTGCGCGGCCGCCGTAGTTGTAGAAGACAAGTGTCTGACTTAAGTGGTGAGGCCCGCATGTGGCCCTATTCTATTGTTGGGTATTTGGATCTAATCAACAGCGCAGCAAATAATAATTCCTCAATACACCGTGATATTAACATCGGTGTGTCAGGTATGGTGCGTGGTTTCCGGCGGCTCGATCTGTTTAGTCGATTCATCAATACACAGCATCTGTATGTCAGATGTGGTGCGTGGTGTCCGGCAGATCATCAGGTAATATAAAAATATAGCGGCTGTGTTCATACGCATGAAATGTCTTGAGTCGTAGTTTCCAAAATTTAACTGATAAACTGAGCCCAAAACTGTGAACACTATAGAGAATAATATATGTAGAGTGTACGTAGTATATGTAAACCAAGACAGACCAAAACGCCATAGGATAAGTTGTCACAGGGAACTATGTTCTCGGTCGTACTCGCCGTTTAGGCGTAGCACGACAATATTGCTGCCCCCATAGAAATGTACGTGACATAATATGCTATCTCAAGGCAGATAACATATACAAAGCATCAATAAGTGAATACAATAAGCTAAAACATTATTTACTCCCTCCTATACACATTAATGTGTTTAAGATGGAGTAAAATCATGTTAGCTTATTTCTCTCTCTCACTTATTGATGCTTTTAGGTATATTTAATGTATGTATATAACTTCGTTCGTTACTTCAACCTGTGTGTCCGGCGCTCTTTTCAGAAATTATCAGGCAATATAAAATTAATTTACTGTATATAATCCTCACCCACCCATAAACAGTAACGCCAGATTATTATTTGTTTTGAATATATTTGAAGATAACTCATTAATTAAAAACTTTTAATAAAAAAATAAATATATATAAGACACACACATCGCCCTATGTCCCCCCAAAATTCGGAAGATATTCAATAAATTAACTTGATATGGCCTCAAAGTCACCATAATGACCGCGAGGTATGCTTCCACTAAACTGGTGCGGTACCTCTGGTGACAGTTCAGTTAACTATTGTTTAATGGGACAGTAAGACAAAACATTGACTCTAATTTAAATATATAATTAAATAATTCAGACTGTGTGCTTAGTCTTTAGTTTACATGTGTAATTCTATAAAATTCAGTAACGAAACATTACACAATTCGACCCTCATAATGGTGCATGTAGTTTTAAATGTAGAAATAGTTGACATTCCATCTCTACGACTAATATACTAGGTCGCTAACCTAGTAAAAACAACTGACCACAGCATTTCAAATTTTCTTCGTGACTTAGACGCCAGGGGGCGCTCCCTGGACGGAGACTATCAAAGATACAAGCACCACGCCGACCCAGGTCGCATCTCCAGCCGGGTTGGCTGCCTTCCAAGAATGGGTCGTGTCACAGTCTAGTCTGCCGGGGTTTGACCACGCTATGTTGTTCACAGGGTAAGTCTTACAATAATGGCGTCCAAGATGGCCGCCTTCCAGGGTCGTGTCACAGTCTAGTCTGCCGGGGTTTGACCACGCTATGTTGTTTCACAGGGTCAGTCTTACAATAATGGCGTCCAAGATGGCCGCCTTCCAGGGTCGTGTCACAGTCTAATCTGCCGGGGTTTGACCACGCTATGTTGTTCACTTGGTAATTCTTACAATAATGGCGTCCAAAATGGCCGCCTTTCCAGGGTCGTGTCAAAGTTTAGTTTGTCAGGGTTTGATCACGCTATGTTGTTCACAGGGTAAGTCTTACAATAATGGCGTCCAAGATGGCCGCCTTCCTGGTTCGTGTCACAGCCTAGTTTGCCAGGGTTTTATCACGCTATGGTCTCACGGGACAGTGGGCGGCTAGCTTTAAAAAGGGGGTGGACGATTTTCTATATACTTCACTACCGACCCTGCAAGTTTCACCAGTGTGTCTAGAAAAATATGTTTATGAATATTTCTTGACTTTGGGAGGCTTGACTAGGTGTATTGTTTCAGAATATTTCATAATTCTACGAAACTGAATGTTTGCTCCGGTAGATTTTGACATCTTGCTGGTACGGTTTCGCATCAGAATTTAAGGTATTTTTCGGGCATTTGTAGCGAAAATTTGAGGTGGTTATGACCCCGCTTTGGAATCATTTTCAAGAAATGGTGTGGTGTTACAAGTGATAGAACAAGACAACAAAGTCTCTGTGCCTCATGTTTTCATGAAAACAATTCCAACAAATTCAATCGTGTTTAAATTTCTGGGAGTCTTTAAAGTCTTGCAATAGTTTGCCGGGGTTTGATCACGCTATGTTGTTCACATGGTAAGTCTTACAATAATGGCGTCCGAGATGGCCGACTTCCAGGGTCGTGTCACAGTCTAGTCTTGAGCAAGTATTTGTCAATATTTGTCGCCAGAGCCTCCTTAACTGATTGTGAGAGGCGTTGATTTTCATCAGTCACCCGCCGCCCTCAGAAAATCAGTCAATTTTGGCTATTTTCATCCGTCCCATGATGCCTATGTTGTTCACAGGATAAGTCTCGCAATAATGGCGTCCAAGATGGCCGACTTCCAAGGTCGTGTCACAGTCTAGGTTGCCGGGGTCACACTATGTTGTTAACAAGGTAAGTCTTGCAATAATGACGTCCAAGATGCCGCCTTCCAGGGTCGTGTCACAATGTAGTTTGCCGGGTTTGACCACGCTATGTTGTTCACAGGGTAAGTCTTACAACAATGGCGTCCAAGATGGCTGACTTCCAGGGTCGTGTTATAGCGTAGTCTGCCGGGTTTGACGACGCTATGTTATTCACAGTGTAAGTCTTACAATAATGGCGTCCAAGATGGCCGACTTCCAGGGTCGTGTCACAGTCTTGTCTGCCGGGGTTTGATCACGCTATGTTGTTCACAGGGTAAGTCTTACAATAATGGCGTCCTAGATGGCCGACTTCCAGGGTCGTGTCACAGTCTAGTTAGCCGGGGTTTGACCACGCTATGTTGTTTCACAGGGTAAGTCTTACAATAATGGCGTCCAAGATGGCCGTCTTCCAGGTTCGTGTCAAAGTCTAGTTAGCCGGGTTTGACCACGCTATGTTGTTTCACAGCGTAAGTCTTACAATAATGGCGTCCAAGGTAGCCGCCTTCCAAGGTCGTGTCACAGTGTAGTTTGCCGGGGTCACGCTATGTTGTTAACATGGTAAGTCTTGCAATAATGACGTCCAAGATGGCCGCCTTCCAGGGTCTTGTCACAGTGTAGTTTGTCGGGGTTTGACCACGCTATGTTGTTGACAGGGTAAGTCTTACAACAATGGCGTCCAAGATGGCCGACTTCCAGGATCGTGTCACAGCGTAGTCAGCCGGGGTTTGATCACGCTATGTTGTTCACAGGGTAAGTCTTACAATAATGGCGTTCGAGATGGCCGACTTGCAGGGTCGTGTCAGAGTATAGTCTGCCGGGTTTGACCACGCTATGTTGTTCACAGTGTAAGTCTTACAATAATAGCGTCCAAGATGGCCGACTTCCAGGGTCGTGTGACAGTCTAGTCTGCCGGGGTTTGATCACGCTATGTTGTTCAGAGGGTAAGTCTTACAATAATGGCGTCCGAGATGGCCGACTTCCAGGGTCGTGTCAGAGTATAGTCTGCCGGGTTTGACCACACTATGTTGTTCACAGGGTAAGTCTTACAATAATGGCGTCCGAGATGGCCGACTTCCAGGGTCGTGTCACAGTCTATTCTGCCGGGTTTGACCACGCTATGTTGTTCACAGTGTAAGTCTTACAATAATGGCGTTCAAGATGGCCGACTTGCCGGGTAGTGTCACAGTCTAGTCTGCCGGGGTTTGATCACGCTATGTTGTTCACAGGGTAAGTCTTACAATAATGGCGTCCAATATGGCCGACTTCCAGGGTCGTGTCACAGCGTAGTCTGCCGGATTTGACCACCCTATGTTGTTCACAGTGTAAGTCTTACAATAATGGCGTCCAAGATGGCCGACTTCCAGGGTCGTGTCACAGCCTAATCTGCCAGGGTTTGATCACTCTATGTTGTGCACAGGGTAAGTCTTACAATAATGGCGTCTGAGATGGCCGACTTCCAGGGTCGTGTCACAGTCTATTCTGCCGGGTTTGACCACGCTATGTTGTTCACAGTGTAAGTCTTACAATAATGGCGTTCAAGATGGCCGACTTGCCGGGTCGTGTCACAGTCTAGTCTGCCGGGGTTTGATCACGCTATGTTGTTCACAGGGTAAGTCTTACAATAATGGCGTCCAAGATGGCCGACTTCCAGGGTCGTGTCACAGCGTAGTCTGCCGGATTTGACCACCCTATGTTGTTCACAGTGTAAGTCTTACAATAATGGCGTCCAAGATGGCCGACTTCCAGGGTCGTGTCACAGCCTAATCTGCCAGGGTTTGATCACGCTATGTTGTTCACAAGGTAAGTCTTACAATAATGGCGTCCAGGATGGCCACCGTATTTAGAAATATATTAATATTTATGAAGCAACTATTCTTTAATCTGTAGTTTCGTGCCGATTCTACATGTCTGAGGAACTGTCGAGTCTCACCCAATTTCAGTAATTAATATATATGTAAACTGTTCAATTACAAGTAGATCGAGTAAAAGACCATCCTCATTATTTTGTTTAATTGGACGAATTGCAATTTAATAAGACTTGTTCATATTGCCTAGAACCTAACAATTGT
>CM055280.1:71261474-71355388 GCA_029237695.1 Conchocele bisecta | reverse complement strand
GGTTCCATATACTTCTGTACACCAGTGAAGATAAACAGAAATAACTAATTAAACACTATGATAGCAATTACCTTCAGGCACAACAACGGGTGTTGTTGTTGAGGGCGTGGTTGCTGTTGTGGTAGGCGGGATTGTTGTAGTGGTATGCGGGGTTGTTGTAGTTGTGGGCTCGGTTGTTGTAGTTGTGGGCTCGGTTGTTGTAGTTGTGGGCTCGGTTGTTGTAGTTGTGGGCTCGGTTAATGTAGGGGTGGGCGGGGTTGTTGTAGTTTTGGGCTCGGTTGTTGTAGTGGTAGGCGGGGTTGTTGTAGTTGTGGGCTCGGTTGTTGAAGTGGTAGGCGGGGTTGTTGTAGTTGTGGGCTCGGTTGTTGTAGTGGTAGGCGGGGTTGTTGTAGTTGTGGGCTCGGTTGCTGTAGTGGTAGGTGGGGTTGTTGTAGTTGTGGGCGTGGTTGTTGTAGTGGTAGGTGGGGTTGTTGTAGTTGTGGGCTCGGTTGTTGTAGTTGTGGGCGTGGTTGTTGTTGTGGTAGGCGGGGTAGTTGTAGTGGTAGGCGGGGTTGTTGTAATTGTGGGCGGGGTTGTTGTAGCTGTGGGCGGGGGTTTTGTAGTTGTGGGCTCGGTTGTTGAAGTTGAGGGCGGTGTTGTTGCAGTTGTGGGCCCGGTTGTTGAAGTGGTAGGCGGGGTTGTTGTAGTTGTGGGTTCAGTTGTTGTAGTGGTAGGTGGGGTTGTTGTAGTTGTGGGCTCGGTTGCTGTAGTGGTAAGTGGGGTTGTTGTAGTTGTGGGGCTCGGTTGTTGTAGTGGTAGGTGGAGTTGTTGTAGTTTGTGGGCGTGGTTTGTTGTAGTGGTAGGAGGGGTTGTTGTAGTTGTGGGCTCGGTTGTTGTAGTGGTAGGCTGGGTTGTTGTAGTTGTGGGCTCGGTGTTGTAGTGGTGGTGGGGTTGTTGTAGTTGTGGGCTCGGTTGTTGAAGTGGTAGGCGGGTTGTTTTGTTGTGGGCGTGGTTGTTGTAGTGGTAGGAGGGGTTGTTGTAGTTGTGGGCTCGGTTGTTATAGTGGTAGGCGGGGTTGTTGTATTGTGGGCTCGGTTGTTGTAGTGGTAGGTGGGTTGTTGTAGTTGTGGGCTCGGTTGTTGTAGTTGTAGGCGGGGTTGTTGTAGTTGTGGGCTCGGTTGTTGTAGTGGTAGGTGGGGTTGTTGTAGTTGTGGGCGTGGGCGTGGTTGTTGTAGTGGTAGGTGGGGTTGTTGTAGTTGTGGGCTCGTTGTTAGTATTGTAGGCGGGGTTGTTGTAGTTGTGGGCTCGGTTGTTGTAGGTTTTGGGCGTGGTTGTTGTTGTGGTAGGCTGTTTTTTGTAGTGGTAGGCGGGGTTGTTGTAGTTTGTGGGCGGGGTTGTTGTAGTTGTGGGCGGGGTTTTTGTAGTTGTGGGCTCGGTTGTTGAGTTGAGGGCGGTGTTGTTGTAGTTGTGGGCTCGGTTGTTGAAGTGGTAGGGCGGGGGGGTGGTTGTAGTTGTGGGTTCGGTTGTTTGTAGTGGTAGGTGGGGGGTTGTTGTAGTTGTGGGCTCGGTTGCTGTAGTGGTAGGTGGGGTTGTTGTAGTTGTGGGCTCGGTTGTTGTAATGGTAGGTGGGGTTGTTGTAGTTGTGGGCGTGGTTGTTGTAGTGGTAGGAGGGGTTGTTGTAGTTGTGGGCTCGGTTGTTGTAGTGGTAGGTGGGGTGTTGTAGTTGTGGGTCGGTGTTGTAGTGGTAGGTGGGGTTGTTGTAGTTGTGGGCTCGGTTGTTGAAGTGGTAGCGTTGTAGTTGTTGGCTCGGTTGCTGTAGTGGTAGGTGGTGTGTGTTGTAGTTGTGGGCTCGGTTGTTTGAATGGTAGGTGGGGTTGTTGTAGTTGTGGGCGTGGTTGTTGTAGTGGTAGGATGGGTTGTTGTAGTTGTGGGCTCGGTTGTTGTAGTGGTAGGTGGGGTTGTTGTAGTTGTGGGCTCGGTTGTTGTAGTGGTAGGTGGGGTTGTTGTAGTTGTGGGCTCGGTTGTTGAAGTGGTAGGCGGGGTTGTTGTAGTTGTGGGCGTGGTTGTTGTAGTGGTAGGAGGGGTTGTTGTAGTGGTGGGCTCGGTTGTTGTAGTGGTAGGCGGGGTTGTTGTAGTTGTGGGCTCGGTTGTTGTAGTGGTGGACTCGGTTGTTGTAGTTGTAGGCGTGGTTGTTGTAGTAGTGGGCGTGGTTGTTGTAGTAGTGGACGCGGTTGTCGTAGTTCTGGGTTCGGTTGTTGTAGTTGTAGGCTCGGTTGTTGTAGTTGTGGCCGGGGTTGTTTTATTTGTGGGCTCGGTTGTTGTAGTTGTGGGCGGGGTTGTTGTTGTTGTGGGTTCGGTTGTTGAAGATGTGGGCGCGGTTGTTGTAGTTGTGGGCTCGGTTGTTGTAGTGGTAGGCGGGATTTTTGTAGTTGTGGGCTCGGTTGTTGTAGTTGTGGGCGTGGTTGTTGTAGTAGTGGGCGTGGTTGTTGTAGTAGTGGACGCGGTTGTCGTAGTTCTGGGTTCGGTTGTTGTAGTTGTAGGCTCGGTTGTTGTAGTTGTGGCCGGGGTTGTTTTATTTGTGGGCTCGGTTGTTGTAGTTGTGGGCGGGGTTGTTGTAGTTGTGGGTTCGGTTGTTGAAGATGTGGGCGCGGTTGTTGCAGTTGTGGGCGGGGTTGTTGTAGTGGTGGGAGTGGTTGTTGTCGTGGTAGGCGGGGTAGTTGTAGTGGGCGTGGTTGTTGTTCTTCTTGACGTGGTTGTTGTAGTTGTGTGTGCGGTTGTTGTAGTTGTGTGCCTAGTTGTTGTAGTAATGGGCTCGGTTCTTGTAGTTGTGGGCGTGGTTGTTGTAGTTGTGGGCGTGGTAGTTGTGGTTGTAGGTGTGGTTGTACTGGTGGTCGAGGTCGTGGTAGAGTTACACGAGGCACAGCATGTCACGGTACGATTCTCTTGGCTATACCCCTCACAGTTAGCCGCATTGCACCACGATTCCCTGTTACCATATTCACAACCTCGCAATCGACAGTAAATGACATTGAGTGTCACGTGTACTACAGCGAATATTTGTTGAAGATTCCCAAACTAAAGAAACAATAAACAAATGGAAAACGAAGTGAAAACGATAGTTTTGCACAACGATATACATTGAAACGATTATCGTTTTGTGTTTGTGCAAGTGGAAACGATATTTAAACAATTTTTTTCTGACGTATGTAATAATTGTAAGTTATTGTTCGCATATTGGATGTTTAAGGAATTAAATGCGAAGGACCGTTAGCAGAGCATGTAGTTCGTTAAAAATGTGTGACTAATAACATACATATAATTAGCCATGTTTATAATGCAGTCGCCCATCCGAGTATTGATTTTTCATTCCGGTTTACGCCGGGGCGGAGTGTAGCGCCAATGAAAGTTGCAAAACTCACCAGTTACAGATGATTTCTGCGGAAGACAAGTCCCGCAGCATTCAGCCTCGTACTGATAGCACAGCGATATCGAAATGGACAAACATTCTGCATATCTGTCCCCATATTGGCAATCTCATTGAATTGACGTCATTTCGCAACACCACATATTGAACATTTGAGATATCATCTGAGACACAGTCACTTTAACCCTTACAGTGATGAATTAAAAAGTGTCGTCAGCTGTTTATTTTTTATTTTCGATTTTTCTTATAAAAAACATGCTTTGACAGCACTTTAGAATCAATTCCAATAGAAATTATTCTAAAATGCTGCCAAAACATGTTTTTATTTAGAGAAAATACAAAATAAGAAACAACAGCAGACGACAATTTTCGGTTTCCACCTTCTAAGGGTTAAGTTCTGGATTTGCGAAGATGTATGTCGGGGCTGGGTTCGGCTTGCGATGTGCTAATTTTTCGACTGGAATTGAGCTAACTTTCGACTAGTTAGTGGGATATTTTGTTTTTCTTATTTTTCATATCTCTGAACTGTGAGAAGCAGGGGCCCGTTTCACTAAGCTTCGTACGACTAAAATGTTCGTAAGGGCAAAATTATGATAGTCTGTAAATGTTACATTAACAGTGTTTTTCATGTAAACAATTATTGGATTTAAATTGTTTGAGCATATGATACATATGCAGCCTATGTTCAATAAATATAAATCCACCAATTGAAATTTCCAGACGATCCTAAATTTGCACTTACGAACATTTTAGTCGTACGAAGTTTAGTGAAACGACCCCCAGATGTCTCTGTCCTTCATGCTGTGGCAGTTGTAACCCTAAGCTACGCACGTTTTCGGCATGATTTACATATTATTGTCGCACCTGTTGTAGAAAGTTCTGTGTAGAACGCAGTAGATTTGTCACAATCGGAAATGAAGTTAATATACGATTGTGCCGATGCTTGCTACGTTGACACATGTCTGGCTGATGTCCGAGACAATTAGTTAGCCAAACAAAATACAAACCCAACACATTGCAGTTTACGCCGGGGCGGAGTGTGGCGCCAATGAAAGTTACAAGACTCACCAGTTACAGATGATTTCTGCGGAAGACAAGTCCCGCAGCATGCAACCTCGTACCGATAGCACAGCGATATCGAAATGGACGAACATTCTGTATAGTGGTCCCCATATTGGCAATCTGAAAATCCAACATAATGTGTTGTTGTTTGTTGTTGTTGTTGTTGTTGGTGTTGTTGTTGGTGGTGGTGGTGGTGGTGGTGGTGGTGTTGATGGCGGCGATGGTTGTGGTGTTTATTTTACATTTAATTTAATAGTTCAGCTATACAAACGGCACATCTCCTTTTGATATTTAACATATGTAAGCATAAGTCAAATCATTAATCACTCCAAAGTCTTTATTCGATGTTAATTGTGGCTTTGACTACGTTTGGCTATTAAAAACATTAAATCTAAAAAAGAAAATAGATAAAAACTAAAATTAAATAATTTTATTTTGTTTTTTTAGTCGAGAAGTGTGGCTTATGGGATTCGTGACTAGTGTAGCTCCTAATCAAATAGCACACGCATGTAGCCTGATAACGATATACATGTACATTGCTTGTAAACAGCGTGGTGGGTGTTTCATTGATGGAATGGTGAACCGTGCAGATGCTGAGCAGACTGAGAGATGCAAAGGCTGATCTGAATATACAGCCACATATATATATGGGCCGCGCTCTGTGAAAACCAGCATTAATGACAACGTCATGAAAGCCTGAAAATGACGTCGCAAAGTTACGCTTAAATTTACCAACGTCATGTCGAATTTTGACACTTGAAATAGTTGCGTCATTGCAATAAGTTGACGTTGTCCTATGTATAACCGTACGCTTTACTATTTGTGGCTCACAACATTTTAATGATGGATACGCGTAGCAGAATTTTATAGTTGTTCCCATAGTGGTTCAGATAGTTGTCTGTTTTTTCGGTTTCCTTCAAGGAAACACGTAGTGATTTTGTCGATTATATATATGGACGACTTGTGCCCTGACATTTGAAACTAAATAACCATACAACCGGTAATTGTTAGATAACACCATCATAGAATCAGTATTATGTAACAAATAGAACTGGCCACAGGGCTTAATTCGTTTAATTTACTGTTTCGCCTGTGAAATGTTTCAATTTGGAAATTTTCAGAAAAATAAGCGTATCACAGATGTATAATTATGGTAGTGCCAAAATATACGCCGCTCCTGGCATATCACATCATGGTGACACTGGGCCAAACATGTTTTAGTATTTAATGTGTTGGTATTGTGTCACATGCATATTTACTGCGTCACAATAATCATGATAATTGTAATACATAATTGTAGCCACCAAGGACATAGCCTACTGATTTATGTATCTGCTACCACTTACGTGTACGGTGTCACGTAATATTTAGCTACTTTCAAAAATATCACATTGAATCAGCCGTACGATTGCCGTTTGATAACACTGTAAATATTCTTTAAAATGACTACTTGTAAATATGGTTATATGAATGTATAGTAATTTTACTAATATATTTGCAATCATTGCAGACACTGATCAGACTACACAGATGCACAGATCTCCAACATTTACACATTTAAGAAGTCCGCCTTTGCCAGATTGTTGTTAATTTTCTTACATTGTACTACATTGTACTAAATAATGCTTTGTTTGTTATCAAATGGCCGTTCTAGTCGGAGGCGTGTAAATTATATAAAGCAAACGCACATGCACACATTATCTAAATTCAAATGAACAATAGTCGCAGGGTGTGGAACGTCATTTCAACAAAATCAATGTTGTGACGGGACAAATTTAGTGTGTAAATCACTGACTGTGTTATGGTGTGCAGCTATGCAAAATGCATGTACGTACGCCACGGTGCTTTTCAGGGGCGGATCCAGGATTTCAGGTTAGGGTGTGGGGAGGGGGCTGGGGGCGGACTTCTTAATTGAAATAGTTTACTATACTTTCGAACTAGCACCGTTTGTTCGTCGACCAAGCGGAGCTGGGGAGACTGCTAGGTGGGTCCGGCAGTATTCCCTCCGGAATATGTTTGATATTTACACCCCATTTTGCTGCGTTATGGAGCATTTTAGAACACAAATATCTTTACTACTCGCCAAATTTTAGTGGGGGGGGGCGGGTTTTCAAGTATACAACCATGTATGTTACATCTCCACATTTTCCCGGCAGTGGCGGTGGTGGCCAGTCGAAGGAGTGGGGGTTCAGCACAGCATTTCCCCATAGACCTGCTACCTGCTAGTACGGGGTACATGTACATTAGCCCGTCCGCCAGTCATATTGGCTACACAGGAAAATGTTCTTCCCGCTTTCTGAGATGTAAATTTAATTCCGAGATTCGGGGAATGGACAGTCGATTTTTATTTTGTTTAAAAATGCCCGGGGGTGTCCGACTACCCTCTAGACCCCATCGGGCGCTGAAGTCATTGATATGTGCAGCCATAGGCCTATCCAAATTCTGGTCATTCATTTCTACAGACATAAAATGCATTTGTTTCAATCACCGATACGATGTGCATATAATTTCCAACACCAGGAATGCCGTTTAGTTTTTTGGTCTTTGGTGACGTATTGTAAAAATCAATAAATGACGTCACAATTAACTGTACATTACGTCAATTCTGAAATAATTACAATGTATCATTCTGACGACACACTTATATGAATATATTATGGCGATGCTGGCAAATTACGAAGCCACAGGTCGGCCAATTATAGATTTTAAAATCGATAGTTGTGCGTTTGTTTTGTTCACTACATGTACATATCATAGTTTTATTCTGATGAATGTTTGATAGTATACATACTAACACTTGTAGATACATTTAGTGTACTTATCAGCAAATAAAGTTTACATCAAGCACAGTCAATGCGTCTATGAACACTCATTTCTACTGTAGGCTGTTGAGTTGCATTGTACAAACGTCGCCGTTTCAATAACGTCATTTTCTCGATGACGTTACGTTTTTTTTCGTGCGTGATTCACATGGTGCTACAAAAAAGTTAGATAAAACATCTCTCTCTCTCTCTCTCTCTCTCTCTCATCTCCTCTCACTCTCTCTCTCTATCTCTCACTCTCTCTCTTCTCTCTCTCTCTCTGCCCTTCACGCACTTTAAACAAACCAACTGTTTGTCATACGACAATAAGCGCAACAGGCCATGGTTTTATTCCTTGAATATAATGCATGCAGATGCACCACAAACGTGACAACTATGCAATGAAATTTGAAACCTCTCTAAACCGGCTTAGAGAGGTTTCACTGTAAATCAGACATGTGATCATTCTGAGCCATAGTTGTGTGCAGTGCGATCACGAATCGACAGTATCACCTGAAATAAATGACCAAGAAACTCATAAAAAATAAGATCACAGGTGTTTTCGTGGTGTTCGATTTAGAGATGTTCCACTGTACATGCATATCTCACCGGATAAACCTGCGTATTGTTGCTCAATGGCGCCACACGTGTCACAGCAGTAGGTGTCATATGAGTAGCAGTCTCGGCCAGTGTGGTTGCTGCACGTATTGTTGGTTTCCCAGACTGGGAGTGGCTGGTCCCCGAACAAACACGTATCTGGAAAGAATAGTGAAAACTAATAGTATATGGCATTGTAAGTAGCAGGCATGTAAATATTCTACAGTGACGCCCATTTCACAACGCAGCGGGCAATATTAGAGGGAATTTGTTACGGTACTTATTATAACTCCCGAAACCTCCCGAAATATAATTCCGGAAACAACCGAACGCCCTGGTGAACGCAAAGCAAACTACGTTACCTGACGTTAGTTTCGAACAGCAACTGTGGCAATCTACTCCCGTACCGTCCGTAGCCTACGGACGGTATAGTGGAGGGGCACCTTGAAGAGAAGTGGCTTAAAAACGATTTCTGTTCAACCCAAGAGAGCAAAAGCAACGACTATGCTAGATTGATACATCATATATTCCTGAACATAAATCCGGTGTCGGTCAATCAAATTAGGTGGGACAAGGTCACTTTTGATGTCATTAAGTGCAAAGAGGTCAAATGAGTTCAAAAACATATGTTATATCAGTAGATTGACATGTACGTGCATATCATGCTTCAAATATCAGATAAAGTTGTTTAAATTGTTGAATATTCTTCCTTATGACATATATGAGACGCTTCGTTTTTATGGTGGTTCAAACCGGTGTATATTTTGCGATTTTCAAGATGGCCGCCAGGTATCAACATTTTTGTCTTAAATATATTCTGACTTGATTATTACATGGCGTTTGGTACTTACATTATGCGTTTACATACGTAGAAATACGTTTTGATAACTTATAAAAACAATTCACCACTGAAAAATTCATATATATATATAAGATGGCCGCCAAATATTTACACAGACGTGCAATAAATGTGTGTGGAATAACAAAAATATATAGCTATATTTTCATGCACATTTATATTTCAGTTATTTGCCTTTTTTGTTATTATTGAATGTGTTCTTTGCAAAAGTGAATGAGTCCATCTAATATACTTATTATTTGACCATGTTGGAATATTCAAGATGGCCGCTAAGTATCGCGTATGCTCTTAGGCGCTGTTGATCGACAAAGTAGTAAAGAAATGAAACATAATTGGAAATCATATTTGTAATATTTTAAAAGTACGAGGCTTGTGTTCCAAACTGTACCGAATTATATGTCGCCGCAAACAAACGTAAATCAAAGATGACCGCCAACATGGATAAAATTCTGACACATCTATATTAAGTGCGATCGGACGACCCCCTCCCCAACCTCCCTCGTCGTGCCTTGATGTCCACTCTTTCATGCACTAAAATAAGAATTATTGTCAATACGTAGTCATTTTATAATATTGATGCAAGCAGGAGAGTGGTATTACATGTATGTGCTCAGTTTTTACTGAGAATATATAAAATGGTATTTCAGACCATCTGGATGTCACAATTGTCTGGGAGAGCATGGCCCCGTAACCCCATAGCTGCCTCTGGCCATTCAAGCCATCGAAAAGACTCATTGATTCATACATGTATGGTGACGGGTCTGTTGCATACATCGAAATCATGAGATACCGGTACATTCCATGCGGATGCAGCTATTGTGTCATTTTCCATTATAACGAAGCCTACTATCTATCTATGAAAAACGATAATCAATTTATTAATGCGGTACACGACACGGTAGGCACAGCTATTGACATATCAAAGGTAAGTTGATTAATTCTGAACTTGACTGGCTACGTAACAACTACCATTATTCACTTCCCACAGAATGAAAGCAGAAAGCAGCGTTCTTTCAAAGCGAAGAAGCATGCTTAGCTTTTTGGATATAAAAACGAAAACCACGCCTTCGCATCTTGAGCTATATAAGTATTATGCTAATGTCCACATTAGTGCACTATAGAAGACACTGAATTGCATTTGAATACGTTATATTCCCACCATTTATACCTGAAAAGTATTTATCGACACATTTATTATTTTAACAAAGTCGTAATATTGACGACAGTAACATGAACATGGAATACCAATAACTTGGAAACACTGCACATGGACACTGCGAGTGCGCGTGTCGGTGTAGCAAGAGACATAATCAATTACTTGAAATTGGGTAATTATATAACACATACATATCGTATATATGTAGAGTCAATGGTGTTATCATGGTCATCGAATCTTTGTTTATATACGACATATGATGTTGTTATTGCCCAAAATAAAGTAATAAGTAGTCATTTAAGTAGTCATATGCCGGTAGCCATGTGCTAGGCCATGTAAGTACATGCATGAATAAATAACCAGTATTTGTGAGCGAGCCATATTCACATTACTCTCTATTCTACGATTTCAATGCAAGGTGTCATCCAGACCATTACATCTCAGTTCATAAACGGCATATGCTGTGTTTATTAACAATAAAATCGCGTTTGGATGACCTATAATATCAAGAAGTCATATACAGGTAGGCATGTACTATGTACATAGGAAGGACGTAATGAGTCAGTATTTGTGAGTTACATAAGTATGGATTTTAAACTATAATGCGATCGAGATCAATATGTTGTGAATTCACGATGGAACGTATGCTGAGGTCATTCATGAGATTGTTTGGTACATAGAAAGAATAAAAGTTATAAAAATGTATTATGCGGTCATAAGACAATCTACATGTATATTGAATGCATATGTATGTATATGTATCACAATTATGAAGGGAATTCTTTCTGGGGAATACCATACACTGTTATCATATATGTTGTAGTCATATAATATCCTTACATTGTATTTGTAAGTGTCATAGCTGTGTATTGTAATATCACAACCATATGTGTAATATAATATATTACTTTAAACGCATTAAAATGAACATGGTTGATTATTCTATGCTAATCCAGAATTATATCAAAAAGTTCCCACCGTCCGTGTCTATACACACCAACATACGACATATCATTAAGATCGTCAGAGATCAAACAGAGACACGTATTTGGGTAGTTGCAATTGCGATTCATGGATAAATAAAGTACACAAATCAACCAAACAACCACTTTTCAGTACAACACCGCAATTCCCGTGACTAGATTTTCAACTAACCGGGTTTGAGCTAACCTGGAAGCGAAACGTGTAAAACTAAACATTGACACGTAGCTGATATGAGGCCTCTAAATCATGAGCATTCGTTACAGCATATTATGTTTTATATATGTGACACGCATAGACGCTGTCAATATTGATTTCAGTGCAGGAGACGGGACTTTTGTTGATGAGAATATATGTTAATTGAGAATATATTTCCATTTATCAGCGATGATTATACAAGCAGTCATGCGGAAAGTTTTGCTGAAATAGAATATGCTGATCTGCTTTACAGATTCATGGAAATAGAAACTGTAATACATACTATTTGATTAGTGTTGTATTTTACATGAATTGTTTTATCTTGGTTATAATTAAGTCTAAAGTGATTGAAATATCATGGTACGTAGCCGCACACCAACATATAACAGTTCAATATATGACTGTAATGCGAACATGGCCGAACTATAGCATATGGACCAATCGCAATACGTAGTCCATATATATATGGCATTACAGTGCAATTTACAACGTATATGATTACGTAAGACTCAATAAAATACAATATTTAAAACAAACACTACATTTATTTTTATATTCTGACTCTACAACGAGTGTAACCTAATTCAAGCATCACCAAGTGTATTATGGGGCACATACAATCTACTAGTATATATATAGCGATCTACTAGTATGAACACGTGTGAATCTGCCCTATAAAGAAATTTAAAAGTAAATGAAAAAAAACGGGCAATTGCCAGTACCACACTATATTAAAATAGCCTAAATGAGGCGACCATTTTGAATGAACACAATTACAAATGACTTAAAAATCAAGTGTGTCCAACTTACTAATTTAACCGCCTAACAGGACGCAGTAGTATACATAAGTAAAGTAAAATTAAACATTATATTCAATAACTTTCGAGTTTTTGGAAAATATGGCGGCCATTTTGAATTAAACACGCTCTTTAAGAAGAGCATAACTATTGATCTATGTTTTTAATATCGTATCTCAGATGAAAATCAAACAAATATGTTCATATCTAGCTTAGTACCAAGATATATTACACCACAGTGTAGATAATGCTGCCTGATTTTGATGAATATTTGGCGTCCATCTTGGATTAATATGGATTTGATAGCCTCCATCTAGGTTTAAAATTAATGCATGGTATCCAAAGCGTTTTCTGCGTCCGTCCGATCAAGATCCAAGTGCCTGTTTGTTTTCATTCATAAAATAAGTACACATTTCAGGCTAAATATTGATGCTTGGCGGCTATCTTGAATATGTTGATACTCTCAACGATGGAGACGACCGAGCAAGCCGAATTGCTTTGTATATGCCCCATAAAACAATAATCACCAATAAAACATACTTTATCGGATTGTTCTGTAATGTTATGCAAGTACATGTCGTATTATCGAAATAGAGTCTTTGCACTCATTTGACCCATGTGCACTTAATGACCCCAAAAATGAACTTGTCCCACCTGATTTGATTGACCGACACCGGATTCGTGTTCAGGATGATATGATGCTTTGATTTAAAGTAGTCGTTGCTTTTGCTCTCTCGGGTTGAAAAGAATTAATTGTATGGGTGCTTGCCCCCCCCCCCCCCCCCCACCAACCCATCCCCCCCCCCCCCACACTACTAGTACGGGAGTAGATTGCAAAAGTTATCGTTCGCAACTAACTTGACGTTAGTAACTGAAAAAGCGAAATGGTGCCAACAATATTAAATTAGTGAACGTTATATATACGCATGTGCACTATCACTTTCGGCACACAAAAAAACATCAACAAAAACGACCAGAAATTGCCCAGACAATTTGAAGGATCGAAGGATCAAATTATTGTATATATTACATTGCAAGAAACCCATGTGTGTAACAATAATCCGCAATTACCTGTCAGGCCGGTCGGTGCCGCCGCCGACGTCACACAGTCACCCCCCAGACAGATCTGAAACATAATTGCAACCCCAACATGAAGGGGTCAGGGGTTAGAAGAGGACTAGGTCCATACGGGAAATACTAAGCCTTTCACTCTGGGCATTTCCATTGGTCGGGTCGCGAGCCGCCACATCCGGGCACATGACAAATAGTTCATAGATGATGAAACTACAGAACATTTTGCTTCTATTCGAAATTTCAAATGTGAGCCGGTTCGTAAATAGAGGATCTTACACGAGTGATGATTTTATATGATAACAAGTTTACTGATTTCATAATAAATGAGGCTATCAGTCAACGAGTTTAATAAATATCATATTAAATCAAAACTAATGTTAGACTCTATTTATTGCATAAGCACATCACCATATATTATATAGCCTAGGAGCCTTATCATTCGATTGAATGCGCAGGAAAACACGAACAAATTTCAAACAGCGCGTCATCGGCCATCGTAGATAATACGTCAAACAACGAATCATGGGGCCTATTTCACTAAACTTCGCACGAATTTAGGATCGTCTGCAAATTTCAATTGATATATTTACATTTATTGAGCATAGGCAGCCTATGCTCAATAAATGTAAATCCAATAAATTTTTTAGGAGAAAAAAGTGTTAATGTGAAATAATAAGAGTATCATAATTTTGCACTTACGAACATTTTAGTCGTACGAAGTTTAGTGAAACGGCCCCCAGTATGCGTGTAATCCTAAAATTAACAAAACATATAATAATGTAACATATACAAATAATGCAACGAATGTGCCACAGAACACAATTTACCTTGCCGTTGCCACACGTGGTGCCATCCCAGGCGATTGCGGTTGTGTAGTAACCATTGTTACCGGGGGAAGCGCAGTGAAACTTGCTGCAGATGGTCGAGAAATTTCCCGCGTAAATACTCTGAAATTCAAATAAATCTCCCTCGTAATTACTCTGAAATTCAAATAAATCTCCCTCGTAATTACTCTAAAATTCAAATAAATATTCCGCGTACTCTGAAATTCAAATAAATCTCCAGCGTAATTACTCTGAAATTCAAATAAATCTCCAGCGCAATTACTTTGAAATTCAAATAAATCTCCCGCGTAATTACTCTGAAATTCAAATAAAACAGTAAAGGTTTAACCCTTTTTTCCTATAAGTAACTAGAATGAATTTTGATAAGTTAATTTTGCAACCAATACAATCATCACAAATTGATTTTCAAACTAGTCATTTTATGAAAAGGGGGTGTTTTTGTTCTCAAAAATATGAAAATGACTAGTGAGACGGCACGTCACGAACCGGCACATCTGAATCTACACGTTTTGTCAGTACCACTATACATGTACAGGCCTGTGGAGTTGAAAGGGTTCAACGAACTACTGTCTGTTTCACGAAACCTGAGTTAAATTAGGCAAAATATTGATTTTATTACGAAAATTTGATCAAGGTATCCACTGTACGCACAAGTTACTGGCATGGACTATTGGTCACAGTGACGTTATAGTGACGTCATCTTGTAACACCACATATTGAACATTTGAGATACCATCTGAGACACGGTCACTTTAACCCTTACAGTGATGTATTAAAAAGTATCGTCTGCTGTTTATTTTTTATTTTCCATATTTCTAATAACAAAAACGTCCTTTGACAGCACTTTGGAATCAATTCCATTTAAAATGACTATAAAATGCTGCCAAAACATGTTTTTATTTAGAGAAAATACAAAATAAGAAACAACTGCAGACGACAAATTTTCGTTTCCGCATTCTAAGGGTTAAGTTCTGGATTTGCGAAAAGGTAAGTCGGGGCTAGGGTGGGCTTGTGATGTGCTCATTTTTTTACTGGATATCTCCATAGCACAGAACTATTGCTCAGAATGATCAAATGCCTGATTTACAGTGAAACCTCACTAAGCCGGACACCCTGTGGACCTCCATAGCACACAACTATTGCTCCGAATGATCAAATGCCTGATTTACAGTGAAACCTCACTAAGCCGGACACCATGGGGACCTCCATAGCACACAATTTCTATTAGCTCCGAATGATCAAATGCCTGATTTACAATGAAAACTCACTAAGCCGGACACCCTGGGGACCTCCATAGCACACAACTATTGCTCCGAATGATCAAATGCCTGATTTACAGTGAAAACTCACTAAGCCGGACACCCTGGGGGACCGTCCAGAGCACACAACTATTGCTCCGAATGATCAAATGCCTGATTACAGTGAGACCTCACTAACAAGCCGGACACCCTGTGGACCTCCATAGCCACACAACTATTGCTCCGAATGATCAATGCCTGATTTACAATGAAACCTCACTAAGCCGACACCCTATGGGGAACTCCATAGCACACAACTATTGCTCCGAATGATCAAATGGCCTGATTTACAGTGAAACCTCACTAAGCCGGACACCATGGGGACCTCCATAGCACACAACTATTGCTTCTGAATGATCAAAATGCCTGATTTACAGTGAAACCTCACTAAGCCGGACACCATGGGGACCTCCATAGCACACAACTATTGCTCCGAATGATCAAATGCCTGATTTACAATGAAAACTCACTAAGCCGGACACCCTGGGGACCTCCATAGCACACAACTATTGCTCCGAATGATCAAATGCCTGATTTACAGTGAAAACTCACTAAGCCGGACACCCTGGGGACCTCCAGAGCACACAACTATTGCTCCGAATGATCAAATGCCTGATTTACAGTGAGACCTCACTAAGCCGGACACCCTGTGGACCTCCATAGCACACAACTATTGCTCCGAATGATCAAATGCCTGATTTACAATGAAACCTCACTAAGCCGGACACCCTGGGGAACTCCATAGCACACAACTATTGCTCCGAATGATCAAATGCCTGATTTACAGTGAAACCTCACTAAGCCGGACACCATGGGGACCTCCATAGCACACAACTATTGCTCAGAATGATCAAATGCCTGATTTACAATGAAAACTCACTAAGCCGGACACCCTGGGGACCTCCATAGCACACAACTATTGCTCCGAATGATCAAATGCCTGATTTGACAATGAAAACTCACTAAGCCGACACCCCGGCCCCGGGAACTCTATAGCACACAACTAATTGCTCCGAATGAATCAAAATGCCTGATATACAGTGAAAACCTCACTAAGCCGGACACCCTGGGGACCTCCAGAGCACAAAGAAAAAACTATTGCTCCGAATGATCAAATGCCTGATTTACAGTGAGACCTCACTAAGCCGGACACCCTGTGGACCTCCATAGCACACAACTATTGCTCCGAATGATCAAATGCCTTATTTACAATGAAACCTCACTAAGCCGGACACCCTGGGGACCTCCATAGCACACAACTATTGCTCCGAATGATCAAATGCCTGATTTACAGTGAAACCTCACTAAGCCGGACACCATGGGGACCTCCATAGCACACAACTATTGCTCTGAATGATCAAATGCCTGATTTACAATGAAAACTCACTAAGCCGGACACCCTGGGGACCTCCAGAGCACACAACTATTGCTCCGAATGATCAAATGCCTGATTTACAGTCAAACCTCACTAAGCCAGACACCCTGGGGACCTCCATAGCGCACAACTATTGCTCTGAATGATCAAATGCCTGATTTACAGTGAAACCTCACTAAGATGGACACACTGGGGACCACCATAGCACACAACTATTGCTCAAAATGATCAAATGCCTCATTTACAGTAAAACCTCACTAAGTCAGACACGCTGGGGACCTCCATAGCACACAACGTTGGCTCCGAATTATCAAATGCCTCATTTACAGTGAAACCTCACTAAGCCGGACACCCTGGGTACCTCCATAGTACACAACTATTGCTCCTAATGATCAAATGCCTGATTTACAGTGAAACTTCACTAAGCCGGACACCCTGCGGACCTTCATAGCACACAACAATTGCTCCTAATGATCAAATGCCTGATATATAGTGAAACCTCACTAAGCCGGACACCCTGGGGACCTCCATAACAAACAACTATTGCTCCGAATGATCAAATGCCTGATTTACAAGAAACCTCACTAAGCCGGGCACGATGGGGACCTCCATAGCACACAACTTTGGTTCCGAATGATCAAATGCCTGATTTACAATGAAACCTCACTAAGCCGGAAACCCTGGGGACCTCCATAGCACACAACTATTGCTCCGAATGATCAAATGCCTGATTTACAATGACACCTCACTAAGCCGGACACCTGGGGACCTCCATAGCACACAACTATTGCTCCGAATGATAAAATGCCTAATTTACAATGAAACCTCACTAAGCCGGACACCTGGGGACCTCCATAGCACATAACTTTGACTCCGAATGATCAAATGCCTGATTTACAGTGAAACCTCACTAAGCCGGACACCCTGTGGACCTCCATAGCACACAACTATTGCTCCGAATGATCAAATGCTTGATTTACAGTGAAACCTCACTAAGCCGGACACCCTGGGGACATCCATAGCACACAACTATTGCTCAGAATGATCAAATGCCTTATTTACAATGAAACCTCACTAAGCCGGACACCCTGGGGACCTCCATAGCACACAACTATTGCTCCGAATGATCAAATGCCTGATTTACAATGAAACCTCACTAAGCCGGACACAATGGGGACCTCCATAGCACACAACTATTGCTCCGAATGATCAAATGCCTGATTTACAGTGAAACGTCACTAAGCTGGACACCCTGGGGACCACCATAGCACACAACTATTGCTCAGAATGATCAAATGCCTTATTTACAATGAAACCTCACTAAGCCGGACACCCTGTGGACCTCCATAGCACACAACTATTGCTCAGAATGATCAAATGCCTGATTGACAGTGAAACCTCACTAAGCCGGACACCCCGGGGAACTGCATAGCACACAACTATTGCTCAGAATGATCAAATGCCTGATTTACAGTGAAACCACACTAATTCGGACACCCTGGGGACCTCCATAGCACACAACTTCGGCTCCGAATTATCAAATGCCTCAATTACAGTGAAACCTCACTAAGCCGGACATCCTGGGGACCTCCATAGCACACAACTATTGCTCCGAATGATCAAATGCCTGATTGACAGTGAAACTTCACTAAGCCGGAAACCCTGGGGACCTCCATAGCACACAACTATTGCTCCGAATGATCAAATGCCTGATTTACAATGACACCTCACTAAGCCGGACACCTGGGGACCTCCATAGCACACAACTATTGCTCCGAATGATCAAATGCCTGATTTACAGTGAAACCTCACTAAGCCGAACACCCTGTGGACCTCCATAGCACACAACTATTGCTCAGAATGATCAAATGCCTGATTTACAATGAAACCTCACTAAGCCGGACACCCTAGGGGACCTCCATAGCACACAACTATTGTTCCGAATCATCAAATGCCTGATTTACAGTGAAACTTCACTAAGCCGGACACCCTGGGGACCTCCATAGCACACAACTATTGCTCAGAATGATCAAATGCCTGATTTACAGTGAAACCTCACTAAGCCGGACACCCTGGGGACCTCCATAGCACACAACTGTTGCTCGGAATGATAAAATGCCTGATTTACAATGAAACCTCACTAAGCCGGACACCATGGGGACCTCCATAGCACATAACTTTGACTCCGAATGATCAAATGCTTGATTTACAGTGAAACCTCACTAAGCCGGACACCCTGTGGACCTCCATAGCACACAACTATTGCTCAGAATGATCAAATGCCTGATTTACAATGAAACCTCACTAAGCCGGACACCCTGTGGACCTCCATAGCACACAACTATTGCTCAGAATGATCAAATGCCTGATTTACAGTGAAACCTCACTAACCCGGACACCCTGTGGACCTCCATAGCTCACATCTATTGCTCAGAATGATCAAATGCCTGATTGACAGTGAAACCTCACTAAGCCGGACACCCCGGGGAACTGCATAGCACACAACTATTGCTCAGAATGATCAAATGCCTGATTTACAGTGAAACCACACTAAGTCGGACACCCTGGGGACCTCCATAGCACACAACTTTGGCTCTGAATTATCAAATGCCTCATTTACAGTGAAACCTCACTAAGCCGGACATCCTGGGGACCTCCATAGCACACAACTATTGCTCCGAATGATCAAATGCCTGATTGACAGTGAAACTTCACTAAGCTGGACACACTGGGGACCACCATAGCACACAACTATTGGTCAGAATGATCAGATGCCTGATTTACAGTGAAACCTCACTAAGCCGGACACCCTGTGGACCTCCATAGCACATAACTTTGGCTCCGAATGATCAAATGCCTGATTTACAGTGAAACCTCACTAAGCCGGACACCCTGGGGACCACCATAGCACACAACTGTTGCTCCGAATGATCAAATGCTTGATTTACAGTGAAACCTCACTAAGCCGGACACCCTGTGGACCTCCATAGCACACAACTATTGCTCAGAATGATCAAATGCCTGATTTACAATGAAACCTCACTAAGGCGGACACCCTGTGGACCTCCATAGCACACAACTATTGCTCAGAATGATCAAATGCCTGATTTACAGTGAAACCTCACTAAGCCGGACACCCTGTGGACCTCCATAGCACACAACTATTGCTCAGAATGATCAAATGCCTGATTTACAGTGAAACCTCACTAACCCGGACACCCTGTGGACCTCCATAGCTCACATCTATTGCTCAGAATGATCAAATGCCTGATTGACAGTGAAACCTCACTAAGCCGGACACCCCGGGGAACTGCATAGCACACAACTATTGCTCAGAATGATCAAATGCCTGATTTACAGTGAAACCACACTAAGTCGGACACCCTGGGGACCTCCATAGCACACAACTTTGGCTCTGAATTATCAAATGCCTCATTTACAGTGAAACCTCACTAGCCGGACATCCTGGGACCTCCATAGCACACAACTATTGCTCCGAATGATCAAATGCCTGATTGACAGTGAAACTTCACTAAGCCGGACACACTGGGGACCACCATAGCACACAACTATTGGTCAGAATGATCAGATGCCTGATTTACAGTGAGACCTCACTAAGCCGGACACCCTGTGGACCTCCATAGCACATAACTTTGGCTCCGAATGATCAAATGCCTGATTTACAGTGAAATCTCACTAAGCCGGACACCCTGGGGACCACCATAGCACACAACTGTTGCTCCGAATGATCAAATGCTTGATTTACAGTGAAACCTCACTAAGCCGGACAATCTGGGGACCTCCATAGAACACAACTATTGCTCCAAATGATCAAATGCCTGATTTACAGTGAAACCTCACTAAGTCGGACACCCTGTGGACCTCCATAGCACACAGCTTTGGCTCCGAATTATCAAATGCCTCATTTACAGTGAAACCTCACTAAACCGGACACCCTGGGGACCTCCATAGCACACAACTATTGCTCCGAATAATCAAATGCCTCATTTACAGTGAAACCTCATTAGGCCGGACACCCTGAGGACCTCCATAGCACACAACTATTGCTCCGAATGATCAAATGCCTGATTTACAGTGAGACCTCACTAAGCCGGACACCCTGGGGACCTCCATATAAAACAAATATTGCTCAGAATGATCAAATGCCTGATTTACAGTGAGACCTCACTAAGCCGGACACCCTGGGGACCTCCATAAAAACAAAACAAAATTTTTTGCTCAGAATGATCAAATGCCTGATTTACAGTGAGACCTCACTAAGCCGGACACCCTGGGGACCTCCATAGAAAACAACTATTGCTCAGAATGATCAAATGCCTGATTTACAGTGAAACCTCACTAAGCCGGACACCCTGGGGACATCCCAGGGTGTCAAGTTTAGATAGGCTCCGCTTTATTTGATATGTCAATAAGATTGAGCTATTATCTTAAATTGCATACCATTAAATACTGTGATAAACAGGGGAGACAATTGGGAAACTATGAAACATAGTTGTTTATTGTAAAGCAATTATTTTGGCCATAAATTGAGGCTACAATCCCGCTTGCGATTCTCTTACCAAGACTTGCAATACAGCGATCATTTAATTGCAATTCGTCCCCTCTGAAATTGCAGTCTAATTGCGGTCCAATCGCGGTCCCGTTTTTGCGGTCATTCTTTCGCGATACCATTTGTGCGGTCGTTCTTTCGCGGTCCAGTTTGTGCTGTCATTCTTTCGCGATACCGTTTGTGCGGTCATTCTTTCACTATTTGCGGTAAAAACTTAGCGTTACGCGTATATATACACCTACATTAGCGCTTTTCTGCTCCTTACCTATTTGTATATACTAATATCGTATACATATCGTGATCGTATACTATTGGTATATTTAATGGGCATATCGTATGATCATATAATATTGGTATGTTTGTACCGTATCATCGTATAGTACAGTTTGTTTACATTATACAAACGTACTATACGAATATTATACAAACATACGATATCCGTTCGTATATACGATCTATCCGTACGGATATGCTATGAATATACAGTGGGGTCATCGTGCGGTTAAAATATACCGATGCACCGGTTAATTTCGCATGTAAACATCCGGTTTTCATTTCGATCATCTGCCACAATTTTAAGTTTTTCAAAATTAATAAATTTTCAGTTTTACGATACAGAAACAATTTAAAACTGAGGATTGTGAAGTACGGTATCACAGTACATATACATGTGTGTATACAGTAATTCATCAGTAATTCATCATTGTACTCCGCACCACCGCCGGGGACACAAAAGAATGATCACCCACACACACCAGCCATCTACATTTGGTGTCCTAAAAGTTCCGGTCTATATCCCACAGTGGGAACAATGTGTATCACCACAACCACCAGTGTTTGTCTATGACTACACTACACCCCTCTCCCCGACAACCACATCTGTCTGATCAAGTTCTAAACTAGTCATGGTGCGATGGCCGACTGATCGAGTGCTATACTAGGCCTGGTGCGATGGCCGACTGATCGAGGGCTAAACTAGTATCGGTGCGATGGCCGACTGATCAAGTTATAAACTATTCCTGGTGCAATGGCCGACTGATCAAGTTCTAAACTAGTCCTGTTGCAATGGCCGACTGATCGAGTGCTATACTAGTCCTGGTGCGATGGCCAACAGATCAAGGGCTAAACTAGCCCCGGTGGGATGGCCGACTGATCAAGTGCTAAAGTAGTCCTGGTGTAATGGCCGACTGATCACGTTCTAAACTAGTCCTGGTGTATTGGCCGACTGATTAAGTGCTATACTAGTCCTGGTACGATGGCCGACTGATCAAGTTCAAAAGTCGTCCTGGTGTGATGGCCGACTGATCAAGTGCTATACTCGGCATGACCGACTGATCACGTGCTATACTGGGCATGGTGAGATGGCCAACTGATCAATTGCTATACTGGGCATGGTGAGATGGCCAACTGATCAAGTACTAAAGTAGTCCTGGTGTGATGGCCGACTGATCACGTTCTAAACTAGTCCTGGTGTATTGGCCGACTGATCAAGTGATAAAGTAGTCCTGGTGTGATGGCCGACTGCTCAAGTTCTAAAGTAGTCCTAGTGTGATGGCCGACTGATCAAGTGCTATACTCGGCATGGCCGACTGATCACGTGCTATACTGGGCATGGTGAGATGGCCAACTGATCAAGTGCTATACTGGGCATGGTGAGATGGCCAACTGATCAAGTGCTATACTGGGCATGGTGCAATGGGCGACTAATCAAGCGCTATGCTAATTATGGTGCGATGGCAGACTGATCAAGTGCTCTACTAGTCCTGGTGCGATGACCGACTGATCAAGTTTTAAACTAGTCCTGGTGCGATGGCCGACTGATCAAGTTCTATACTAGTCCTGGTGAGATGGCCGACTGATCAAGTGCTAAACTAGTCCTGTTGCGATGGCCGACTGATCAAGTTCTAAACTATTCCTGGAACAATGGCCGACTGATCAAGTTCTAAACTAGTCCTGGAGCGTTGGCCGACTGATCAAGTTCTCAACTAGTCCTGGTGCGATGGCCGACTGATCGAGTGCTATACTTGTCCTGGTGCGATGGCCGACTGATCAAGGGCTAAACTATTCCTGGTGCGATGGTCGACTGATCAAGTTCTAATCTATTCCTGGTGCGATGACCGACTGATCAAGTTATAAACTAGTCCTGGTGCGATGGCCGACTGATCGAGTGCTATACTAGTCCTGGTGCGATGGCCGACTGATCAAGGGCTAAACTAGCCCCGGTGGGATGGCCGACTGATCAAGTGCTAAAGTAGTCCTGGTGTGATGGCCGACTGATCAAGTTATAAACTAGTACTGGTGTATTGGCCGACTGATTGAGTGCTATAGTAGTCCGGGTCCGGCTATACTGGGCATGGTGCAATGGACGACTGATCAAGTGCTCTACTAGTCCTGATGCGATGGCCGACTGATCAAGTGCTATGCTTGGCATGGCCGACTGATCACGTGCTATATTGGGCATGGTGAGATGGCCAACTGATCAAGTGCTATACTGGGCATGGTGCAATGGGCGACTGATCAAGTACTCTACTAGTCCTGGTGCGATGACAGTCTGATCAAGTTCTAAACTAGTCCTGGTGCGATGGCAGACTGATCAAGTTCTATACTAGTCCTGGTGCGATGGAAGACTGATCCAGGGCTAAACCAGTTCGGGTGCAATGGCCGACTGATCAAGGACTAAAGTAGTCCTGGTGCGATGGCCAACTGATCAAGGGCTAAACTAGTCCTGGAGCGATGGCCGGCTGTTCAAGTTATATACTAGTCATGGTGAGATTGCCGACTGATCAAGTGCTAAACTAGTCCTGGTGCGATGGCCGACTGATCAAGTTCTAAACTAGTCCTGGAGCAATGGCCGACTGATCAAGTTCTAAACTAGTCCTGGAGCGATGGCCGACTGATCAAGTTCTAAACTAGTCCTGGTGCGATGGCCGACTGATCGAGTGCTATGCTTGTCCTGGTGCGATGGCCGACTGATCAAGGGCTAAACTAGTCCCGGTACGATGGCCGACTGATCAAGTGCTATACTAGTCATGGTGCGATGGCCGACTGATCAAGTTCTAAACTAGTCCTGGTGCGATGGCCGACTGATTGAGTGCTATACTAGTCCTGGTGAGATGGTCGACTGATCAAGTTCTAAACTAGTCCTGATGCGATGGCCGACTGATCAAGTTCTAAACTAGTCCTGGAGCGATGGCCGACTGATCTAATGCTAGACTAGTCCTGGTTCGATGGTCGACTGATCAAGTGCTAAACTAGTCCGGGTGCGATGGCTGACTGATCAAGTGCTAAACTAGTCATGGTGCGCTGGTCGACTGATCAAATCGCATGCCATAATAACTAGATGGCCATGGCCTGCATGTTGTGCCCGCCGCGGCATTTGATAGTACAAACAATGTCTTTATTGCCACAAAGCTTTAGCCCGTTGACATAAAAACATGCCGCACCCGCCGAGGCTTTGATAGTATACCCAAAAACTTTAACTAAAAAACACTTTAACCAAAAACTTTATCCTGAATGCACGCCAATGTTCCGACTATATCGCTCTGTCTGCAAGCGGGCCCAACAAAAACTTTAAGGAAACTGTCAAAGTAATTTGACCGTGACATTTGGCACATATAAATAATAATGAAAATGTGGGTGACAAATACACAGTATGTGAAGTTTCGAGTGAATTGGTGAAGCGGTTTCAGAGATATAGTGTCATTAAAGGCACATGCCCACTCAGTAGGCACAAAATGTTCTTTATATCAGAAACATCATCTGAGATATTTTCGGGCAAAATAAACATAATTCACCATTAATACACATATTGATTGGCATTATTATACATTTTATATCAGACGTAAATTTCCAAGCTGCTATCAGAGGCGATAACCGTGTTTCCTTAAAATGTTACCAAGACATTACTATTTATTTTTTGATGTGCAATGATCATACTTTATAATCTGTCGAAAACATTATTTGTTCAGGGGATCACATTTAATTAGTATAAGTAATTAAAAAATATCATGCCCCATTTGCCTATGAAAATAGCCTGGTATCACCGCGTGTCACTATCAGTGAAATAAACATTAATAAATGATTATATCCATATAACGGGCACTCGTAATGTTTAGAACTGGTGGAATGTACCTTTAATTAGCATAAATAATTAAAAAATATCATGCCTCATTTGAATATGAAAATAGCTTGATACATGTATCACCGCTAATCAGTATCAGTAAAATAAATATTACTAAATGATTATATATGGATAGTGGGCACACGTACTTTTTAGAACTGGTGGAATAGTGACACAATTATACACTTATTTAATTGCTATAAAGAACAGTTTGTGCCTACTTAGTGGGCATGTACCTTTAAAAACTTTAACCTTAAATCAAAAAAACTTTAACCGGACGCACGAAGTGACGTACATATGGATGTACGTACGTATGTAGGCCTATGTGATAACTATATCGCACTGTCCACATGCAGGCATGTCAAAAACTTTGAGGTAAATTTCAAAGTAATTTGACCTTGATATTGGGCACAGGGGTTGCAGGGGTTGAGCATAGAATGAAAATATGGATGATGATAAACACACATGTGAAGCTTCGAGTGAATTGGCGAAGCTGTTTCTGAGATATAGTGTTCTTAAAAACTTTAACCTACGGTAAATAAAAACCAGATGGCCATGGCCCGCATGTCGAGCCCACCGAGGCATTTGATGGTCTAGGAGTATATTTATTTGAAGTTTGAATTAAGGTATGTAAAAGCTTTAACGTAAATTTGAAAGTCATTTGACATTGATCTTGGGCATGTGGGTCGCATGAGTGGGCTATAATATGAAAATATGGATGATAATAAAGAATTATCTGAAGTTTGAAGCAAATATGAGTAAGTGTTGTGGAGATATAAGGTACGCAAAAACTTTAACACAAATTTCAAAGTCATTTGACCTTGACCTTGGGGCACATGGGCCGCATGAGTGGGACACACAATGAATATATGGATGATGACTAATAAGCATTTGATGTTTCAAGTCAATGTGACTTAGGATATGGTATTTAAAAAACATACACCGATTTCGGACGGACTGACGCACGGACTGACGCACGGACGTCATTGTGATCACTAAGTCTCGCTTTCCACAAGCAGGCTCGGCAAAAAAACTGCGGATGGACGTCAATGCGCAGACTATATCGCACTGTCCGCAGGCGGTCGCGACAAAAATTATCCAACCCCTTTTTAAAGGTGCATGCCCACTCAGTAGGCTAAAAATGCTCTTTATGGGAATTAAATAAGAGTATAATTGTCATTATTCCACTAGTTATAAACAGTTCTAAAAATTACGTGTGACCGCTATCCATATATAATCATTTAGTAATATTTATTTTACTGATAATGACTAGCGGTGGTATCAAGCTATTTTCATATTCAAATGAGGCATAATATGTTTTAATTATTTATGTTAATTAAAGGTACATACCCACTCAGTAGGCACAACAATTAAAATTATGTGTATTCTCAGTTATTTGTAGGAATTAAATAAGTTTATAATTTTGTCACTATTCCACCAGTTCTAAACATTACGAGTGCCCGTTATATGGATATAATCATTTAGTAATGTTTATTTCACTGATAGTGACACGCGGTGATACCAGGCTATTTTCATAGGCAAATGGGGCATGATATTTTTTAATTACTTATACTAATTAAATGTGATCCCCTCAAAAAATAATGTTTTCGACAGATTATAAAGTATGATCATTGCACATCAAAAAATAAATAGTATGTCTTGGTTACATTTTAAGGAAACACGGTTGTCGCCCCTGATAGCAGTGTGGACATATACGTCTGATATAAAATGTATAATAATGCAAATACATATGTGTATTAATGGTGAATTAATGTTTATTTTGCCCAAAAATGTCTCAGATATAAAGGACATTTTGTGCCTACTGAGTGGGCATGTACCTTTAAGAACACTATATCTCTGAAACCGCTTCACCAATTCACTCGAAACTTCACATACTGTGTATTTGTCACCCACATTTTCATTATTATTTATATGTGCCCAATGTCACGTTCAAATTACTTTGAAATTTCCTTCAAAGTTTGTGTTAGGCCCGCTTGCAGACAGAGCGATATAGTCGGCACATTGGTGTGCATTCAGGATAATTTTTTTGTTAAAGTGTTTTTTTAGTACTATCAAAGCCTCGGCGGGTGCGGCATGTTTTTATGCTTTGTGGCAATAAAAACATTGTTTGTACTGTCAAATGCCTCGGCGGGCACGACATGCAGGCCATGGCCATTTACTTATTATGGCATGCGATTTGATCAATCGGCCATCGCACTAGGACTAGTTTAGCACTTGATCAGTAGGTATTCGCACCAGGACTAGTTGAGAACTTGATCAGTCGGCCATCGCTCCAGGACTATTTTAGAACTTGATCAGTCGGCCATCGCACCAGGACTAGTTTAGAACTTGATCAGTCGACCATCTCACCAGGACTAGTATATCACTTGATCAGTCGGCCATCGCACCAGGACTAGTTTAGAACTTCATCAGTCGGCCATCGCACCAGGACTAGTATAGCACTTGATCAGTCGGCCATCGCATCGGGACTAGTTTAGCCCTTGATCAGTCGACCATCGCACCAGGACAAGTATAGAACTCGATCAGTCGGCCATCGCACCAGGACTAGTTTAGAACTTGATCAGTCGGCCATCGCTCCAGGACTAGTATAGCACTTGATCAGTCGGCCATCGCATCGGGACTAGTTTAGCCCTTCATCAGTCGACCATCGCACCAGGACAAGTATAGAACTCGATCAGTCGGCCATCGCACCAGGACTAGTTTAGAACTTGATCAGTCGGCCATCGCTCCAGGACTAGTTTAGAACTTGATCAGTCGGCCATCGCACCAGGACTAGCTTAGCACTTGATCACCCGGCCATCTCACCATGACTAGTATAGAACTTTATCAGTCGGCCATCGCTCCAGGACTAGTTTAGCCCTTGATCAGTCGACCATCGCACCAGGACTAGTTTAGCCCTTGATCAGTCAGCAATCGCACCAGGACTAGTGTAGCCCTTGATCGGTCGGTCATCGCACCAGGACTAGTAGAGCATATGATCAGTCTGCCATCGCACCATAACTAGCATAGCGCCTGATTAGTCGCCCATTGCAACATGCCCAGTATAGCACTTGATCAGTCGGCCATCTCACCATGCCCAGTATAGCACGTGATCAGTCGGCCATGCCGAGTATAGCACTTGATCAGTCGGCCATAGCCCCAGGACTAGTAGAGCACTTGATCATTCTGCCATCACACCATAACCAGCATAGCGCTTGATCAGTCGCCCATTGCACCATGTCCAGTATAGCACTTGATCAATTGGCCATCTCACCATGCCCAATATAGCAGGTGATCAGTCGGCCATGCCGAGTATAGCACTTGATCAATCGGCCATAGCCCCAGGACTACTTCAGCATTTGATCAGTCGGCCATCGCACCAGGACTAGCATAGCACTCAATCAGTCGGCCATCAAACCAGGACTACATTAGCACTTGATCAGTCGGCCATCGCACCGGGACTAGTTTAGCCCTTGATCAGTCTGCCATCGCACCAAGACTAGTTTAGAACTTGATCAGTCGGCCATCACACCAGGACTACATTAGCACTTGATCAGTCGGCCATCGCACCGGGACTAGTTTAGCCCTTGATCAGTCTGCCATCGCACCAAGACTAGTATAGCACTCGATCAGTTGCACCAGGACTAGTTTAGAACTTGATCAGTCGACCATCGCACCAGGAATAGTTTAGCCCTTGATCAGTCGGCCATCGCACCAGGACTAGCATAGCACTCGATCAGTCGGTCATCGCATCAGGACTAGTTTAGAACTTGATCAGTCGGCCATCGCACCAGGTCTAGTTTAGAACTTGATCAATCGACCATCTCACCAGGAATAATTTAGCCCTTGATCAGTCGGCCATCGCACCGAGACTAGTTTAGCCCTAGATCAGTCGGCCATCCCACCAGGACAAGTTTAGCACTTGATCAGTCGGCCACGTCATTCTGCGTTACAGACAGAAGTGGTGGTCGGGGGGGGGGGGGATGTAGTGTAGTCATAGACAAAAACTGGTGGTGGTGGTGATACACATTGTTCCCACTGTGGGATATAGACCGGAACTTTTAGGATGCCAAATGTAGATGGCTGGTGTGTGGGGGGAATCATTGTTTTGTGTCCCCGGCGGTGGTGCGGAGTACAATGATGAATTACTGATGAATTACTGTATTGAACACACATGTATATGCACTGTGATAACGTACCTCACAATCCTCAGTTTTAAATTGTTTCTGTATCGTAAAACTGAAAATGTATACATTTTGAAAACATTAAAATTGTGGCAGATGATCGAAATGAAAACCGGATGTTTACATGCGAAATTAACCGGTGCATCGGTATATTTTAACCGCACGATGACCCCACTGTATATTCATAGCATATCCGTACGGATATATCGTATATACGAACGGATATCGTATGTTTGTATAATATTCGTATAGTACGTTTGTCTAATGTAAATAAACTGTACTATACGATGATACGGTACAAACATACCAATAGTATATGATCATACGATATGCTCATTAAATATACCAATACTATACGATTACGATATGTATACGATATTATTATATACAAATATGTAAGGAGCAGAAAAGCGCTGCTGTATGTGTATATATACGCGTAACGCTAAGTTTCTACCGCAAATAGCGAAAGAATGACCGCACAAACGGTATCGCGAAAGAATGACCGCACAAACTGGACCGCGAAAGAATGACCGCACAAACGGTATCACGAAAGAATGACCGCAAAGACGGGACCGCGATTGGACCGCAATTAGACTGCAATTTCACAGGGGACGAATAGCTATTCAAGGACCGCTGGATTGCAATTCTTGGTAAGAGAATCGCAGGCGGGAGTGTATGTTACAATACCCGCCATTTCTCCAGAAGACCGGAAATGTGTAAAGTACGGACTGTACATAGAGTGATGTCAACAGCGGCCCACTGACAGTGTTAGATAAATTGCCTAATTTGTATAATATTGAAAATGTGCACCTCCCATTCTATGCCGAAAACAAATAGTTTTTGACCACTTTCGCCTTTTTAACTTTCAGCCATTTTTCCCTGTATATCGGAGTTCCAGTTCGTGGTTTATACCTACCCCAAAGGACCACGAAAACAACAACATCGTGTTCACAGACACAAACACAACAATTGTTTTATTATATGACACATCCATTCAGTCTGATCAGGTATTACGTGATGCTGCGTCCAGTCCGTACTTTACACATTCTCGGTCTTCTGGAGAAATGGCGGGCATTGTAACATGAGCTCTGATTGGTCAAGCAGTAACGCGTTACAACAAATAAGTAACGCGTTACTCCTGCTTCACTAACGCGCTAGATATTGATATCTTATTTCTAAGAAGTAACGCGTTACTTACCAAAAGTAACGCGTTAGAACTCTAACACGTTATACGCTGTACTTATGACACGATCCGTCAATATAGAGGATTTGTAACGCGTTACACACTGTTAGTCTTGTAACGCGTTACTGTTGAGCAGTAACGCGTTACAAATATGTGTTTCACTATAAAATACATACATTATAACGCGTTATTCCACAGTAACGCGTTACTTCTCAAGTAAACGCTTCTTTCTAACGTTGAGAAACGGCACTTATGACATGAATCGCCACTCATAGTCTCTGTCCTTCATTAGGTTCATGCTGTGGCAGTTGCAGCCCTAAGCTACGCACGTTTTCGGCATGATTTACATGTTATTGTTGCACCTGTTGTAGAAATTGTGTGTAGAACGCAGTAGATTTGTCACTACCGGAAATGAAGTAACTTTCGGATAACTTCTGTTATCGATTAAAGTACCCGGATGATAAAGCGGTGAATAACTTGAATTTAAATGAATTGAATTAAATTGGTCCTTTACCCTGTAGAAAAATGAGTCGTCGGCAACGGCTTCCTGACATTGGACATCCGGTGGGTAGATCTGACCAGCCAGGTCGTCGGCATAGGCGGTTAGGGCGTCTGGGTCGTAGCTGCCGGACAGTGACGTCAGACACGCGCTATAAATAGAAACAGCAGGAGAAGCTTAGGTGGCAGTCCTCGGGCGATTTGGTTAGTTTCGAATTTTTCCTATGGGCCTTCTAGTAAATACATAAAAAACACATGTCTGTGGCTTATGAAAATGTTCTACAATTAATTAGCCAACATCATATGATGTTTTCCACTGCATAAAACACTTTTTTGCAAAAATATGTGATTTTGCTTGCATCTGTGTCATGCTGGCATGATTCAGTTGCAGAAGATGCGAAACTGCTGCTCGGAATTTTCGTCCGAAATATTGGCAGCCATTGTATCTGTCAGAAAGGCAGGTCTGCTGCTTGAAAAACAAAACGGTCGGTACCAGTACAGACTATGATCAGTGTGACAAGGTGTGATTGCAGAATTGGTACAATTAGCAAGTATTAGTGCAGTGTCCGCATGGGATATTTGAAATCCATGTTGTGAAATGTGTGGCCGCGGCCAAATAAATGCAGATTTGGGCACATTTTGTGTAAACATAGCAGAGTGCTGACAGCCTGTGCATTATGTCTGAGTTTGCGTTTGTTGTTAATATAGCTCTTGTACCTATCAGGTAGTCAGTGCATGCATCAAACAGATTATGTGATTATTTGAAGTTAAAATATTCCTAAATTTGTTTCGGCTGGTGTCGCGGGCCCGAAAACTCCATAAATTGCCTAAAATGTGTGAGGACTGCCACCTTAGTTCGTTCAGAGCGTTAGCAATCCAGTAAATGCATTTGTTGTTGCTCTAAGCGACACACAGTTACAACAACAACAGTTTAGGCAGAAAACATCTGAAACAAAAAAAAACAGTAGGTCTAACGGGACAGTTTACGATTAAAAAGGGGGTGAAGGATTTTCAATATATTTCAGCACGGACCCTACAAGTTGCACCAGTGTGTGCAGAAAAATAGGTTTATTAATATTTTCTTTAGTGTGTGGGGCTGGAGAATGTGTATTTATGAAATTATTTTCCAACTTCAGAAACTTCTGCTAGCTCTGCTTGCTCTAGCATCATTGTAAATGCGGGTGCCCATAAAGTGGGTTCGGCAGACATAAACAAAGCGGTAGAGTAAAAGTGAGATGGTTATGACGTCAAAAGTAGCATTTTTTACATGTTATTTGATTTGTATGTGGATATATGCACGAGTTACGCATATTTCAATATTGCGCGACTTTAAGAGAACCCAGTGACATATATCCACAAACAAATCAAATAATCTATTTATTATACCCGTATTATTCACAATTTATATGCGCCTTAAACATTAGTGATGATTTAGAAGGAACTATTTTACGAGGTAAAACATAGTTCCGGCATTGACCAATAAATTACGAACTCACGTATATAATAATAAAGCTTACAAGCTGCCGACATTGTTGTCGAAGTAGTCTAGGGTGCATGAAGAGAAAATCCAGTGCTTGATGCGGTTGTAAGCGGGGTCGTCGTGTGAAGTTTCTAATATGGCGCCCATTATGTATGCATGCTCGGAACAATTGTTTCCGGAACTGTCGTGGTACGCTCCCAGGCTGCAACATAATATATAAGTGGTGAGTTTATATGATACTTATTTCATAAATGATCTTACCTAAGTCGTGATTTGGATATCATATTTATTACATATTGTTACATGACTGCCGTTTTTTGACACCGCTCACAGCCGTGTTCAAACGTACAGCGCGTGCTGTTTGACCATGGATGTAGACAATGCTCATCCGGGCCAAGCCAACACCTACGTAATGCATGTGTCATGACGTTACTAGAACGCATCATTACGTCACCAGACCAGTTCACAACGGTCGCATTGGAACTTTGAAATTGAAGCGGCTGCGTCACGCGACGTGTACTGCGGCCGAAGTACCGAAAGTACTGCATAAATGCTCAAATTGTATGATATTTCCGACAGAAATGTAACAATAACGTTCGGCCATGTTCAAACAGTTCTTTCGTATCGCGGCAAACGTTTACCCACGGCTGGACATTGTCGAACCTTATATAAATGATCTTACCTGAGTGGTCACGTGATTTAATATGATATGTATTACATACAGCCTAAACGTATTGGTGTGGATAGTGAAATTGTGTGGATAGTTACTATTTATTTATTTATTTATTTACGTCTCATTAATTGCACACACATGCATTACAACCCATTATATCTGTACTAATGCTGCAGAATTGTCATTATATAGAATTGCGACAGACGATATTTGCACATTGTTTATGTAATACAGTAAGAATATTTACACTGTCCTTACATTCATGATGGAAACGCCCATTCAACGTATTGCGTCTATATCACAGGACATTACATTAGCCCCACGTGACGTCGCGCGACCTTGTTGATTCGTTAAAGTTTGTTAAAGTTAAAGAAGTTACTAAAAATACATGACGTTCATCGTCGTTATCAATAACGTCACGCTATTGACCGGCAACGTTGCTGTTCCAGCAATTGTGACAAAATGGCGTAAACAAGGTTATTCTTAATTGTAACGCCATGTTTTTTACATTTTTGAATCTATCAGAAAATGCAGTGTAAATAAGTAAAAAAAAACATGTACTGTTGCGTTTACTGTGGTGCAAAATACATTTGGTCTGTTTAAAGTCTGCGTGGAGTCGTTTAAAGTTTAAACAGACCAAATGTATTGTGCACCCTAGCAAAGGCAACTTCACATGGTTTTATACTTATATTTACACGGCATTTTCTGATAGTTTCAAAAATGTAAATAACCAAATATGGCGTTACAATTAAGAATAACCTTGTTTTACGTCATTTTGTCGCAATTGCTGGAAACGCAACGTTGCCGGTCAATAGCGGCGTGCAGTTATTGAAAACCTCGTGGAATCTATGGCCGTCAAACGAACGTTAACCCTTTCAACCCTAAGGAACTGGAATAGACTGTGATATGTTAATGTTCCGACCAATCCAATGGTCACAAAATGATTTTCAGATTCGTCCATTTATGAAAAGGGGGTGTTGTTGCTCTAAAAAAATATGACAATTATTTGCAAAAATTGCAGATCCTGAAGAGACGGCTCGTTACGAGCCGGCTCATCTGGATCTGCACTGTTTGCATAAACCGCTATAGCGGGCTTTCGGGTTCAAAGAGTTAGCCAATCAACAGCATGGCGCGACGGCACATGGGCCTCATGTATTGTATTGGGATGTAAACACAATACGTCGAATTGACGTTTGCATTTATAGGTGTAAATATAAACAGTTGTAAACGGTATACACGTGACAGACCCAAGGTGTATGATCACATGTTTCCGAACGGCGTGAAGTCATGCTTTTTAGATGTGTTTGCAGTAGATTTCCTTTAATATCTTTCTAATGGAATGACACAGTTTTATGAAATATACCGCAGCAAATGCGGTGCACGTTGCCCTTTATTGAATAAGCGGCTTTAATCTCATAATTCTGTAGTTTTGACGAAGAATCGGTTGCCGTAAATATAAATAAAAACTATAGAGCACGTGAATGTAGGAAATAAATGGGACTCTTTTCTTTGTGAAAGTTATAAGTTATTGTAATATCTTTCAGAGCATCAATAAAACACACATGCCATCGTATTTGGTGCGCTGCATATCATCAAAATCCGTCAGTTTGTTAAGAAGATTTTAAAGAAAATCTACTGTAAAAATGACGTCACAGATTACGTCAGGTCGGAAAATCGGGTTCGGAAATTACGTGATCCCCCACCTTGAGACCCAAAATGAAAAATAAAAAATGACTGGGCACGGCTCCAGATAAGGAATTAGTAATTGAGTATTGTCACTACATCATTTTTGAAGCAATTGGGTATTTCAAAATAAAATCAAAATAAAATAAAATCACACTACTGTCTTGGCATTTCATTAGAAGATGTGTTTTCTAATATTGTCGCACGTACTTGTGTCCCAATTCGTGCGCTGCTACGGTTGCCATCTCAGCCCCGAGGCTGAACTCGTTAATTGACACCCGGAGTGACCCGCACAGCCTCCCTACGTACGCCACACCTGCAACGGGACACGTGACCAAATAATAATACTTAGAGAATTGTTCGTCCGCCCGTACGAAGAGGTGATTATCGACCGAACAGGCGAATAAACGTGCTCTAAGTAAAATATCCCACTAATGCACGAGTGATTGGGTCTTAAACTAAACAAACAAGTCATCGTAGCGAATCGATATAATGTAGCGGTAGGACCCATTCACGAGGGCATTATTTAAATTTCTTACATTTCAGCCAGTAGATTACATAAATCTAACTGATTTACACCAATCGATAGCAGTAGTTTACACGACTCTCGTGTTTACCATATATGGAGAAATGACGTCAGTGACGTCACAATGACGTGTTTCATTCGACAATAAAATCATGTTCTCGGACACACTCTCTGAAATGGTAAACACGAGAGTGGCATAGACTACAGCCGCACTCCAGAACCGAGTGATGTAATTTTATGTTATATTTCTGTAAACTGCTAATTGAAATATCAGACAATTTATTAATCGTTTATTACGTATTATTTCATAAAATGGGCACACGCAGTGTATTAACATAGTGTAATAAAAATCGTAATACTCGTTAACACCGGTTTCAATGTATGATGATGTGCTTATGTAATAAATATAATCGAACATTTGTGATGATGCAATATGGTCTTTATTAAACACGGCACAGCCTCGTTTCTTATGAAATCAGTATATTATTACATCATCGCGCAAGTAAGATCCTCTATTTATATTACACCATGACTCATGTCTATTTATATACATCATGACTCATGTAAGATCCTCTATTTATATTACACCATGACTCATGTCTATTTATATACATCATGACTCATGTAAGATCCTCTATTTATATTACACCATGACTCATGTCTATTTATATACATCATGACTCATGTAAGATCCTCTATTTATATTACACCATGACTCATGTCTATTTATATACATCATGACTCATGTAAGATCCTCTATTTATATTACACCATGACTCATGTAAGATCCTCTATTTATATTACACCATGACTCATGTCTATTTATATACATCATGACTCATGTAAGATCCTCTATTTATATTACACCATGACTCATGTATATTTATATACATCATGACTCATGTAAGATCCTCTATTTATATTACACCATGACTCATGTAAGATCCTCTATTCATATTACACCATGACTCAAGTCTATGTATATTACACCATGACTAATGTAAGATCCTCTACTTATATTACGTTATGACTCATGTAAGATCCTCTATTTATATTAAACCATGACTCATGTAAGATCCTCTATTTATATTACACCATGACTCATGTAAGATCCTCTATTTATATTACATCATGATTCATGTAAGATCCTCTATTTATATTACACCATGACTCATGTAAGATCCTCTATTTATATTACATCATGACTCATGTCTATTTATATTACATCATGACTCATGTATGATCCTCTATTTATATTACATCATGACTCATGTATGATCCTCTATTTATATTACATCATGACTCATGTAAGATCCTCTATTTATATTACATCATGACTCATGTCTATTTATATTACATCATGACTCATGTAAGGTCCTCTATTTATATTACACCATGACTCATGTCTATTTTAATTACATCATGACTCATGTAAGATCCTCTATTCATATTACACCATGACTCATGTAAGATCCTCTATTTATATTACACCATGACTCATGTAAGATCCTCTATTTATATTACATCATGACCCATGTAAGATCCTCTATGTATATTACTCCATGGCGCATGTAAGATCCTCTATTTATATTGCATTATGACACATGTAATATCCTCTATTTATATTACACCATGGCGCATGTAAGATCCTCTATTTATATTGCATTATGACACATGTAAGATCCTCTATTATATTACACCATGGCATGTAAGATCCTCTATTTATATTGCATTATGACCCATGTAAGATCCTCTATTTATATTGCATTATGACACATGTAAGATCCTCTATTTATATTACACCATGGCCCATGTAAGATCCTCTATTTATATTGCATTATGACCCATGTAAGATCCTCTATTTATATTGCATTATGGCCCATGTATTATCCTCTATATATATCACATCATGACGTATGTAAGATCTTCTATTTATATTACATAATGACGCATGTAAGATCCTCTAATTTTATTACACCATGACTCATGTAATATCCTCCATTTATATTACAGCATGACTCATGTAAGATCACCTATTTATATTACATAATGACGCATGTAAGATCCTCTATTTATATTACATCATGACTCAAGTAAGATTTTCTATTTATATTACATCATGACCTATGTAAGATTCTCTATTTATATTACATCATGGCCCATGTAAGATCCTCTATTTATATTACAACATGACCCATGTAAGATCCTCTATTTATATTACATCTTGACCCATGTAAGATCCTCTATTTATATTACATCATGACCCATGTAAGATCTTCTATTCATATTACATCATAACCCATGTAAGATCCTCTAATTTTGTTACATCATGACCCATGTAAGATCTTCTATTTATCTGTAAGATCCTCTTGTTATATTACATTATCACCCATGTAAGATCCTCTAATTTTATTACATCATCACCCATGTAAGATCCTCCATGTATATGTAAGATCCTCTAGTTATATTACATATTGACCTATGTAAGATCCTCTATTTATATTGCTCCATGAACCCATGTAAGATCCTCTATTTATATGTAAGATCCTCTTTTTATATTACATCACTGACCCATGTAAGATTCTCTAATGTTATCACATCGTGACCCATGTAAGATCCTCTATCTATATGTAAGATCATCTAGTTATATTACATCATGACCTATGTAAGATCCTCTATTTATATTGCACTATGAACCCTTGTAAGATCCTCTATTTATATGTAAGATCCTCTATTTATATTACATCATGACCCATGTACGATCCTCGATTTATATTACATCATGACCCATGTAAGATCCTCTATTTATATTACATCATGACCCATGAAATATCCTCTATTTATATTACAACATGACCCATGTAAGATCCTCTATATTACGTACCTAATACTCCGTTGTTGCCGTTTCTCTCCAGGTCGTATCTGTAATCAATGGATATTAGTTTCCACATCCACCGACACATCCACCGGCGACAGAGTCAGACATATGACAACAGAATGGATTATTTTAATGGGCATTTGGTTTCTACAAAAGTATTTTGTTCCAATCCTCTTACACTGCTTGTATACCCAAAATTGATGTAAATTATAACTTAATAAAACATATTTATACCAAATGCCTATTAAATATTCCATTACCCCACCACATGTTGTAGTACAGTACAGTACGTTTATGCATGTATACTGCACGACAACTGGTGGATGGGGTAGTGGGATTTTAATCGATATTTGTATGTTTGTCATGGGTCACGAGTCCTTCGCCTGTGATATATCAGCTACACATTTCAATTTGTAAATAATAGAAGCATAGCCATTCTCAGTAATGCAATGGTTAAGTTCTAGACAATATGAACAGGTCTTATTAAATGGCAATTCGTCAAATAAACTAAATAATCAGGATGGTATTTTACTCGATTTGATGTTAATCGAACAGTTTAAATATATATTAATTACTTAAATTAGGTGAGACTCGACAGTTCCTCGGACATGTAAATGCGGTACGAAACTACAGATTAAAGAATAGTTGCTTCAGAAATATTAATATATTTCTAAATACAGCGGCATCTTGGACGCCTTTATTGCGAGATTTACCCTGTGAGCGACATAGCGCGATCAAACCCGGCAGACTAGACTGTGAAACGACCCTGGAAGGCGGCCATCTTAGACGCCATTATTGAGAGACTTACCCAGTGAACAACATAGCGTGGTCAAACCCCTGCAGATTAGACTGTGATACGACCCTGGGGAAGGCGGCCATCTTGGACGACATTATTGAAAGACATACCCTGTGAACAACTTAGCGTAGTCAAGCACCGGCAAACTAGACTGAGACACGACCCTGGAAGGCGGCCATCTTGGACGCCATTATTGCGAAACTTACCCTGTGAACAACATAGCGTGATCAAACCCTGGCAAACTAGACTGTGACACGACCCATTCTTGGAAGGCACCCAACCCTTCTAAGGCTGCGACCTGTGTCGGCGTGTAGCTTGTATCTTTGAAATTCTCCGTCCAGGGGGCGCCTTCTGGCATCTAAGTCGCGAAGGAAATTTGAAATGCTGTAGTCAGTTGTTTTTATTTATAGGTTAGTTATTTCTCCATGATACTGCTGCATGAGAATCGATCCATACATGTTTGTCCGCATGTACGGGGAGATAATCCGCGATCTTTAGCGAGTGCACAGGAGTAGAACCGTGCTCTATGTTATTTTTCTCTCACCCCCATATGCATAGTTTAATATGTAAGTGGATATATGCAAGAGTTATGCACGCAGCGTTATACAAATCAAATAACCTGTTGTATTATATACGTAAATCACTAGCAATTTATATGCGCCTCAAGAAAATATAATCAAAATAAACAAATTAATGGTGATTGAGAAGGAACTATTTTGCGAGTTGAAACGTTGTCCCGGCACTAATATGATCTCACGAGACGTCAATAACGTATGGACAAATATTGACGACTTGCGTTGCATTGTGTTTCAATGGGAAACGAAAGTACAGTACGTATATAATAAGACTGGTGCTTATAATATCATGGGGTCAAATCTCAAGAATACGCGTGATGTGGGGTAAGCAACTACATATACGTTTCTAACAACTTTTTTTTCTCACAACTTTGTTTAAGTTCGCGCTTAATATTGTCCCCATTATCTGCCAACATTGTGACGTTTTCCCGCTATTTCTGATAAAATTGTAGGAGATTAGTACTTATTGTTACATTACCGACGTTGTTTGGCACCGCTCACAGCCGTGTTCAAACGTGCAGCGCGTTATGTTTGACCATGATTGTAGACAATGCTCATTCCGGGGCCAAGCCGACACCTACGTAATGCATGTGTCTCATGACGTTACTAAAACACGCGATTACGTCACCAGACCAGTTCACAACGGTCGCACTGAACTTTTGAAATTGATGCGCCTGCATTACGCGACACAGTACTGTGCCCCGGAATATGTATATGTAAATCTGCTGTTTGAATGGAACGGGTTATCAAAGTACCTTAAGTACTGCATATATGCTCAAATTGCATGATATTATAGACGGAAATGTAACGATAACGTTCGAACATGTCCATCCGTGGGTAAACGTTTGCCGTGGCACTCTGGAACTGCCTGCGGCATTGGGGTTCATTCAGTTCCTCGTGCCACAGCAAACGTTTACCCGCGGCTGGACACTGTGGAACCTTATATGTGTACACACATTTGTTTAAAATTGCATAAACTCGGAGTACAATACATCAGACAATACCCGCGAAAATTATTGAATAAAATCATGAGCTCCCGTGGTGGTTTTATACTTATATATACATTGCATTTCATGATATTTTCAAAAACATAAACCACCAAATATGGCATTAAACATTAAAATACATCTTGTTTAACCAAAAGTGTCTCGCAACTGCGATTTTGCCGGTCTAAAGCCTGTGAAGATTAATGACGTCAAACAAACTTTAACCAATAAACAACATCGCAGTATCACGTGGGGTTAATGTATTTACAGAAACTTGATCGCAATTGGTGAGCTACTGATCATGCTAGAGCGTCGTCAGTGGCAATTTAAATATTTCTAAATAGTTCCGGAGTCCACAAGTTAAAGGGAGACTACTCACGTCGGCAATGTGGCTAATTATAAATACAATGTATCTAAATAGTTCCCAGGTCAAAGGGAGACAACTGACGTCAGCAATGTGGCTAATTATACATACAATGTATGTAAATAATTCACAGGTCAAAGGGAGACTACTTACGTCGGCAATGTGACTATCTATAAATGTGTAAAGATTTCCAAGGTCAAAGAGAGACAACTCACGTCGGCAATGTGGCTATTTATAAATGTGTAAATATTTCCGCGGTCAAAGGGAGACTACTCACGTCGGCAATGTGCCTATTTATAAATATGTAAATACTAATAATAATAATACTCACATCGGCAATGTGAAGCCCGGCAAATAGAATGTCAATGGTGTAGCCCCGGCCCGTCACACTCTTGTACCGTAGGTCAATCTGTATACATATAACACATACTGTATATCGCTGTACCTAACTGTTTATTGAACAATTAATCCGAATAGGCTGTCACGTAGGGCGACATACAAGTCGTCCTGCGTGACAGCCAGACACTTCGGGTATTCAACAATGTGTAATTGCCTAGGCCTAACTAAGTTAACCATCTCTTACATATAGTATACAATAACAAGACAATATGCATATATGTTATATTCATATATCACATCACTCACAGATATTGTGGTGCGGGCAAGCCTACCATAGCCAGTGATATGCTGCCCGACCTTGCCTATATTACACGTTTCTGAAAAGGAAGACCCAATTTCGGACGCTTTAGTCATGTAACCATGCTTAAACTGATTTACTATTTGGCAAACAACAATCATGGCATATTGACACGTACAAATGTCTAGCTAGTGGTACAGAAAATAACAAGAACTGGCATCGTAAAACTAAGTTAATCCCCTGGCTGGCAGCCTTAATGAAAAATCAAGTCCTCAGTGACCTTGATCTTGGGCGGTCGGCCGTGGATCGTATGCAAAACGAAGACACACACTGTGGTCAAATAGTATCCAAATCGTTGAAGAGTTCATGAGCTATTGAAAACAAAAACAGTTTTGCCTTACAAACAAGGTGAACATAAGTCCCCAGTGACCTTGACCTTGGGCGGTCGGACGTGTGTCGTGTGCAAAACAAAGCACCATCCCTAGACACACATTGTAGTGAAATATTATTAAAATAGGTGAAGTGGTTCATGAGGTATTGGAAAAATATGTGTTACTAGCGTACGTACACACGTACGCACTCACGTACGTGCGTACATACATGGAAAAACGCTATATCCCCTCTTGCTTATCGGCGAGGGGATACTAATACAAAACAATCTGACCGTACCTACTGTCTGTTTCACGAAACCTGCCCAAATTTTACGGCTATATAAACAATGCAAATGCAATATTGTTTTCGATAATATTAAATTATAGCAAATTATAATAATGAGCATGACGGTACCGGTGTTTGATTGATGAAATGGGGAACAGTGCAGATCCTGATCCGACTGTGCGAATGCACATGTGGATCTGGATCTACACTGGTCGCATAGCCCATACTCCCCATTTCCCCCGTCACAGTCACATATCAAGAGACACTAAGTTAGTAGTATATATGTAGCAGTACCTACCGCATTTATAACAAAGGCATAATACTGCTCAATTTTCCCTTTCGCATCTTCGTCTTTAGCAACTGTGGTGTCCGCCGTGGAACGGTCAAACCAACTGGAACGAACGTGATCTCGTAAATGTATGATAAATGGAATGTCATTTATCTTGAATTCAACGTAGAACTATGTGATTCATGTTGACCAGTGTATCTCCTGATCAAATAGCACACTCCTGCATCCTGATAACAATATATTGATTGCCGTGTGGTTCATTGATCGAATGATGAACAGTGCGGATCCTGATCAGACTGTGCGGCTGATCTTGATCTACACTGATCACAACACCCATGCGCCACAACTCATAGTCACTAATAATGACTCGTTTGTGTTGTTCATGGAACATAAATGTCGAAAATCGTAAAAACGTCCCTTTAACATTAATAAATACAATGGACCTCTCGTAACCGGACACCCGGGAGGTCCCCATGGTGTCCGGGTTAGCGAGAATCCACGACAGTAAATCAAACATATACTGAAACGATTTAATAACGCAACACGGAGGTGAACATGTTATTTATTCACCATTGCATAATTTCGCAAAACATTGTATTATGAGGGATAAATAGCAATTCATTATATATCCACATAACCTGGAATTAATAAATCAAAGTCACGTGGTACACTGCGGTCACATGATAATCACATACGGTGCCCAATAACGTCTGCCTCCTTGTTGCGTTTGTATATGTTATCTCCCTTGAGAGAGCATATTGTGTCACGCAAATTTCTATGGGGGCAGCCATTGATCGTGCTACGCCAAAACGGCGAGTACGACCAAGAAACTAGTGCCCTGTGCCAACTTATCCTATGGCGTTGTGGTCTGCCTTGCTAAATATATAAAACTCTACATATACTATTCTCTATAGTGTTCGCAGTTTTGTGCTCAGTTTATCAGTTAAATTCTGAAAAATACGAATCAAGACATTTCGTGCGTATGATTACAGTAGCTGTTATCTTTAGTTCTCACAGTTAGGTAGCAGTGAACAGATAGCTGCCAGTTTCGTACATTTTCTTCGGGGAGTTTCAAACAGTAATTTATTCTAGTAAAAAACGTATGTATGGGAATGGGTTTGCACCATCAGAGTACATTTGCCTCTGGATGATGATTGAGAAAATATGCTATTTTCAGTCTCTAATTCCGCAAGTGATAATTTTTTGTGGAGATAACATATTTCAGTACATTCAGTACTTTGATTAAATCGTTTCAGTATATAGCACACAGTGTCACGTTTGTGATGTATTGTGGTTATGAACAAGGGTCATATGGCGGTGTTTTATGGGTTATTTCGGTATCTCTGGTGGTTTGGGTGCATTGTTACCCACATACAATTTACGTCACATTTAACTAACGATAAAACATCAAAAAATTTATATTAGAACTTGGGTGACGTTTACCTATGGAAAAAATGTTCATTATTATTTTCCAAAAGAATTATAGATTACCACACCACAGGAGCCTCGTCCCAGCGAGACGACTCTAATTGGCGCAATATTTAATTGTGCAGATACACCAACGCATGCTTTAATCCGGCCAATATTTGTCAATTACAATGTATGTAACATTGTAGCCGCCATCAGGTGCATGTGTTAACTTTGGTATGTATAATATACTCACGTGAGCGTTGTTTGACAACACGTGTGTTTCGACTGCAAGGTGTTGTTATGTGTATGACATTTAAACATTTGGTAGTTGTACTAACAATGCACCTGAATGATTGACCGTTTGATGGCAGGAGGTGACGATAGTTTATATCTGTAAAGTAAGCCATACAAATAACGGCCACTGATAATCATTTGGTCCACTTGGTTAACTTGCGACGCATTAGACCCTGGCACTTTCCCAAATTGGTGGCATTACAATATGTCAAGGTGTGCATCATCTTCAATCTCATTGGATGCGATTCTTGATACTCCCTATTCCTTTAAATACTATTGGTTGCTAATGACGTATTAAGATGGCGGTGATCATCAGCAGGAGGAGCTTGACGAAGGGTATATAAGGCCGAATTAGCTCAGTAGGTATAGCAACGCGAAGTAGGCAATCACAGTAAATGCTACTTTTATTTAGCAACTTTAGATAGCTTAATACACTTGTAAAATAATTGAATTGTAGGTGGACTTGAGTTTTGTCAATTAACTTCCAACAACACTACTTGTATACTGGCCCGAGGATTTCCGAGCAACACTTAGGCCATAGCAAGTTCTTTCTCGGTTAATCATCCGAGTGGGGGTAGGTTTTGAACTTGAGTGGTTCTGTGAAAAAAACAAACACACCGTGTATGCTATGTTACACTATTTACAGGTGAAGCAATATTAGTATTTTTTCTTATTTTGTCTAAAGTTTGTGGCTGAAAAATTTATGTTAAAAACTTCCACAACCCTTTGCAGGGTTGAGGAAGTTTTTAGCATAAATTTTCTTCGTTCTTTTCAAGTCCTTGTTTGTTTTTACCGGATACACATGTAGGTTTTGGTCAACTGGGTGGACGCTTAACATAGAACAGATATGATATGACCTTACTACGAATATATCTTGTAGTCGGCCACTATAAGCACCTCGACAGCATACAGATCCGTCTCCCGGCGGTGCCGACCCCCGGACTGTCGGCCCGACGGTTCCTCATCTGTCTGTCGACCCGTGGCTGAAATGATGGTGAAAATGTAGTGCAGTAGAATTGAGATAGAAATGTACCTTTCCTTCTTGATATTTTGTTTGGAAAATGTAATTCAAAACATGATTGACTGGCTGGCTGGCTGGCTGGCTGGCTGGCTGGCCGGCCGTTCGTTCGTTCGTTCGTTCGTTCGTTCTTCGTTCGTTCGTTCGTTCGTTCGTTCGTTCGTTCGTTCGTTCGTTCGTTCGTTCGTTACGTTCGTTCGTTCGTTCGTTCGTTCGTTCGTTTCGTATTCGTTCGTTCGAGTTCGTTCGTTCGTTCGTTCGTTTCGTTCGTTCGTTCGTTCGTTCGTTCGTTCGTTCGTTCGTTCGTTCGTTCGTTCGTTCGTTCGTTCGTTCGTTCGTTCGTTCGTTCGTTCGTTCGTTCGTTCGTTCGTTCGTTCGTTATTCGTTCGTTCGTTCGTTCGTTCGTTCGTTCGTTCGTTCGTTCGTTCGTTCGTTCGTTCGTCACACAAATGTGTAGCTGTGTATTCCGTAATACATATAGCAAATATCAATGTGTTTATTTGTCGACATTGAATATGTGAGGTTACCAGTATCTGGCGGCATCACAAAGTCGTTAACGGTGGGTCGTTCCTCTTGTATCTCCGTGAGGGTGTGGTTGGGGTGGGTGCCGTCCGGCGGCTGGACCAGGTACGTCTTGTTGTCTTGGATTATCTCTCCGAACTGTTACAATATGCATTGTTACAATATAGGCAGTACATTGATCAGGTTTGGCTAGGAAACGCGTAGGAATTCTGAGGCTAGACAAGATAAGTATTGCAAGTTGCAATTATCGAGATAATCAAATGAGACAAAGTCTATGCTGAAATTACAAATCAGTAGAAAATGTTTGTCGCACAGCAAAATTAAGAGAATTTAGCTTTTCACAAATCTGGTAATAAAACAATATAGGATAGTGTATCAAGAGAAACGAGCAATATACACATTTTCAACCAGCATAGATAACTTCATACTGCATAGTTGACCAACATGTATAACGTAGACACAAACAACCGGTAATTATTTATAGCTGTATACTGAAAACTGAATAACAAGTGAACATTATATAAATTACTTCTATCTGCAATATTGACAAAGCGACAAGGCTGAAAGTTCAAAAATAGTTGAACATATTTTCAGTATTACATAATTGCGAAAATTAGTTTATTATGCTCCATAAAGGTACACAATGAACTGTAATAAATCAACAATTTATTTTTACATTTATGCTGTTTTGTAATCACTGTAACGTACATGAACACGAGTCTGATCAGGGTTTGTACTGTTCGCTGTGAAGTCTTGACTACTTACACAGCCGCGAGTGATTAATATTTCGGTGACAAACACACTCGTCTCCAATTATTAGCTTCAAAGTACGTGAAAATCAAAGTCTAATTTGGTTATTTTGTTCACAAATAATTTTACCGACAACACGGTCACGCCTGATATTTGGTATGTAGCTTCGTTATCATGTGCAGATGCGCAAAGTGAATTCGGATTTTTCATCCGACCCTCCATCATGGATTATCTCCCCCTTTCGGACTCAGAATTTCCCATTTTTTCCTTGTAACTCGAAAAACTTGTTCACCTTCATACCTACGCGCCTGATATTTGCTATGTAGCTTCGTTATCATGTGCACATGCGCAAAGTGAATTCGGATTTTTGATCCGACCCTCCATCATGGATTATCTCCCCCTTTCGGACTCAGAATTTCCCACTTTTTCCTTGTAACTCGAAAAACTTTTCACCTTCATACCTACGCGCCTGATATTTGGTATGTAGCTTCGTTATCATGTGCAGATGCGCAAAGTGAATTCGGATTTTTCATCCGACCCTCCATCATGGATTATCTCCCCCTTTCGGACTGAGAATTTCCCTATTTTTCATTGTAAGTCGAAAAACTTTCTTACCTACATTTTTGATATTTGATATGTAGCTTCGTTATGATGCGCAAAGTGAATTCGGATTTTTTATCCGACCTTCCATCATGGATTATCTCCCCCTTTCGGACTTAGAATTTCACTATTTTCCCTCGTAGGTCGAAAAACTTTTTCACCTTAATACCTACGCGTCTGATATTTGGTTCGTAGCTTCGTTTTGATGTGCTGATGCGCAAAGTGAATTCAGATTTTTTATCCGACCCTCCATCATGGATTACCTCCCCCTTTCGGACTTAGAATTTGGGGAAAGTGGGTATATTGCGATGGCGCGCCATCGACGTTTTCTAGTTCAGTATGTTAACATGAAACATGTGTTCACACTTTGTATACTTTGTATACTTTGTATAATGTGTTTATATGACGAGAAACTATGTAATAGTTTAAGTTAATAAAACATTTTATTCTATTCTTAATCAACATAAACCGGTTGTACATGAAGCTAAGACAAAATGAGATGACGAATTAGCGGATAAAATATAAATTGGAAGGTAGTCTACACAAACCATTCTACAACACTATACGTTCTAAACTTAGGAATTTTCAGTACAAATTGTTGATGAGAATTGTCGCTACAAACGATTATTTACATAAGTGTAACATTGTCAGCTCCAATTTGTGTGATTTTTGCGCCATACATGTAGCTCCAGAAACAAATAAGCACCTTTTTTTGTAATGCTCTATAAGCCAACAATTTTGGTCACAGCTGAATACCTTTTTAAACAATAACAATATTGTATGTAATTTGGATTGGCACACTATTTGCTTCGGGCAATATGTATAAGTAAGTAAGTAAGTAAGTAAGTAATTTGTTTATTATAGTGACATGTGTTGAACGAAACAGGGAATATGTACAATATAATATTGACGAAAACACCTATGGACCTATATGTCACTTTCAAATGTTAGGTAACAAATGTATGTGTAAATATACAATATAAAATAAATAATTAGCACCTAGTTTGAGCAGTATAGATCATGTATATGATTAAGTGTAGGTAAAGCTGAATTGGCCTTAATTTCGCGACGCCACATCTGCTTAATACAGGCATCTTGACGTCCCGGAATTAGGGCCACTTCACGTTCAAAGTTTTCAATTACATGATAACAGTTCAGACAATGATCGACATGCAAGTGTTGTATCATACAATGTAGTACTGTGAGTGTGACCTGTGGGTAACGGATTGCACAGATACAATTGCCTGAGGTAGGTTATTATCGATGTATAGTATTGACAATGAAGGACTATTTACCACATTACTTAATATATATATGACTTTTTAAACAATAACAATATTGTATGTAATGTTGATTGGCACACTGTTTGATTGGCACACTGTTTGATTGGCGCACACTGTTTGATTGGCACACTGTTTGATTGGCACACTGTTTGATTGACACACTGTTTGATTGGCACACGTTTGATTGGCACACTGTTTGATTGGTACACGTTTGATTGGCACACTGTTTGATTGGCACACTGTTTGCTTTGGACAATATATATACATATCATGCACCAATACGCACAATAGTTTTTGAAAAACATTTTTGGTATAATGGCGGTTTCACTATTACGATTTACACATAAAGGACACATTCTAACACCATAAAAATACATATTTCGCAAACAGGGTTCCCAAACACATTGATGTCACGTGGTTTGACTCCGGTTACTGCCATTGTGCAGGTGTACACATGTAAACAGAGCTTCTATCTAGCAGAGTCTCTACTTCCATAATTACCTAGTATGTAAAAAAACAGCAGAAAATGAAAGAAGTAAAAATGGTCGCGAAAACCAAAATCTACACATTTTGTTTGTAAAACATGGATAAGCCCCCGTGGCATACTGGACTCTAACTGGAGAAATTTTTACAAATGTTTCGACGTAAATGTACACGGACGGACGTACACAATGCTGTGTTTAGGAAAATTGTAACCAGTTTGACATCTGAGGTATTCACCTATGTAACTAACATTGATACAAGTGCATGTATATGTATCCCGGTTGTACGTCTTCGTGTCGGGTAGTGCTTTTGGATTAAGTTTCCCATTTCGAAACAGACATTTACTGTCAATACTACGGAGCCCCGCAGGGACGTAGAATTCCTTTTTTATTAATTCGTTCCCACGAAATAACAATTCGTTTCCTCAATTTAACAAGTCGATCCCACGAAATAACAATTCGTTCCCTCGAATTAACAATTCGTTCCCACGAAATGACAATTCGCTCCCTCAATTTAACAATGCGTTCCCTCGCATTAACAATTCGTTCCCATGATATAACAATTCGTTCCCACGAATTAACAATTCGTTTCCGTGGGAACGAATTGATATTTCGTGGAATCGAATTGTTAAATTGAGGGAATGAATTGTTAATTCGTGGGAACGAATTGTTAACTAACTGTTAAATTGAGGGAACCAATTGTTATTTCGTGGGAACGAATTAATACAAAAAAGAAATATACCGTCCCCTGCGGGGCTCCGTACCATACAAGGACAAACTACATATCGAATATCTAAGTCGTCATTTGTGGCTGTGACTGGAGAAACGGGGCTCATGTCTATGTTTAATATGAAGGTTCTTCAGCGAGTTTACGGATTTCAGAAGAAACGAGGCTATATCGAGTTTCTTATGAAATAGGTCAACGAACAGGTATATGATTTTGTTGATGTACGTAAAGCCTCAATCGCCAAATAGTGGATCTTACATGAGTGGCGGCTTAATAATTATGGTATTTATTAAACGAGTTTAACGATTACATATGTAACGAGGCTATGCCGGGTTTCTTACGAAATCAATCAACGTGTTTCATAATACATATTATATTAAATAAACACACATATTATGTTACATTTCTTACATAAGCATAACATCATTCATTGAAGTTGAGGTTGTAGTGAAAATATTAGTTCCAGCAGTTTATTAGCATTTTGAATACATCGTACTATTAAACTGTGAAAGTTAACTGCAAGCAACGCGTGGCGTTAGTATATACGGAGCTCCAGATAAGGTGTGTATTGGCGTATTTTGCGCACTTATTTTAGCAGAATACGCATTCATTATCAAAAGTGGGAGTACAAAATACTCGCAGCAATGTGAAACTACGAATTTATTTTCAAATTGAGTAGTGGAAATATAAAGTTTAAAATTGATTTAGTTGAGTTTTGCTTTTTGCAGCTCAAATAGGTGAATTTTTAAATTTGTTTTATTTTTTATATTTTTTTTCCTATTTAATAAGGAATACAAGCAATACTACATTTGTAAAAGTAAAATACACATTGAATTTGAAATATGGGGGTATAACACTATTTAGATGCAAAACTAATCTGGAGCTCTGATATACATGTACCTTTTTAACCAAAATTTTAATTCTAGGTATTATATCATAACTTGTTCTCCGGGAAAACTGCTTAAGGAATTTTGAAATGCTCATGCCCCGGACACATGTCACGTTTCGAACGTAATGAAGTTAAACAGTGAACGTGACAGATACGAATAATTATAGTCTGTACACACCAGGGTGTCCGGTTTCACCCGCGTGCATAGAAATCAACTACACCTTGAAACCCGTCATCTTCCGCTTACGAAAATAAATTAACATGACACATAATAGTATCACATCTTTGATACATTTTCCAGTTTTGTTTCTGCATTTACACAACACATGGGCAATGTATGGACATGAGGATGTGATAACACAGTTAGATCACGTTTGTCCGCATGTACGATCGATAATCCACTCGCTAAAGCTCGCGGATTATCTCCTCGTACATGCGGACGAACCGTGGTCTAACTGTGGCATAGTATTATTATTGCGTACTGGCAATCTATACGTCCGTACATACAGTCAACGTTATTATTTTTTTATATTTGATAAAACATTTGAGTCCTGTGTCAGGTTGGGTGAATTTCGGGGAAGATCTAAAAACGTTCATTTCCTTGGATGCTAAAAACGTGTTATATGGCAGCCATGTGGATTAAGAAAATGCTATTTTGGCGCAATATCTGCAAATTCACATCATATTCCATAATAAAAGGAATTCAATACTATATATACTATAAAACATTTATACTAATGTCCATTCTTGTCCAAATAAAAAATGTCTTCATCCGATTTGGAATGTGGAACAAACAGCCGGACGGACGGCACTGACAATACTTATATTGTTTTATCAAAACAGCATTTACAATGCATTTAAATGTCAATAACATAATTATATGATGATTGGCAGATGCTTTCAGTACCCATGGCAAACGACGTCCATCATACAATCTACGGTGTGTCGGTAACTGGTACCATTGACTAACTGGTTACTTCACAATATGTAGCACGTGTTTTTGCACCAACGGCGGAGCGGTGCATTATGGGACATGTATACTACATGTATACATGTCCCATAATGCACCGCTCCGCCGTTTATGGGGTACATATATATATATATATATATATATATATATATATATATATATATATATATATATAGTATACATATTTATATTAACTTACAAATGAATACTGTTGTCCATTTCCGTCGTGGTTTGTCTCCACCATGAACGCTGACCCCTTGGCCACGTCTTGATAGTAACCCACCGTCTGCAATGTACACATGCACAATGAAACCTCTCTAAACCGGACACCCTCGGAGGTCCCCAGGGTGTCCGGCATAGAGAGGTTTCACTGTACTGCTTCAGGACTATGAGTAAACGATACAAACGTTATATATGAGAGAAGTATTTTGATGTTGTACCTGAAATGATGTGCGATATCACATGGAAATTATTTACAAAATGTATGATATTTTCCGGAAATGATGTCGAAAATTGACGAAATCTTCAGAGCATCTGCTACGAAAATTGCAACACATGTCGACCTTATATACAGAAGATATCACAATTTATGTCACTAGTTTTCATGTAAAATCGCACATGTACATGTATCTATGTATACAGTAACATGGTTTGTCTTGTGTGCGGCTGTCACGGGAGATATGAGGCTTATTGGATGTACGACCAGTCTATCCCCTGATCCGATAACTCACTCATGTAGCCTGATATGTACATGTATATACTGTGTGTTACAAGCCGGCAGATTTGGATCTATACTAGTTACACGTGTAAGCCACATTGCTCCAATCACGGCCAATCAATATGTATCATTTTAATAAATAGAAACCAAAGGTTGTTTGTAGGCCAATATATATTCACGAACACGAACAAACAAATATATATATGGGTCGCGCTCTGTGAAATCCAGCTTTAATGACAACATTTTCAATTTGCATTTTTTTACATCTTTTGATGCGGACACCTTTTAAAAACAATATGCTGAAAAGAAAATGCAAATATGTTTCATAGTGTTTGCTTTATCTCATTTTTTGTAGCACCATGTCAATCACACAAGGAAAAAAAGTAACCTCATCGAGAAAATGACGTTATTGAAACGCCGACGTTTTACAATGCACCACAGTAGAAATGCGTATTCATAGACTCATTGAACGTGCTTGTTGTAAACTGTATTTGCTGATAAGGTACACTAAATGTATCTACAAGTGTTAGTATGAATACTATGAAACATTGAACAGAATAAAACTATGATATGTACATGTAGTAAACAAACCAAACGCACCACTATCAATGTTAAATCTATAATTAGCCGACATGTGACTTCGTAATTTGCTACTATCGCCAACTATCACAGATTATGCATAAACATGTACCGTCAGAAAGATACATTGCAATTATTTGACAATTGAGTTCAGAATCTAATTGACGTTATTTACGTAAAAGTTAATTGTGACGTCATTTATTTATGTACACATTACGTCACTCACCAAGGACCAAACACAAACAACTAAACGACATTCCTGGTGTTTGAAATTGAAACAATCTGTGATTGAAACAAATCCACTATTTTCTGTAGAAATGAATGACCTGAATTTGGTTAGAATTTGGATAGGCCTATGGCTGCACATATCAATGACTTCAGCGCCCAATTGTGTCTAGAGGGTAGTCGGACACCCCCGGGGAGTTTTAAACAAATTAAACATCGACTGTCCATACCCGACTCTCGGAATTAAATTTACATCTCAGAAAGCGGAATGTATAGTTCTTAAAATCCAAAGTGGCCAACAGAACATTCAGGGCAAAATTAACCATTACTGTGTATTTTTTAAATGTGTGTCGGTTTGAATTTTTGATAATGGGTTTACCATTTGAAAACAAATATATATACATGTACATAAACATGTCAATGTCTGGAAAATGTGTCGATGTGACATACATGATTGTATAATTGTTATAAAATGTTCTGATAAAAATACCGGCAGTAAGCATAATAGTACTGTATACACTGTATCCTTATATAATTAATTTGAAAACGAAACTTGCAATTTAATTGTGTTTATTTCAGAAAAAGTACATTCAACGCCTGTGTAAACAAATAAATTATTGGCCAACCAAGCCATGCTAAAAAGCACCGTGGCGTACGTACATGTATTTTGAATTCATGTCTGCACACTATATAATCAAGTCTAAATGTGTACCGACCACGAAATTGCGACATTTGTTTGAAGCGTCTCGTTTGAATTTAGACGCGTTGAATCTGCAAATATATAAGTTGTGTATTAGGCGCGCCCCCGGAGGGCCTACCGCCGGACCCACCTAACAGTCGAAAATATAGTAAACTGTTTCAATTAAGACGTCCCGCCCCCCCCCCCCCCCACCCTAACCTGAATTCCTGGATCCGCTCCTGGTATTTGCTTTATATTATTTACACGCCTCCGACTAGAACGTCCCTTTGACAAAAATACAATAAAGCACGCAGCCATCCAGTGTTTAGTAGTAAGTAAATTAACAACGATCTAAAGTAGGACTTCTTAAATTTGCAAATGTTGGAGACATGTGCATCTTCGCAGCCTGATCAGTGTCTGCACTGATTGCAAAAATACTAGTAAAATATATACCATACATTCATATAACCATAAGTGGTAAATTAAAATAATATTTAACAGTTATCAAACGGCAATCGTACGGCTGATGTAATGTGATATTTTTGAGAGTCGCACAAAATTACGTGACATTAGAAGGTACATGCAAGTGGTTGCAGATACAGATACAAATCAGTAGGCTACGTCCCTGGGGCCCGTTTCACTAAACTTCGTACGACTAAAATGTTCGTAAGTACAAAATTAAGATAGTCTGTAAATTCCACATTAACAACATTGTCCTGTAAACAATTATTGGATTTACATTTATTGAGCAGCCTATGCTCAATATTTGTAAATCAATCAATTGAAATTTCCAGAAGATCCTAGATTTGCACTTACGAACATTTTAGTCGTACGAAGTTTAGTGAAACTGGCCCCCGGTGGCTACAATTATGTTCGCACTAATGCCTGTGACACAATACCAACACACTAAATACTAAATAATAAAACATGTTTGGCCCAGTGTCAACATGATGCGATATGCCAGGAGCCGCGTAATTAGCACTACCATATTTTTTCGAAACATTCGACGGTGAACCAGTAAATCAAATGAATTAAGACATAGGCCCAGTTCTATCCGTGTCTAATTTTATCCAGAATACGTGTCACCGTTAATGAGCCAACTGTTTACATTTTCTTTAATAAAAGTAACGGTTGCGGGCACACTTTCACGTAGTCTGACCGGGTCTGACCGGCCGTCGGCACTAACCACCCCCATCAGTAAACACGTTTAAACCCAAGTTGATATCTTATATTGCGCATGACATAATGTACATTTCCCCGTGAGTTTTAAATTTGCGACAAACAGTGCAGAAAGTATTGCCATTACGAATTAAATCGTTTTCCATAGAACGACATCTGTAAACCAAGACCTTTTCATAAATATGATAATGCAATATGTAGATCTGTGTATACGTAGACACATAATTAAGTCATGAATACATGAATGCAGTGTTACCCGAGTGTGTCTACATATTTCAAAAATCGGTTGTCAAGTTCAAATGAAAGTTAGCGTTACTCATCAAAATGCGTAATGCAGTGTAATCTATAAATAAATCCCAAAATCGGAACTGGGTTTGTACAGCGTGTACGGTTCCGTCTTAGACGTCCGAAAATACCCGACCCCGCTCTAATCTGAACGGGACCGTATAGCATTATGATTACATAATACTGATATTGTTATGTGTTATCTAAATATACCGGTCGTATGGTTACTTAGTTTCAAATGTCGTTTCACAAGTCGTCCATATAATATATTATAAAAATCATAAATGCAATATGCCCATTTGTATAAAAATAATCGATAAAATTACTACGTATTTCCTTGAAGGAAACCGAAGAAAAAAAAGACAACTATCTGAACCACTATGAAAACAACTGTACAATTCTGCCACGCATATCCAACATTAAAATATTTGTGAGCCGTAAAGCGTACGGCTATAAATAGGACAACTTATTGCAATGACGCAACAATTCCAAGCGTCAAAATCCGACGTGACGTTGGTAAATTTATATGTCATTTTCAGCCTTTCATAACGTTGTCATTAAGGCTGGTTTTCACAGAGCGCGGCCCATATATATTCACCAACACGAACAAACAAATATATATATATATATATATATTCACCAACACGAACAAACAAATATATATATATATATATATATATTCACCAACACGAACAAACAAATATATATGTACATATATTCAGGTACGTATCTAGACAAAGGCATCTTTATGTATGACGATGATATATTTTGAATGAAAATACATAAAACTTTGCTGAAAAACAAAAACAAATTATTTCGTTCCGTCATTCGTAATAAATGGTTATATAGTTATCGTGAAACGATGTAGACTTCAGTGGTCTGTTAATGGCATAAATATGTTATTATTCACATATAGGATTGTTAAGGAACTAAATGCTGCGGTCGCTAGCGCTCCCTTGCATATAATTCCTTAAAATCCAATATGTGTTATACATACATGCGACTGTGGTACATTTTGGTAGATGATTTTCCCTCGCCTCTCCACCGTAACGGGAACCCTGGCCCCGACCCTGGGGTTCCGGTGTAGGTGAAGTCGAGCCGTGTGTGACCCCGCGGGGAATGCAATGTCAAGGTCATCGGGAAGGTCATACGAGGATCGCTTTTCCCGGCCGGGGTAGGTTGTATACAGTCGAATCTCAATTTCTTTATCTTCTGAATCTGAAATAGTATTTTAATTCATAAAGTTGGGTGTACGTGCATTAAAAATCATAATAATGTTGATTACATAAAATATGCAATAAAATGATAATACACTAGTGTAATAAATATGCAAATGAGGAAAACATGTTAGGTGGACATTACAGCTTCAACGTAGTGTGGTGTGCTTATGTAATAAATATAATCTAACATTTGTGTTGGTTGAATATGAGATATAGCCTTGTTTTTTAAATCAGTAAACTCGTTGAATAAAGATCATATTAAATCGTCACTCATGTAAGATCCTCTATGAAATAAATGTGTAACTGAGATGGTTAAAGAAACAGGTTAAGTGAAAAGTGCAGTTTCAATGTATGATGATGTGCTTATGGAATAAATAATTATACACTTGGGTCGAGTTCATATGATATTTATTAAACTCGTTGCCCGCACCATAAATTTAGGCGTCATCTCGTACTGTATTCCCACTCAGTGTATAGAGGATATTACACGAGTGATGATTTAATATATGATATTACTTACACGAGTTTACTGAATTCAGTTGAGTTTCTTGTGTAATCAATTAACGAGTTTAATAACTACAGGATCTTACTTGAGTTATGATTCAATATCATAGTTATTAAACGATTTTATAAGAATAGGATGCTATGCCGAGTTTCTTATGAAATTAGTCACCGAGTTTAATGTATATCACGTTACATCAACACACATGTTAGATTATATTTATATAAGCATAACACCAAACATTGACGCTGTACTGTACAGAGCCCCGCAGGGGACGTAGAATTTTTGTTGTTATTAATTCGTTCCCACGAAATAACAATTCGTTCTCTCAATTTCACAATTCGTTCCCACAAAATAACAATTAGTTCCCTCAATTTAACAATTCGTTCCCACGAAATAACAATTCGTTCCCTCAATTTAACAATTCGTTCCCACGAATTAACAATTCGTTGCAACGAATTAACAATTCGTTCCCTCAATAATGCATTCGTTCCCACGAAATAACAATTCGTTCCCACATAGGGCTCCGTAGTACTGTTCACCTAGAAAATGTTTCTGAAGCCGCTCTCGTTTACATGTATACTACACTAGTGCAAGAGTGACACCAGGGGAGGTTCGATGGGTGAGCCAGAGGAATTTTTTATATACAGGTAGGTATTTGAAGTACATGAATGAGCAGAGATTATATTATTCGAATGCCCTACTCAGCGCTCCAGATAAAGAATTAGTAATTGAGTATTTGCACTCCATCATATCTGAAGCAATTGGGTATTTCAATATTTTAATTGGGTAAAATAAAATCACACTACTGTTTACACATCAACAGACGGCAATTATTGAATAGTTTACTTCGAAATGAAAACATATCTTGGATTTCACTAGAATTGTTTCCTTGGAGACAATTCTAATGAAATACCAAGATGTGTTTTCATCGAAAATAATAAAAATATGCTATATCTGTGGTCTTTTTATTGTTTTCTGTAGAATGATAAACCACAAATTTGTTATTGCTTTTTGATACTCGCTACTTCTGATTTCAATTGGGTTTTTTGGCAATTTTAATTGGGTATTTACGCAAATACGAAGCTTATCTGCAGCTCTGCCTACTAACGAAATACAGTGAAGCGACGTCAAACGTATTGTAATATGCCAAATGTCAGAAATAAGCTTCTTAAAGGTGCATGCCCACTCAGTAGGCACAAATGTTCTTTATATCAGATACATCATCCGAGACATTTCCTGGCAAAATAAACATTCATTCACCATTTCCCCACGTAGTGATTGGCATTATTATATATTTCATGTCAGAGGTAAATGTCCACACTGATTACGGGCGATAACCGTGTTTCCTTAAAAGGTTAACGGATTTACAAAATTTACTATATTTTTCATAAATAAAGTCAAAAGTTGACAAAATTATCAGACTACTTGCGGAATTACATTCCGCGTGTGACTCTGATAATTTTGTCAACTTTTGACGCCATTTACGGTAGTTAGATCACGGTTCGGCCGCATGTACGACGAGATAATACACGAACGTTAGCGAGTGGATTATCGATCGTACATGCGGACGAACGTGATCTAACTGTGTTATCACATCCTCACGTCCATACATTGCCCATGTGTTGTGTAAATTCAGAAGCGAAACTGGAAAAAGTATCAAAGATGTGATAACATATAGTACATGTATATTCCTTTTTACAAGCATCACGGGCGTTTCATTGCTGGAATGGTGACCAGTGCAGATCTGGATCTACACTGGTCACAAAATCCATAAACCCCATTTCTTCAGTCATAGCAAATATACAACAAAAACGAATACTTTTCTCATATCTCCCTATACGTATATGGTGTGGCTACCATCGACGATGGTTCAAATGAGTGATAACAACATCTAATTTCGATGAGAAATTAGTGAAATTGCAGAAAAATAATAATACGAGTTTAAGTCAATAAATTATGTTATATTGTATTATGTGATTTTGTACCTAAGAAGATGCGTGATGTCTCATGAAATATATTTACAAAAGCTACGATGTTTTCCGTAAATAACGTCGAAAGTTGACGAAAAGTTCAGAGCAAATGCATTTTCGTCAATTTTGAACGTTATTTACCGAAAATACCACAGTTTTTGTAAATAATATCCATGAAAAATCCCACATATTCATAGGTATAAAACCGCATACCTTTTCTCATATAGAACAAATGAATTAATGTAATAAATACAAGCGTGAACTGACTGACACGACGGATGCCGGTGAATAAACAAAACTCCCTTCTTAGAAAAAAAAGGAAATATTGGCACACCTGTATAAAATATTGTATGTACGTGTAGTTGCAAATAGTTTTGGAAAAAATTAGCATTGACCGAATTGTATTGAATGAATGTTGTCATATATTATATTAGCGATTGCGACGTTTCTATGTATAATAATATGTTCTGCAAATGTGTTTTAAAAGGGTAATGCAATCATACATATTGAAATACAGTGGAACCTCCCTGAACGGCCACCTCTCCACAACAACACCCTCTCTATAACAGCCGCTATTTTATATCCTAAATGGATGATTTCCTCTGTAGCTAACCCTTAGTCTGCTGAACACGAAATTTGTCGTCTGCTGTTGCGTTTGCATTCTTTCTCAATCAAAACATGTTTTGACAGCACTTTAGAATCATTTCCATTGGAAATGATTCTAAAATGCTGTCAAAGCATGTATTATCGAAGAAAATAAATAAACAGCAGACGACACAATTTAATTCAGCGTTAACCTCCCTACAACAGCCACCTCTCTACAACAGCCACCTCCCTACAACAGCCACCTACCTACAACAGCCACCTCCCTACAACAGCCACCTCTCTACAACAGCAACAGCCACCTACCTACAACAGCCACCTCCCTACAACAGCCACCTCTCTACAACAGCCACCTCCCTACAACAGCCACCTCTCTACAACAGCCACCTCCATACAACAGCCACCTCCCTACAACAGCCACCTCCCTACAACAGCCACCTCTCTACAACAGCCACCTCCCTTCAACAGCCACCTCCCTACAACATCCACCTCTCTACAACAGCCACCTCTCTACAACAGCCACCTCCCTACAACAGCCACCTCTCTACAACAGCCACCTCCCTACAACAGCCACCTCCCTACAACATCCCACCTCCCTACAACAGCCACCTCCCTATAACAGCCACCTCCCTACAACAGCCACCTCTCTACAACAGCCACCTCCCTACAACAGCCACCTCTCTACAACAGCCACCTCCCTACAACAGCCACCTCCCTACAACAGCCACCTCCCTACAACAGCCACCTCTCTGCAACAGCCACCTCCCTACAACAGCCACCTCTCTAAAACAGCCACCTCCCTACAACAGCCACCTCCCTACAACAGCCACCTCTCTACAACAGCCACCTCTCTACAACAGCCAGTTATGCGTCTTCTCACGAGTGGCTGTTGTAGAGAGGTTGCACTGTAGGTTGCACTGTAGCATGTTGTTGTTTTTGCCACTAAATGTTCCTTTTAAATAGTTAAGACAATCCATGCTATGTGCAGGAAAATGACATAATTATATAAACAGACTTGTGTTCACATTAACTTGATAGCATTGTATTGCATGAATGGGTTTACAGCATTGTATTACATGAATGGGTTTACGCATGTTAATAACTCTTAGTATTAAATGTAATAATACACTAGTGTAATAAATATGTGGAGCAAAATTATTTTTCTCACTTTTCACACATTTTAATCAGAGCAGTTACAGTGTATTAGTATGTGTTTATGCAATGAACAATATGTAACATTCGTGATGATTTAATATGGTAAACTCGTTGACTCCATAAGAAACTCAGCATAGCCTCGTTTCATATGAAATTAAGAAACTCGTAACTTGAATAAAAAGTGCGAAAGGATAATGAACTATCTAGGAAAAAATATCAAATAAAATTAAATAAAAGTCGGCATAGCCTCGTTTAATATGAAATCATTAAATAATCATTTATGTAATATAAGGTGCTCCGTGTAAACAAACACAATACAGTGGAACCTTTCTAAACCGGACACCAAGAAGACACCAGTGATCTTATATTTGATGAGTTTCTTGGTCATTTATCTCAGATGTCTGTTCGTGATCGCATAGCACACAACTACGGCTCATAATTATCAAATGCCTGATTTACAGTGAAACCTCTCTAAGACGGACACCCTGGGGACCTCTCAGGGTGTCCGGTTTAGAGAGGTTCCACTGTATAATCAACGTGGATAAATGCGAGTTATAATGGAGAGTTAGACTAAAAAAGTCGTAAAATTCCTGTATTTTACAACCAATTGGGATTATATGCGGCTGTGACTTGTGAAATGGGGCTTATGAAACCTGACAGGAATCAGAACTATAAGTTTGAAGCATTACAAGTGTTCCATTAACTGAATCGCGAACAGTGTAGGTCCAAATCAGACTGCGCGGATGCGCAGGCTGATCTGGAGCTACACTGGTCGCATAACCTATGAGCCCCATTTCTCCAGTCACAGCCACATATAATCACATATTACATTGCACAACTCACTATATCACAAATCAAACCTGGCTACATGTATATTGTACTATTATTATGTGGTGTTTCACAATGTTTCATCTGCCATTGTGCCGCCTGAGCTCATATTACCACTTGAAGCATGACGCACCCAAATCGAGGAGCGACAGCTACCGACAATGAGCCTCACATGGTGTCACGTTTAGAGATATTCCAAAGACCATAATACGTGCCACCAGCGTAGGTACATCCGCGCAGTTTGATCATCATTTACACGGATCAGCCGAAAACCATAACCGTAACCGTTAAACGTGGATAAATTCGAGTTCTAATGGAGAGTTAAACTCAAAAAGTCGTAAAATCGCTTAATCCTAACCCTAACCATGCTAACTGTAACGTGGATAAATTCGTTGGTATATACATCGTTGTGTAAGGATGTATTGACAAACGGAACAAAAGTTGTTTCAAATTTAATAAAAGAATGCAAAATGAATGAAAATCACGACGCGACTAATTGGTGACTGGGTACATAATTATGTAACTACCGGGTGTCAACTAAAAAAAGTGGGGTCAACTTTTTTGTTTATCCCGTCAACACAGTGCGTATGTGCCGTGAAACACGGTGCCGTGAAACATGTTTGATATCCTGCCAATGCGAACTAATCACAGCGTATGAATATATGCGGTGACTGGGGTTATTTTTTGCATTTTAAAGCCATTTGTAGGTGTTGACGGGATAAATAGAATAGTAGGTTAGTGCCGTGAATGGGAAAAATATCTGGCGCGGCACGGAAACGGGATGTGCTCGGCAGAGCCTCGCCCATCCCGTTTCCTGAGCCTGGCCAGATATTTTTTCCCATTCACGGCACTACCCTACTATTCTCTATTTCTCCACTGGATGTAATACGAGACATATTAGTTCTGAGTATATAGCTCTTAATGGCATGTCATTACATTGCATTACATAACATGTTGCCTATACAAGGTGCATGATCACGTCGTTACAACAACAACAACGTCCAAAGTAAGTATTATTTTATATTTTCTTTAATATGCAACGGATTTTGATGAAATATGGCGCAGCAAACGCGTCTTCATGAGCTGCATTTGGTGGTCTATGGAGTTTGGCACAGACTTATGTCGTTTTTGCGAAGAATCGATTTCCGTGTCGGAGACACGGAAATCGATTCTTTGCAAAAAGGACAGAATTTTGGGCGAAAATACAGAGACCACCAAATGCAGCTTAACAAGACGCGTTTGATGAGGCATATTTCATCAAAATCCGTTACGTAATAAGGTCACTATAAAAGAATACGTACTTTGAATCGGTACGTGTTGTTGTTGTTGTTCGTACCACGTGATCATACACCTTGCTATACAGCGGGAAATGTACCGCTTGAGACAGTTCAGTTCACTGTATTGTAATTTTCAAATTTGCGGCGTATATCAGAAAATGATAGGTCGGAAAATCTGTACATCATAAAATACATATCAATAAAACAATACAGGTACATGTACAATTGCCATTCTGTAAGAATTATAAGAGACGGCTAATTTAATGAGCAGCTATAATTACATTTCAGCATATACATGAAATACATTACTTGAAGAATATGTTTCGATTTCAACTTTAAAAGGATTACACACCAATAAGCAAACACAAAAAAAAGCAATAAACCATTGCAGTTGCCGATGCCACCGCGCTTATCCTGGTTAAAACTATCGGCGGCAACGATCAACGATAACCGCTGTTGGTTTATATCTTTGTTGCGTCCCGCGTTGCATAGCTACCGCAAATCGTGAGCATGGTGACAGCGTAAATGAACCATCACATAATGAAATAACCACAAAACGAGTGTCTATATACAAAGGCATCTTATTAAGAAAATGCTTAAAAACGAATATCACCTCAAATCAGATTTGAAATTAACTGATGAGCAGTACTGTATATATGCAACCGAGCTTAAAAGGGATAAAAACACGCCGTTGTAATAAAAAATAGTTGCATTATTTACACGTAAACATAATTCAATCATGGTACTATGATTGTATTATTTGTACAACAGTGCAGATCTTCGATTTAAAATATAGCAAAGGGTTTTGGCACAAAATCGTATTATATTGCAGTTCGAGAAAAGAAAAACAAATTTCAGTCATTTCAGCGAAGAGTGAATGGTTCAATAGAACATGCTTTTTCGTATTATGACGTGTATGTGACTGGAGAAAGTAGATAAAGGGCAGTTGAGAACCTCAGCGCAGTCTTATCAGTGTATGGATGGTTCGCCATTCAGTGGATGAAACACACGAATGTAATAATATACCAGTATCCACATGCAGAATAGAAGTTAACCCGAATTTTCTGACTGTCACGCAGAGAGACTTCAGTCGCTCTGCGTGACAGCCAGGAAATTCGGGTTAGATCGCCTAAGGCCAGTTATCCAGTCACTTTAAAGATTATCGCCCGTACGATAACACCACTGTGGAACATCTCTAAACCGGACAAGATTATGTCACAGATATCCAATAATATTACTATTATTTGTATGCACAATAAATGCATACATCAGATGTGCCGTCTGAAATGTGTCCACTCTTTTCGCATTTCTCATAGTTTGTGCTATTCAGTAAGAAATAAACGCTGAAATACAGCATAGGACCGGATCTCTATAAATAGATTTACAAAGGGAAATAACTGACTACGAGCCCTCATTCCCCTCTGTGGGACAAGTATATAATAGATTACCTTTTAGTCGTTCTTCAAATGTCCCTAAACTTTCAGGATCTCCAGGATTATCGTCTAAAACTCTAAACAATGCCGAGGACGTGACGACACAACAAATCAACAGAAATCCACACACCCACGCCCCTAATCTAGTCATGTTTATGTTCGAAAATTCCGCCAACACAATTATCCGTGGTTAATATTACGCGATATATCGTATTGTTTTCAAGTGACCACTTCTCAACAAAAGCTTGAGTGTACGTGAATTGACGAAAGTGTAATGATATCGTATTCCGGGTGGCCGGTGTGGAGATAGCAGTAGTTGTGGTTTATCCAACTGTGATGATAAAACAATATATTGTTAAGATCGTAATATTTTACTTTCAAAATGTCTTAATATGAATTCTCATATTAAACATGTTACTCTTTTATAAATATATATAATGAAAAATATAACAAAAAGCCTGTTTCCAATAGGCATTTCTTGTATTTTTCATCATATATTTCGATATCTGTGTTGCATTTTTCGTTGTACATGAATGGTTCGTTATATGTTGTATTGTTTCATTATATGTATCTGTATCTTGTATTCGTTGCAATATTCGAGTGGAAATTCAAATGTATGTTTAAAATATTAGATCAATTTGAACCAAAGTGTCGACACTATTACAAACTAACATTATGTTATTTATTGTATGCTGATATTCAACATATTCAATATTAGAATTTATAAATTAATAAATTAAATTAAAAGTTACTACTATTCAATTCGATTCGGCTTATATATAAGGGTGAGAATTGGCTCGAACACCGTCCATACCCTTAACTGATGTCGCAATGTTAACTTGGGATCGGTTTCGTATTTATGTCACTGTGACATTCAAATTTTACTTCCGTCTTGCGATACCGCGGTATTTGATTGGTTTACGAAATACGCTAAAATACCCAACTAACTAACCCTACACATTAGATAGTATCAGGGGTCATACATACAATATTAAATTCCAGACCGTGTCGATAAATATAATTACTATGATCCGGGCACCGGTGCTACCTCACGTATTGCACCACGTTTTTTCGCCGATATTGATTTCTATAAAATGCAGTAATTTGCATAAATGACGTCAATAATTGACATAAAAGTCAGAGGTCATGCGGAATAGAATTCCGGATGAGCTCTGCTTATTTCGTCAATTTTCGACGTCATTTATTGAAAATATTACAGTTTTTCGAACTCAATATCGGCGAAACACAGCGGTATGGACATAATTACAAAACCGGGTGAATTATAGATAACGTACGTTACTTTATTTCCAGAAAATTTCCAGAACATTTAACTGCGACTTATTTGATGTTCATGACAAAACACACGCCATATAAGTTATGACCTTTTAAATGCGCCTATATACATACATTGCACACGTAAAGTACGTTGAACTAAAAAAACACTATTATTTACGGATTAACTCTATGACACCGGTGTTATATTGTACACTCGTACAATAGGATATTCCGCTAGGTATTCAGGGAGTGGCCGAGCCTACGGAGTCCCGCAGGGGACATGGATTTGTTTTATTAATTCGTTCCCACGAAATAAAAATGTGTTCCCTCAATTGAACAATTCGTTCCCACGATATAGCAATTCGTTCCCAAATATAGCAATTCGTTCCCTCGAATTAACAATTCGTTCCCTCGAAATGAGAATTCACTCCATCAATTTAACAATTCGTTCCCTCGAATTAACAATTCGTTCCTATGGGAACGAATTGTTAAATTGAGGGAACGAATTGTTATTTCGTAGGAACGAATTAATAAAAAAAAAGTTTTCTACGTCCCCTGTGGGGCTCCGTACGTACGAGCTAGCCTCAATTTATGGCCAAAATAATTGCTTTACAATAAATAACTATGTTTCATTGTTGCCACTTATATAATCTCCCCTGTTTATCACATTATTTAAAGGTACATGCCCACTCTGTAGGCACACACTGCTCTTTATAGGAATTAAATAAGTGCATAATTGTCTCACTATTTCACGAGTTATAAAAAATACGAGTGCCCGCTATACACTATATAGATATAATCATCTATTAATGTTTATTTTACTGATAGTGACGCGCGGTTGTATCAAATTATTTTCATATGCAAATGAGGCATGATATATACAGCGGAACCCCTCTAAACCGGACACCCTGGGAGATCCCCAGGGTGTCCGGCTTAGTGAGGTTTCACTGTAAATCAGGCATTTGATCATTCTGAGCCATAGTTGTGTTCTATGGATGTCCTCAGGGTGTCCGGCTTAGAGAGGTTTCACTGTAAATCAGGCATTTGATCATTCTGAGCCATTGTTGTGTGCTAAGCGATGACAAACAGACATTCATTATCACCCGAGATAAATGACAAGACACTCATCAAAAATAAGATCACAAGTGTTTTCTTGGTGTTCGGTTTAGAGAGGGTCAATGTACAATGGTTTATTGGGTTGGTATATTCCATGTTTAGTTTATAAAGCCAAGGTACATGATCACGTGGTTATAACAACAACAACAGTGGCTGAAAATGTTGAACTCTTGAAAGTATTATTTGATATTTTCCTTAATATGAAACGGATTTTGATGAAATATGGCGCAGCAAATGCATCTTCATGAGCTGAATTTGGTGGTCCAGGAGGTTTGGCACAGACTTATGTCGTTTTTGCGATGAATCGATTTCCGTGTCGGAGACACGGAAATCGATTCTTCGCAAAAAGGACAGAAGTTTGGGCGAAAATACAGAGACCACCAAATACAGCTTAACAAGACGCGTTTGATGCGCCACATTTCATCAAAATCCGTTACGTAATACAGACACTATAAAAGAATACGTATGTTTTCTGGAAATCTCAGTACCTGTTGTTGTGGATGTTAGTACCACGTGATCATACACCTTGAAAGCATAAAGAGCATCATTATGCGAGGCCCCCCCCCCCCCCCCCCCCCCCCCCCCCCCCCCCCCCCCCCCCCACCCCCCCCCCCCCCCCCCCCCGCTCCCGACAAAAAAAAAAGAAGAAAAGCTACAATACTCGAATAGTTGGATGACTTTTTTCGTGGCCTAGGTGTCAGGAAATCGCATCTGCGGCGATCTGGCATCTAAAAATTTCCGGGGGAGGACCCCCACCCCCAGACCCCCTACTCTTTACGATTTCGCGCTCGCGGAGATCGGCTATGCCGACTTGTAATTACAGACCCCCCCCCCCCCCCCCCCCCCCCCCCCCCCCCCCCCCCCCCCCCACCCCCCCCCCCCCCCCCCCCCCCCTCCCCCTCTGCAATTATTTCAGTATCCGCGCCTGACGTGTGTTCACGGGAGCAAGAGCAACGACTATGCTAGATTGGTGTCTTCCTCATTCCCCCAAGTTTATAAAAAATGGTCATTTTGTACTTGGGGTAATCAGGAATTTGTCCAGTTAGGGGATTAGTATTAACATAGCCTTAGGGTGTGAAAACATTATATTCTGTTTCAACTTATAAATTGCAAACATTATTGGAAACTGTTGTAAACTTGTGAAACTTAATTTTTTTAAAGATGAGAGGAAATAAATACAATAGAAACTCAATGATAGTGTATCATGTTTTATAGTTACTTATTTTAAATGTACATAGATAAATTACAGCACGTTGATACGTGACATTTTTGGTGAAGATATAATTTTTTTTATTTTTTTTTATTTTCTTACTTCTTCATGAAAACTGTCAAGTTGTGAGTGCTTTAAAATCGTCTCATTCAGACGATTCTAATTGGTCTCTCAACTTGCATTTTTCGGTGAAGATTCCAATATGTCTTATTCCAAAACTTGCCATTTTTTAGTTAAGAAAAGAGATAACAACATATAATCCAAAATTGATCAAATTACGCACCTTAATCGAAGTATGAACATTTCATATTTTCAACAAAAAACATATTGTGACAGCACATTGAAACATTGACACATTTGTCAGCACATTATAATTGTCTCCTACAGTGATTGTATATATGTGCAATAGCTTCGATGCTTCGTCCGCATAGTCCATCGTGCGCATCTCCCCGTTCTGAAGTCGCATCTTGAGGGCGCGTAGCATTCTCTGGTTGGTTCCGACGTCGACTTGTAGAAATTTCTCACCGGATGTTGTCTGCGTCCATTCTTCTTCTAACTCGATATTGGCGGCGGATGATGGTAAATTGGGACGTAGCTTGCTTCGCTCCCTGTACAGTGACGTCTTACATCTCTGGAATGTTGGGATGTTCTTGTCTATATTTGCCGTGTCGTGGTTCCATTCTTTGGCACAAATACTGGCAATTTCTGTGTGTGATTTCCGGTATTTCGTGCGAGAATGCCGTCAACAGTGGTAATCTTCGTCTGGCATGGTTTTACAGCGCATTCCCAGTAGATCCTATCCGCCCAGCGAGTTTTGATCTGAAACCATAATTAAATCAAAGTTAAATAAAGTATTTGAGTGGTCTCTTCCATGTACAAATTCACACCAATTCATTCGAAAAGTACACAATTACGCGATTACTCATTTGAGACATATATTTGAGATACAGTCCAACCTTCGCGAACGGTCACCTCTCTTTTTATCGAATTGCGCACCTAAAATTTAGCTCTGATTGCTATATGATTTACCTATCTACAACAGCCAGTCATCCGGTGGCTGACTGTTGTAGAGAGGTTGCACTGTACATCCATACATACCGTAAACATGCAGCCGCCGAGAATAAGACTTTGTCCACCCTGCTTGTTGCGGACATACTGAATTTCAACTTGTGCATTAGCCATAATACACTGAACCATACAGTTATGCAGATATGCAGATATGCACATATACAATTCATTCGGCTCATATTTAAGGGTGGGAATTGGCTCGAACACCTTCCATACCCGGGATATATAGCCCAGTAAAGAAGCAGGCCGATGGTCGTCGGTCTGGTTTATATTTCCGAATTTTGATAAAATTTGCATTTATAATTCAGGCTCCAAAAATGTGCGTCAAATATAGGAGAATCTATGCAGGTATGGAAACCTATAATTTGAGGCCTCCTATAGCACCCATCAGCTTATATGTGTGTGATATAGTATGGCTGGGTATCGATTATAGATGATTGAGGGGAACCCATACTAGTTTACGTGATTTGTGCGTTTTGAGTGGCATACGGACTGGTCAAATGAAATTAAGTGGCGAGTGTACTATCTGAGTCACTATAATGTCTAGCAAGTGTGCTCTACGTAATTAACTTATTGTCACATTTAGTCCCAATCCTACCTAATCACCATCGAGAAGAGAAGAGAAGAGAAGAAGAAAGTGATTTCTGACGGTATGGTATTTGACGTGTCACCCTCACCCTATATTAGTGTGCTGTATCAGAATGCTATATTAACCTATCATGATAACCGTGGTTGCTGATTTTGTGTTGTTAATTGGGTTATATATATATAATTTGTTTTTGTTATTTACTAGCATTTATTTTAATTTTAGTTTAGTTTTGAGTCACCTACCACACCGTCAGAGTTTGGCCGAAATAGACTAATACACATTAAATCGTTTTATTTTTGTCTATATTGGAGTAATGCAGATTGTAAATTTCGACATAAAAAGCAATTACTCCTGGTGGAGGAAACCTCCAGTTTCCCCGGTAGCTCCGGAGTCCCTGTAGTAAAGCTCCAAAAAAAAACCCTCAAAAGGAGGCGATTTTGCACAACTACTCTCAACCAGCTGACTACCTCACCCCACTGACTCACTCAATCACTTAGCCCAATTCCATTGAATTAGAATGGGACCACATCAACCCATCCATACACCCGCCAACCACACACCACATCACTTAGCCCAGCCCCCATACAATCAATCAAACTCACACACACACACACATACGCACGCACGCACGCACACACACACGCACGCACGCACACAGCACACTCACGCACGCAGGCACACACAGACGTACATACACATATACATATGTACACACATATATACCCATACACACATATACCACATACATATATATATATGCATACATACATCCACACACACACACACATACATATATATATATATATATACACACACCCACCCACACACACACACACAAGCATATACATACATATATACATATATACACATATACATACACACATACATACACATACATACACACACACATATATATACGTACCACCTCATAGACCCCTCGGCATCACGGCGTTCCATTGTTCTGTAAAGTGACGGGAAATGGACATGCATGGTTAGTGACAAAATGGGTCCCCCCAGTCAGTATCGGGGGTCATTTGTAAGTTGTCACTGGTCATGTCGTTTACGTCTACGAGTCGTGTTGCCCTGTCAATATTGTCAGTGGTTGGCCACTGTTATTGGTCTTTATTATTAAAAGTAGATTTAGGAAGATGCACATATATGGTAAATGATTTGTGCAGATTTGCATGTATGGTTATCCCCACCCGCTAAAATAATACCGGCCCCCGCATGTAAGCAGTCACTACTTTATAATTTAATAGATAGAGCACTATGTGTCCGGTGGTGAGCAGACCGTATCGTTCGTTTCCCAGCGGGGGTCCCCGATTGGGCATTCCCTACTGAAAGCTCCCTTGGGTTAGTACCAGTCAAGCCCACCCGCCCGGACATTTCATAACGCTATATATTTCGTAACTGCTCTACTTTAGACCTGATCACGAGCAGACTGTAATGCGCAATGCTGTTAACTTCATGAGTGCTCATCATTGGAGGCGGACGTTAATAGTTGTTAGCTGATTATAGGCTTAATTGTGTATATACAATTTTGTATATGCTAGGATATGACTACGGGCTTGCAATATGTTCGTTAGGGTGCACTCTGGGCCTGCCTCGGGAGAAGAACCCGCCAAATATATTGGAACTCGGGTAATTCGGACATTCCCCGTTGAAGTTATATATTGCCAGCATTTCGCCACACCCCGCATATACTTTATGATTGTATTATGTTTGATATGATTTGATATTTATCTTATTATATTGTTAGTAATGGTCAGTCAGTGTTGGGTACTGCTCCCCATACGCCGTTCACCATGTAATCACCGTAAGTCGATGGCTCACACGCAAACATATATTTACGATACAACATATGTACAACCTATCGTGATATTACTTAATTATATCTGGACGAAGCCTACATGGTCCAATGTAACCTATGTCACTTAGTTGGACCACTTCGTTGACTGTATACCCTCTGCCATCCTCAGTTACTACCTCTATATCGTGGTCTTTAGGTTATCAGTTTGAATTTAAAACTATACTGTTGTTTTTAGAGCAGCGGTATTTACATTTTACCCCAGTATCCTGTTTCCTGTATGTACTTTAATAAAGCTAGATGCATTTCGGCTTCAGATTCCTTAGGAGGGAATACTATATGATAATGTGAAGGTGTAATGTTGTGTTTAAGGCAAGACGCTTTTAGATCTTCTCGCGATGTGCTATGGGCGGGGCAATTGAAGAAATAATGCCAAGGATCTTCAATTTCGTCCTCGTCACAATTTGAACAATTCATTTTATCTTCACTACTATTATCATGATGGTATAGATTAGATTTTATGCCATTTCTGCCTAGCCTTAGTCTGGATATAATTATGTCTGCTCTCCTATCTTTACTATACAATTTACATTTTGTAGGGATGGTGGGGCACATTGCTTGCAAAATATGTCCACCATTTTTGCCTAAGTGTTCATTATTCCACCTTGTTTTCCACTTTGACCTACATTTTTGTTTGATGAGAGAATATATTTCATGATGTGTTGGTAATGTTGCTTCATTGTTTCCTATTAAATGCGCTATGCCTGCAGCCCTATCAGCGTCTTCGTTACCGGGTATTCCAATATGGGAAGGTACCCAATCTATGTTTATTAGCTTGCCTTTAGATATTGTATTGCTTATTAATGTTTTGATGAGATGTATTTTGTCAGGTCTTGTTTTAGAAGTACCTGAGTTGATTGCTTGGACGGAGCTTAGTGAATCAGTTAAGATGACTGTACCTTATAATTATCTAATGTTAGGTATAAATGAGGGCCTTCTCGATTGCTATTAATTCTGATGTGAATACTGTTAGTGTGGAAGTCAGCTTGTATTGTTCTACGTAATTTAAATTTGGTATCACGAAAGCTGCGGATGTGATGCCTTGTTCGATATATCTGCTACCGTCCGTGTAAATTTGCAGGCTATCTTTCCATTTTTTGTTTATGTGGTCTGTTGCTAGTTTTAGGTTAATAATTGGATCCATTGTCTTATTTTTTATTATTTCTGTTAGATCTGATTGAGCAGTTATTTCGAAAGGATAGTAAGGTATATGGGTCTGATACGGCTGCATTTCACAATCATTCAGTCCATATTCTTGAGTTAGTATTTGGGCATTCATAGCGTAACATGTTTGTAATTTCCTACCTTTGGATTTTTGCTTTTTTAATTTTGTTTGCTTCTTTATCGTTATGTTTGTTTTTATACTTTTGATTATTTTCTTTTATGGTTGCTTCTTTTTTAAGTCTTATTCTGTTATATTTGTATACCCGCCTAGGTCGTATTTGTTCGTTAACTGGCAGGTTTACACCATGTGGCTGGGTGCGCGCCCAATATTTGATTAAATTTCCTTCACGCCTCAGATCTAATGGTTCTACTACGGTTTCTACCTCGACTGCAGCGGCTCTAGTTGATTTATATGCACCTGTTGCCACTTTGAGGGCCGCTCTTTGAATTAGTTCTAGTTTAGCTAAGTGTTCCGCTGCAGCATCTTTATACAGCATGCTGCCATAGTCCATTTTTGATAATAATAGAGCTTTGTACAACAATAGAAGGGATAGTTTACCCGCTCCATATGACGTACCCGATACTAGTTTCATTAAGTTGAGATTTTTTCTACAGCGTTGGACTATGTTATTTATAAGTGTTCCCCAGGTAAGTCGATCGTCCAAATACATACCCAGGAATTTTACACATTTTGTGTATGGTATTGCTTGATTGTTTACCATTAAATCTTTAATTTTATAAGTTTGTTCTCTTATGTATGCATACCGCTGCTCCTCATTTTTATAGCAGAGTAATCCACCGCCATGAAATATGACTGCCTCAGTTTTAAGCGGGGAGATTTTAAAGCCCCATTTGTTTTGCCAAATTGTTATTTTATCTAGTGCTGTCTGTATTACCCCCAGGGCTACTCTGAGATCTGTATGCTCTTTCCAGATCGCGCCGTCGTCGGCAAATTGTGACAGGCCTGGTTTTGTGTTTGTACTCATACTGTTTAATTCTGTATATAATGTATCTATCATGACATTAAAATAGTGTCGGGCTTATGACACTACCCTGGAGGCTGCCATTATCAATACTTTGAAATTCTGAATGCTCTGTGCCTATTCTTACTCTAATTTTTCTGCCCGTCAGAAAGTTATCTAACCATAGCAACATTCTGTTCTTTACGCCCTTCCCGATTAGTTGTTCTATTGCTCCCTTTGTCCACATTAGGTCAAAGGCTTTTTCTAAGTCTAGAAATACAGCTACGACTAGTTGTTTTTCCATTTGTGCTGTTTTAATGATTGTTTCTAATCGAGCTAGTTGATCCATCGTGGATCTATGATTTCTAAATCCTGACTGGGTTGGGCCAATTTTCTGATTAGATTCAAAATGATGTTTTAGTCTGATGGCCACCATAGTTTCCATTAATTTACATATTACAGATGTTAGTGAAATGGGTCTGTATGAGGCTGGTAGAGTTGCATCCTTGTTTGGTTTGATTATTGGGATAATAGTAGCCTCTTTCCAAGCGTCAGGCAGGGAGCCTTCGGCCCAGGATTTATTTATTAGCAGGAGCAGTTGTTCCATTGATTCATGTGGTAATTGTTTAAGTATATTATAATGTATTTTATCTGCTCCTGGTGCAGTACTTTTTTTAGTTTTAAGGGCAGCTTTAAGTTCCGACATTATAAATGACCTATTGAGGCAGTCAGTATTCAGGTCTGGTGTCAGAGTATGGTTGTCTATCTTAGTCGGGTCTCTTTTATCTTTTTCTATTCTGAATTCTGATGTTAAATTATTGTTGCTAGACATATTATTGTAATGATCTGTGAGCACCTCTGCTTTTTGTTTGTTTTTCATCGCTATTAATGTATTATCATGTGATAATGGGGGCATTTGTTGTGTTGGTTTACCTCTTACTCGATTAAATAAATTCCAGACGTCTTTACTTGTTTTATCTTTCGTAATTGCTGATATAAAATTCGCCCAACCTTTCTCTTTTGCTGTTTTAATGGTTTCAGACGCCAGGCTCTTGGCTTCCAAGTATTCCTCTCGCCTTCTTTGTTTTAGTTGTACATGATATTTATAGGCTTGTTTCCATCTTCGCAGACAGTTTTCCTGTTTTTAATGGCTTCTGTGCAAGCGGGTGTCCACCAGGGATTGGTAGGGCGATTATGTGCTTTACACTTGTCTGTGGTATGCTTTCTTTACTTATTCCGTAGAGTGTGCTCACAAATTCATCGTGATAGTATTTTGTATCTAAATTCGCATCGATATGTAACCTAGTGGTGCATAGTTGATGGAAGAGTTCCCAGTTTGCATGACCTAACTTCCATTTGGGAATTGTTGCGGGAGTTCTCTTGTGATAATGGGTACAGACTTTAGTAATAATCGGATAGTGATCGCTGCCTAGTGTTGAGTTGTGGATGGTCCACGAGGCCAAGGAAGATATAGCTGGTGTAGCTAATGTGATGTCTGGTGCAGATCCTATACTTTTAGCCCTTGGTAGATGGGATGAGTCGTATGTTTCTGAGCCATTATTTAGTATACGTAATTAGTATTATCTAGGAATGTTATAATTTCATCACCTATTTTGTTTACCTTTATTAAAATAATGAATGTCCCAAAGTGGATTATGTCCGTTAAAGTCACCCAATATCAGTGTTTTGTTACTAACTTGTTTTATTACCTTGTATAAGAAAAAAAAAAAATTTTGTAGAAGGTTTTCGGTTTTATTAATACTCGGACTTATGTAGATATTCAGAATGTCAATGTTGCCTTTACTGCTTAATATCTTAACTCCCGAGTATAGGATATTATTATTTTCTTTAAGATGACTTGTTTTAAATTCTATGCTTGATATACCATTTTTCACGAATATGCATACACCGCTTCCTTTGGTTGAGTTCGTTGAGTGAGATTTCAGATTATACCCTGGCAATGTTGTAGGTTTTGGCATTTCCTGTAGACCTAATACATCGGGTGACATGATGTCGTTTTCTATTGCATTCACCAGCTCACTTTTTGTTTTGACAAATCCCCGGCAGTTCCATTGAAGGACTGTCAGGGTCTGGTTGGATTTAGTTCCGTTTCTACCCATACTATTCTTTTTTTTTATTAAATATGTTTATGTTTTATTGTATATCAGGAAGTCTTAGTCCGTGACGCTTAGTCGCTATTATTTCACTTAGCGGTGTCATATTTGATTCCATTTCTGGCTCATTTAATTGCACTGGTCTCCTATTTGGTGATATTTTGTCTTGTCTTATAAGAGTTATTGTTGGTATATTGTTCTTGTTTTGTTTCTGCTGCGAGTCTTTGCCTGTCTTTATTATTGGTCCATGTTTTTGTTGCCATACGTTTGCCTTTTTTATTGTTATTGCTTCGTCTCTACCTTTAGACGCTTTATTGGTCTTTGGAAGATTCACAGTGTTAGGGGCTAACTTTTGTCTATTAAGTGTTATTGTGTGTACTGTTTTTACTGGACTTGCCGCTGGGCTAACATTGGGTGTGGATGTTGTGACCTTATTGTTTGTTTCATTTTTGTTTTTAGCAGTTGATCGTCTGGCAATTTTGAACGTCGCTCATATTTTTAGGGTTAATGTTATCGCTTGAACTATTGTTAGATATGTCAGACAGTCCAAGCCCAGAACCCGGTGAGTCGGGGGTATCCGGCATGGGCTGTGACGATTTTGGTGATTTGGTTGTCAGGAGTGAGTCCATACTTGGAGGATTAGAAGGCATCTCTTCGTCACAGATACCTATGCCTAAGTCTATTATCTCATCCACACTATCTATAATTTTATTTGATTTTCCACTACTGTTTGCTATTGCTGGATGCGGGTGGTTGTTATCTGATATGTAAGTGTTAAATTAGGCTTTTCGCCGCTGTTGTGTCGCAACTATTCTTTCTTATTTTTGTGGGTGGGTAGTAGGTAGATATATCCTTCCTTACTGTTTCAATGATTATGTCATCACCGGTATCGGTGGCAACATTATTATGTACGTTGGAGGGCTCTATATTTAAATGTGAGCTGGTTATCTGACCTATAATTCCATCAGTTTGGATACCTAATTGTCTTTCGAGTGCTAGTTCGATTGCTGTCACGAGATCAAAAACTTGCTGTTTAGTAATATAGTCCTTCATTGATTGTTTGTTAATGTTTTTTTTAGGAGTTTGGTAATCTTTGTAAGATGTTTCATGGGCTCTCTTTCGTTTATTAGTTTTAGGTGTAGCTGGTATAGTATTTTCTCTGGCGTTCGCTTGTTATAGTCTGTTTGCGGAAACTTATTCTTAATTTGTTCCTGATTCACGTTAATATTTGGGGTTTGAAGTTGTTCTTTTAGTGCGTTTCTAGTGAGCTGTCTGGTGTTGTTTTTTTGGGCGAGTTGTTCTTTGTATCTGAGAAACATAGGACAGTACGGATCACTAGCCCTATGTCCACATTCATGTTGTTGAGCCACGTAGCAGTTGTTGCAAAAAATCTTGAGCTCGTGTATTTTTGTATGTGCACGCCGTGTAAGTGTGTGAGTAGCCACAGATGGGACATACTGTTTTATTGTTTTTGCAATTGTTTTGCTTATGACCGAATTGTTGGCATTTGTTACATCTAATGGGACGTGATATCGTGATGCCTATGTTGATGTCATTTCCGCAATTGATGTAGCTAGCAGGTGTTATGGTGAATGGTAGAGTGGGTGAGTTAAATTTAATTAGAAGTGTTGATTTGTTTTTGCCTATGTGATGTGCTTCATTTATTTTGTTTTTTCCAGCGTCTAGTGCTGTCATTAGTTCTTCTTTGTTAAGTCGCGTGAAGTCTGGATGATCTGCAATCCCCAGAGTGACTGTTTGGTTTGGTTGTTGTTTAGTGGATGGGTGTTGTCTGTTTGTGTTTTGGTGCGACAAGTGTCTGAACTCAACTCCGGTCATGCCAACTGGGGTTGTGAAGCTTTTTCCTTTGTTAGTGTAGCGATTCGGTAGTTTAATTTTGAAGATGTCTGGTGCATCCATGCCACAGCTGATTTCGGCTTGACTTATATTGCCTCCTACATAGGACAGGAAAGCCAGAACAAACTGTGGATAGTTACTGACCTACGCCTGGGGCCTCTATTTTGAAATGTAGAGTGTCCGTCCAGGTTCCTAATTGGTTTGCCTGTCTGTTCTGTGTGTATTGCTGTGTCTGCCGGGGTGGTGGTGTGGGTGAATTAAGTGCTCGTCTGTTGTTGGCTAATTTAGCTTCGGGTGATTTGCTATCAGATGACAATGTCGAGTTGTCTTCCCTGGCGCGTTTTCTTGTGATTTTGAGATGGGAGTAGACATTTCAGCCATGTTTAAGTTTTTGTTTTGGTTGTTTTGGTTGTTGGTTTGTTTTAGTTGTTGTTGTTGTTGGTTGTTGTTGGTTTTGGTTTTTTTAGTTTATATTTACTGAGGAAGGGAAACAGAAACAGTCAACAATATTATATTTATATAGTATATCTTATTGTTATTTTTATTTTTATTATGTTTTATCTCCGCTTTCTATTTTAAGTGCTATATCAAGTGTTAAATATTACCTAATTTGTTACTGTCAACAAAAACTTCTATGTTCTGTAGCTGTATGCTGCTGGCTTCACCGTTCTTTACCGTTCTTTACCGTTTGTCACGAAAATATCACGAAAATGTCCGTATATGGAGATCTGATTGAATGGTTAACTTAACTTAACTTAACTTAACTTAAGGCATGTGACGTAACGTAATGAAGTTATAAATTTAATTTAGAGTATTGTTTGTTACGACTGTATCTTAAATCGGTTGAACATCAGTCGTAAGATTGCCCCAAAATTAACATCGACAATCAGTTATCCGGACAAATGTATAACCGTCTTATAACTTGTATTATCACCTTAAAATCACAATGATTGTCTGGATAATTGGTATGACCCCTGTACATGTCTATTTTGCGCACCAAGATACACTTAGTCTATTATATTGACATGCATACACGTGCACGTTATAATGTAGTTATTATGCACGAAAACAAGGTTATGATATGATAATACACTTGATCTACCTATATTTGGACTCCTCGATTGACCTTCAGCAACTTATTATCGTCTGTCATTTATAATCCAGTGTCACGTGCAAAGTGTGACTGACCTTTAGAATACGGCGGAAACAAACATACGCTAGGTAGTCGCTCACGTCATCGCATCGCCGATGAATTGATAATTACGCATTAGCTTGTGCATTTTCAAATTTGTTTGATTTCTTGATTTGGCAGCACAATCGTCTCCTAAGACGATTCTCTTATTTTATCAAAATATTTTTTTTTAAAGAAATACCAATGTATTCAGGTTTTATTTTCACATGTGTCCGATGTCTTAATAAAACATGTTTTGGCAACACATTAGAATCGTCTCCTTAGACGATTCTAATGTTTTGTAAAAAAAAAAGGTGTTGTCACATTTGTTTAATATCTTAGACCGTGCAAACAATTGACAAATTCAGGAACAACTTAATTTGTGTTTCTCGAGTCGGGTTTCATATGGTGGCGAGGAAATACAATCGATTATACACCGTGAAAGTCTTTTTGGAACGTAAATGTCAATTGTCACGTAGGCCATTTCAGCTTACCGCCGTTACGTCAGTTTTTATTCTAAGTTTATCCCGTACTATCGTGGTATCGCGTTATCGTCATCGTGGTATAGTATTATCGTCATCGTGCTATCGTACTATCGTACTATCGTCATCGTAGTATCGTACTATCGTAGTATCGACTCGATAGCGATATTACGATGGCCTTAACGGAACACCGTACTTGCCAGATATTGTTACCCATTCACGGCACTAACCTACTATTCTCTATACGTATGGTCGCTCGGTATGGGCATGTCTTTCATTCGTTTATAATGGATGTGTTGTGACCTAGGGCTTAGAACACCCGACTTCCAATCTGGAGGTTGTGGGTTCAAACATCGCATTGGGCATCAAACATACATTCATTGTATTTCCATCCCACTGGTCTGTCGGGTGAGACTTTAAACTGTGGTCCCGTCTCTGTATGACCTTAGCTGTTGCTGTCTGCTGGGACGTTAAACCCATTCAATTTCAATTTTTCCTTCGTTTATATGCCGCGTAGAAACGATAAGAGAACCTTAAATTTCATTTCCACCACGTGAAGGAACGTGCATTTATTTATCTAAAGTTAAGTTTCTTGGCCTGTCGACGCAATGAGACGAAAACGTTAATTGACATAAAATAAATCAATAACCATCCATTGCAAAATATGATTATAATACTGTAGTATACACATCGTTTTACACAGTAACTTCCAGTCTTGGAGCAGTAAACAAGAAGAAATGGAATTCGTTTCTACACCGCGTCCGCATCCCGTAGATGTCAGGGGTCCGTTTCACTAAACTTCGTACGACTAAAATGTTCGTAAGTGCAAAATTATGATAGTCTGTCAATTTCACATTGACAATGTTTTCCAATAAACAATTATTACATATGCAGCCTATGCTCAATTCAAGTAAATCCATAAATTGAAATTTACAGAAGATCCTAAATTTGCACTTACGAACATTTTAGTCGTACGAAGTTTAGTGAAACGGCCGCCAGATGAACACACGTTGGCGAAAAGAAAACCTTGGAGGAACGCTAATTATCGTTATTTCGTGACACAGAAATTAATTTTAAGGTTGTGAACGGGAAAGAAAGATCTTTAGAGGCGTAACATTTACGTTCCTTCTCGGCGAATAAACAAACTTTATCGTTTTAAATTATAGTTTTTACGTTTATTCGGCTGAACTCCAGCGGGTAACGTGATGGAAATCGGTACGGTCAACTCCATTCAATCAAACACTGTACAAAGTAGTAACACAGTGATTCGTCGCATTTTGCCGAGTCATTCAGACATTACATTACTCAGGTTTAGTTACGTCGTATGTAATAAGGGAACCCCCATTCACCGCAGGTACGATATACAATGTACTAATATTTCTTAATAAATAAACTTCCTTTTTTAATCGTCAAAGGTCAATGAATGTACACCAGGCACGTCGCCAGGTGAATAGTGTATACTGTTCTGTCGTTATTTTAAGGTTTGTGGTTTTTTTAGTTACATTGTTTGAACCAAGGTTTTATTCATCTATAGACCACATACAACAAAACTGGGGTTGTTCCCATTTTTTTATATAAGTCATATGGACGCCATCTTGAAATTCAAAATGGCCGCCATTGAAATTTATATTTTGAGGTCAAGGTCATTATGTGTGGTGTTTTTGCAGCGGAAAACACATTATTATGGACAAGAAATATTAGCAGGATGAGTTCAATATATTTTGAGATACCAGCCATTTTGGTTTTCAAGATGGCCGCCATTTCAAAATTTGAAATCCAGTATTTATTTTACATTTTTGAATGTCGTGGTAAGATTTAGTTTTTTCCTTCTGGTATTTCTTTCAACACATTCTGCTGAGTTTATTGCTAACTGGTATTGTGCTACGAGTAAGTTTTAGTTTCAAAATGGCCACCGAAACTATGTACATCGCCACATCGAAGATTTGTAAAACATTGTTGTCTTACTGTGGCTGTAGTTCTTTCAAATGATATTGTGATTGTAACGTGAGTGTCTGCTTGAAAACATATCTATATACAGCATATAACACAACTGAAGTTTATTCCATTTTTTAAGAGCCGCATGGCCGCCATTTTGAACTTCAAAATGGCCGCCATTGAAGTTAATTTATATTTAACGTCACCATTATATGTGATGTTTTTATTATTATTTATTATGAATAAGACATATTGGCATAATTATTTCAGTATATTTGAAAATGGCCGCCATATTATTTTTAAAAAGGCCGCCATTTAAACTTGACAATCTAATATTTAATGTTTAATGCAGTGCTGATATGTGTTTCTTCTGCTTATACTCATAATGTAATGAACACAAAGTGTTGAGATTATTGCTAACTAGTACTGTGGTACCAGACGCCATTATCTTCAAAATGGCCGCTGGAAATAAGTGTGTAACATGCATTGCCACTTCAAGGATTTACATCTATTACGTATTATTGTATTACGTATTTATATATATTACCTATTGGTGTGGCTTATAGTTATGCTTCTTCAAACGATATCTTGGTTAGCACATGTGTTTTCCTTTAAAACAAGAAGATGAAAATATAGCAAACCATCCATTTTATCCAAGTGTATATTATGGTATTGTATATTGCATTGCAAAGATAAATACTCATGTTCTCCATTGATTCATGAGAAAGAGTCTGTTACGGCGATATGATGCACCATCTGCAGTCTGTAAGATCTGGCATTGTCTCAACAGTTTGCTGTCTTTATGGAGTCCAGCTTAGTAGCCAATATTTAGCTATTTTAATTTTAAAGCTACGATTTTATCATAGTGTCTCTTGCTTTGTTGATGACTGGATCTGATCTTGTCACAAAACGAAACATGTATTGCATATACCTGCTCACAAGTGCTCAGTAAACTTGACAGAAGCTGCTGTCCCATCAATAACTGTGCAGGTGACCATTCCGGTTATGTGAATTTTGATATTCCAGTATACCCAAATATAGGTATGTACATTCACCTTTTGTTTTTACGAAACTAACTGTGTTTCACAATGATTACTGTTCGCCCAGTTAACCCACTAGACATTGGCTACTTCATCTGACACGTGTGTACTTGGTACACAATGTTTACTGTAAATCCCTTTCAACTGTAAAATGGCCATTTTGGAGTTCATGCTGTGTGACTGTTGTTGTTAACAGTTACCAGAAATTCTTCTCATTCCGTATAGAAATCTTTGTAGCAACAGTGTGTCATGGGTGGCCTGGTACATAGTGTGATATCAGAGTTTATTTGGCTTTTCAGTTTCTATCGTCAATCTTCCTACCATTTTACCAGAACATAATATATTGCGCTCATCTAATGACTGAATGCCGAGATGGCCATCGTGCACGGCTTGCAACATTTTGGACTCGAGAGGAGTCAGAATGTGTTTAGATCCTTTCAGTTTATCTCTGTAATCCCATTACGCCACTATTTTCTGCGGACATTGCATTCTGAATTTGAGTTATCCATTTACACTCAATTGTGCATTTCTTGCAACTTGTGATCACTGACAGGTTAGTTCGCAAATACTACACGTACCTGTGAGTTCATACCCTTAGAATATGTGTTTGTTACTGACTCGTGGGATAGCGTATCAGTAACTAGTACGTTTTTGCCAGAAACGTGTTTCATGGACAGGCCATATTGTTTCAGCGGCAGTAACATATCCTGTAATCTGTGACGGCATGAATAGAGGATTTGTTTAATGGATATGACAGGCACGTGATCTTGACAACACTTGAACAGTCAGTCCGTACATATAACGAAACCGTTTCCGGCCAAATAACATGCCTCATTATTCATGTTCAATCATGAGCATATTAAGTTTATGCGAGAATCAATGATATGGAAGTATTAGCCATTGGCTTGCCTTTGTGGCACACCATAATGCAGTGTCTCTTGCTTTGCCAAGTCATAATATGACAATTTCAACAAGTGAAACGCAATTTGGACCATCGATGCACTGATCACTGGTATATTGACACAGGAGTTGTGATATCTTAAGACCATATGGTAATCGTATATAATGACAATGACCATGGAACAATACTGCCTTTTCGACGTGGCGCTTTTTCTACAATTCTGTATTATGTATAGAGTGTATTCAACCTCTCCATCAGTGTTACGGCAACCAATCTGACAGTGTACACACGTTGTCTACACATACTGAACATGTGCACATGGCGTTTTTTAATGCCGAAAAAGTCATTTAATCACACACATACTGCCATTTCGACAGTTCATCTGCACTTTCATGCATACAAGTTTGCATAGGGTATATAGTTTATGTAAGCAACTCCTTTGACCGCATTTTGAGTGTGAATGTGCCAGCACTGCCTTTCAGGGACACCAACAAGATGGAGACTCTAATGCAGATGGTGATGAAACTGATTGAAAGCACTGTATCTATAATTAAGAACATTCCTGCATACACACAGTGACCATCTAACATATTTGTCATAAACAGTGACTTGAAATTGACTTTAGTCATATATAATTTACTTTCAATAATGATTATAGTCTGGGAAAATGATTATAATAATTAGAATACAATAGGAACAACTCATGTTTTCATTGATGATATAAAGAACGTTTGTTCCGAGAACGTAGCAAAACAGTCAACACAACCTAACTATAAATATACTTCACTAAAGACAGTACGAAGTGAAGACATAATAAATATTATTTGCATAGAGGTCATTTTGAAAACAAAATGTCCGCCATACCAGTTATCAGAAAAAGTGGAACCAACCCCAGTTTTATTATTTGAAGTATGTAGATAGCATAGCCGAAAAAAACAAACATTCCATCTGCATTATAAATGTAGATATGAATATTACAATATAGTGTATACAATTTCAGGGCGACCATTTTTAAATTGTAAGATGGCCGCCATGGGGGTTGTTAAAAATGAAAATAACACTGGTGTTGCTGTTTGTAGTCAAACGATGATTATCATAAAAAACGAATCAATATTCTACCTGTATTAGAAGTGTATGTATAATGAATATAGCATTTCAGGACGACCATTTTGAAATCCAAGATGGCGGCCAAACAAATTGTGAAAAAAAAAATGGAACAAACCCCAGTTTTGTTCTTCGTGCTCTAAAGATGACAAAACACATTGGTTACAAGAATGTAGCAAAAAAAATGCAAATATACATAACCGTATACACTAGAAGGCGGCCTGGAAGCCCGGGCTTTCGGCTAAGTGTGTCTTCTTTGTAATTTATCCCGTCAACACAGTGCGTATGTGTCGTGAAACACGGTGCCGTGAAACATTTTTGATATCCAGTCAATACAATTTTTGCATTTTACAGCCATTTGAAGGTGTTGACGGGATAAATAGAATAGTAGGTTAGTGCCGTGAATGGTAAAAAATATCTGGCGCGACTCGGAAACGGGATGTGCTCGGCAGAGCCTCGCCCATCCCGTTTCCTGAGCCGTGCCAGATATTTTTTCCCATTCACGGCACTAACCTACTATTCTCTATCTATTTTCCTTATTTCTGAACAAAGTATATGTTGTGACCACTAATTTGAACCGTCTCGGCGAGACGGTTCAAATGAGTGGTCACAACATATACTTCTGATGAGAAATAAAGAAATTCTTGAGCCTTGCCGGATATTTTTTCCCATTCACGGTACTAACCTACTATTCTCTATCTATTGTAACAGAATAGAACCTGAGTGTAATTACAACCCCATGCAATGTGAGTGGGTGGGGTACATGACTCATTTTGACAAGCTAAATATGGTATGTATTATTGACATATGATCATATCTACACTCTGTAGCTAATATAATGGTAATTCAGGCATATAATTTCACATTTTCACTAAGACAAACATGCCTGATAGCTTACATGGCCACAAGCAGAAATCTAGCAACTTGACAGAATTGTGGTAAGACTGACAAACATGTCTGTCAACCTTGCTGACAGTGTCTGGCAGCCTTATTCTTAGGATGATGGAAGTGTTTCAATGACTAATTCACTCTTTCTTGTAAAAATGAGTTATTTTGAGTCTTGACCCCCTACATCCTGCATGTCTATGTGTCCTATATTTGATTACATTCCAAGTCTGGCAAGTTGACATGTTCATGATTTGCCAAATCTGAAAAATCTTGGGAAGCACATTAGAATTGTTAAATTAAGGCTATTTAATCAGATATTCACGCGGTTTGGTTTGTAAATCATAATTAATGTGTAAGATGAACATTTACACAAAGTTTCAGATTGTTAAATTCCCGTTTTGGTTGATTTTAAGGATAAAATCAAGTTGAAGTGGCGCTCAATTTTGAATGCGAAAACGCCAACGTCTCCGCAGCAAAACTGTCGCATAAAGTAAGTTATCAAATCACCGAACCACTATTGATTACCTGTGTAAATACCAAGATAAATATATAAACTACATAAATGGGATAATTGAGAGAGTTACCATTCGCAACTAATTCAATTTGATAAATATTTGCTTGAATCCCCCCCCCCCCCTCCCCACCCCCCCACACTAGAATGCAAGATATTGCATCTAAGTTTTGAAAATGTTCCACGGGTGGCAAGCCCCTCTAGCCGCATTAACTTTTGAAATACAGGTAACCGCGCTAAACCGAATACCATGCGGTGGTTCCAACGTGTTACCGGTTTAACAATGCTCAACTGTACTATAGTCTATTGGTATGTACGAGGATCCTAAAGACAATATGACAACTTGAAGGCGTTATCACATGTTCGATACATTTTCCAGTTTTGTTTCTGCATTTACACAGCACACGGGCAATGTATGGACATGAGGATGTGATAGCGCAGTTAGATCACGTTCGTCCGCATGTACGATCGATAATCCACTCGCTAATTTAGCTCGTAGATTATTTCTTCGTACGTGCGGACGAACCGTGATATAACTGGCTTGTCGCTTGGTATAAATTAGGGTGCCTGGTGTAGCGAGATTCCACTGTAGAACAATATACGATCGCTACAAAAGCATACATGTTTGGTTTTGTTTGTTTGTTTGTGAATTGATGTTTAACGGCCTTCAACTTAAGGTAGCGTAGGGCCGGGCAAACGGGTTCGATTCCATTTTAACCTGCTGGGGGGTGGGGGTCACAAAATCGGAACGGAATATTTACATAGAAAAAAATATTTTCAGCTCAATCAGAATAGCCCGACCTGGTGCCAGGTCCATACCACATCACAGTCACTTGACCCCTTCCCCTAAAATAGGATTACGAATAATTGCAATACTGACATACAGTGTATTGTTTGTTTGTTTATGTGTTGGGGTGTAAGGGCCTATCAACAGCTAAGGTCATTTAAGGCCGGGTCAATGGCTTTAGTACTAAATACCATATATTACCTGTACAAATGGGGGGTAAATCCCAAAAATCAGAACTGAATATTTACAATAAAAATTCTATAATTCAGCCCTGAAATCAGAATAATCCTGATCTGATGTCAGGTCCTCACCACACCAGAATCACTTTGGCCCCTCCCAAAAGCAGTAGGATCAGTAATAAACTTACTACTTTTATAATGGGCAATAACCCAATTCAACTCCCGGGTAACAAAAGAGCCAAAAATAAAAAGATACCAGAGGGCCAAACCAGGCAAATCGTGATTCCTAAAAGGAAGAATCTTACCGTTTATTTACGCCGTCACGTTCGCCCGACCCACCACCCACGACATACGGGGTATAACCAGATCCAACCGTCACATACAACAATAGCTGTAGGAGAACAGCATAGCTCGATTACGAGGGTTGTCGATGTACACATGGCTTGACTACGAGGATTGTCGATGTACACATAGCTTGACTACGAGGGTTGTCGATGTACACATAGCTTGACTACGAGGGTTGTCGATGTACACATAGCTTGACAAACAAGGTGGCCGCAGCCTGCATAAAAACCTTAACCAAGGTTGACTAAAAACATTAACCAAGGTAAACTAGAAATGTGGCCTGTCGGCACACCAATACCCCCACTGGCAGCCAAAGAAAACGAGGCATTTTTTATTATAAGCCATTTAGCCGAGCGTTAAGGTTTCAAACGCATCAAGTCTGTGATCTTGACCCTGGCAGTGTGATAACCAAGTCGGTGTGAAGTAGAGAGGAAGGGAATTTCAATAGGTTTGACCTTTGACCTCAACTTGTGACCTTGACCTGAGTAGGTCGTGGTTATTGATCGCGACGACCTTCCCATCATGAGAAACATTATGCCAAGAATTTGATACCAGGCTTCGGTGAGAAGATAATTGAGCGGAAGGGAATTTCGATAGGTTTGACCTTTGACCTTCAACTGTGACCTTGACCTTGGACGTAGGTGCGTGGTTATTGATCGAGACACACCTTCTTCATCATGAGAAACATTTGTGCCAAGCCATTTGATAATCCATGCATCGGTGTAGGGAGATATGGATTTGTAGCTTTGACCAATTTGAATTTCAATAAGTTTGCCTTTGACCTTCACTGTGACCTTGACCTTAGACGCCTAGGTGCGTGGTGATTATTGATCGCGACAACACCTCTGCATTGAGAAATCATTTGTGCCAAGCATTTGATAATCCAACCATGCATCGGTGTAGAAGATATAGAGCGGAAGGGAAATTTCTATAGGTTTGACCTTTGACCTTCAACTGTGACCTTGACCTTGGACGTAGGTGCGTGGTTATTGATCGCGACACACCTTCTCATCATGAGAAACATTTGTGCCAAGCCATTTGATAATCCATGCATGGGTGTAGAAGATATAGAGCGGAAGGGAATTTCCAACAGACCGACCGACCGACTGACCGACAGACCGACCGACCGACCGACAAGCTGACTCCTATATACCCCCAACAAACTTTGTTTGTGGGGGTATAATTAAGTAAGTAATTGAAGGTTAAATGTAGGTCAATGTCAGATATAGGTCAGGGGTTATTGATGTACATCACTAGGAGATGAAGTTTTCCAAGTATGGTTGCTGTAGGCCCAGGATTATTCCATATACAAGCTTGACTAAAAACCTTAACCAAGGGGAAATAACTAAGTAATCCAAGGATAAAAGTAGGTCAAGGTCAAATATACCTCAGGGATTATTGATGTACATCACTAGGAGATGAAGTTGTCCAAGTATGGTTGATGTAGGCCCAGGAGTATTTCATATACACGCTTGACTATAAACAATAACCAAGTTTGAGTACAAACCTTAGCCAAGTGGAAATAAGTAAGTAATTCAAGGTTAAATGTAGGTGAAGGTCAAATACAGATCAGGGGTTATTGATGTACATCCCTATGAGAAAAGTTTATCCAAGTATGGTGTCTGTATGCACAATAGTATTCCATCTACAAGCTTGACTAAAAACCTTAACCAAGGTTGACTAAAAACCTTAACCAAGGGGAATTAAGTAAGTAATTCAAGAGGAAATGTAGGTCAAGGTCAAATATAGATCAGGGGTTATTGATGTACATCCCTATGAGAAAAGCTTATCCAAGTATGGTGTTTGTATGCACACTAGTATTCCATGTACAAGCTTGACTAAAAACCTTAACCAAGGTGGACTAAAAACCTTAACCAAGGGGAATTAACTAAGTAATCCAAGGTTAAATGTAGGTCAATGTCAAATATAGGTCAGGGGTTGTTGATGTACATGACTAGGAGATGAAGTTGTCCAAGTATGGTGCGTGTAGGGCCAGGAGTATTCCATATACAAGCTTGACTAAAAACCTTAACCAAGGGGAATTAAGTAAGTAATTCAAGAGGAAATGTAGGTCAAGGTCAAATATAGATCAGGGGTTATTGATGTACATCCCTATGAGAAAAGGTTGTCCAAGTATGGTGTCTGTATGCACTATAGTATTCCATGTACAAGCTTGACTAAAAACCTTAACCAAGGTTGACTAAAAACCTTAACCAAGGGGAATTAAGTAAGTAATTCAAGAGGAAATGTAGGTCAAGGTCAAATATAGATCAGGGGTTATTGATGTACATCCCTATGAGAAAAGGTTGCCCAAGTATGGTGTCTGTATGCACTATAGTATTCCATGTACAAGCTTGACTAAAAACCTTAACCAAGGTTGACTAAAAACCTTAACCAAGGGGAATTAACTAAGTAATTCAAGAGGAAATGTAGGTCAAGGTCAAATATAGATCAGGGGTTATTGATGTACATCACTAGGAGATGAAGTTGTCCAAGTATGGTGGGTGTAGGGCCAGTAGCATTGCATATACAAGCTTGACTAAAAACCTTAACCTTAGTCAAGCTAATAACTATTCTTCGAATAGTCAAGCTAAAAATGCCAAATACGTACATGAGCACCAAACCATTTCACCAACTTTTCTAGCAAAGTATACTTTGAGGGAGAAATTTTCAATTTTAAGATAAATTTATTTATTTGTATTATACTGAATTTATTACATTATCACAGCCATTTTGGCTGTGATAATGTAATAAATTCAGTATAATAATTCTGCATAGTTTTAATCATCAAATATATGCAGTCATTAGTTCTGTATGAAATACTGCATTTCGGAAAAATAAATGATTACTCCCTCAAAGTATACTTTGCTAGATAAGTATACTTTGCAATGTTGGTGAAATAGGCTACTGGGGGCCGTTTCACTAAACTTTGTACGACTAAAATGTTCGTAAGTGCAAATTTAGGATCGTCTGGAAATTTAAATTGATGGATTTTAATTTATTGAGCATAAGCTGCATATGCAGCCTATGCTCAATAAATGTAAATCCAATAATTGTTTACAAGAAAACATTGCTAATGTGACATTTACAGACTATCATAATTGTTCACTTACGAACATTTTAGTCGTAAGAAGTTTAGTGAAACTGGCCCCTGGTCTCTGGTCAAGATGAATCCCGATCGTTAAAATATCCATCACATGCTCCCATCTGCCACCGACTGGGTAGGAAACAAGAGGGCCATGATGGCCCTAATTCGCTCACCGGACTCCATGAACACCAGAGGAGAATGTGACATTGAGTTCATGTGTTTTAAACAAATTATGCTAGTTTTAGATGGCGGTCATCTTGGATTAAGCGATGACTGTCATTTTACCAAATCTGAAAATGCTTCACCCAAGGATCTTAACTTCCTATGAAGTTTGGCCAGCATCGGCCATGTGGTTCCTGAGAAAAAGACGTTCAAAATCTTGAATAAATGGACCTTTTGGTGGCCATCATGGATGACATAATCATCCGATTCCGACAAATATTGCACCAGAGCAATCGCCTCATCGATACCTTCAATTTGATATATGGCATGAGCATATTCGGTCAAAAATAAAATTTGACCCCACGGGCCATGCCCATTTTTGACCCCGGGGTCACATTTTCACAACTTTGAAAGAGCATTGTAAATCGATCATTCCTACCAAGTTTAGTCGAAATCCGGCCAGCGGTTCATGAGAAGAAGATTTTTTAAGAAATTATGCTATTTTTAGACGGCGGCCATCTTGGATTATTTGTATTGACCTCCATATTTTAATCAAATACTGAAAAGGGTTCAACCATGGAACCATAACTGTGAGTTTGGCTACATGGACCGTCATGTGAGAAGAAGAATGAAATCTCTAAAAAAAGAACGACGTTTGACATTTCGGCGGCCATCTTGGATGACATAACAATTTTGAAATCTCTAAAAAAAGAACGACCGTTTGACATTTCGGCGGCCATCTTGGATGACATACCAATCGAATTTGATTTTGACAAAAAAAATGTACCAGAGTGATCGCCTCATTGATACGTTCGATTTGATATATAACATGACCATATTCTGTCAAAAATAAAATTTGACTCCACAGGCCACGCCCATTTTTGACCCCGGGGTCACCATTTTAATTTTAAAAAATTTGAAAAGGGCATTGTACATCGATCATTCCTACCAAGTTTCGTCGAAAATCATGCTAGCGGTTCATGAGAAGAAGATTTTTTAAGAATTTCATGCTATTTTAGACGGCGGCCATCTGGATTAGTGATGACCTCCATTTTAACAAATCTGAAAAGGCTTCACAAATGGACATAACTTTTAAGTTTGGCTACCATGGGCCAAGCAGTTATGTGAAGAAGAATTTTGAAATCTCTAATAAAAGAACGACCATTTGACATTTCGGCGGCCATCTTGGATGACATAACAATTCGATTTCGACAAAAAAAATGTACCTGAGTGATCGCCTCATTTGATACTTCGATTTGATATATAACATGACCCATATTCGGTCCAAAAATAAAATTTGACCCATTTGACCCCACGGGCCACGCCTATTTTTGACCTCGGGGTCACCATTTTAACAGCTTTGAAAGAGCATTGTACATCGGACATTTTTGACATTTCGGCGGCCATCTTGGATGACATAACAATCCGATTTCGACAAAAAATGTACCAGAGTGAGCCATTGACAACTTCGATTTGATATATAACATGACCATATTCGGTACAAAATAAAATTTGACTCCACGGGCCACGCCATTTTTGACCCCGGGGTCACCATTTTACAACTTTTGAAAGAGCAATGTAAATACATCATTCCTACCAAGTTTCGTCGAAATCCGGCTAGCGGTTCAATGAGAAGAAGATTTTTTTAAGAATTTAGGCTATTTTTAGGACAGCGGCATCTTGGATAGCGATAACCTCCATTTTAACAAATCTGAAAAGGCTTCACCCACGGACCATAACTTTTAAGTTTGGCTACCATGGGCCAAGCAGTTCATGTGAAGAAGAATTTTGAAATCTCTAATAAAAGAACGACCTTTTGACCTTTCGGATGACATAACAATCCCCCCCCCCCCCCCCCCCCCCCCCCCCCCCCCCCCCCCCCCCCCCCCCCCAGATTTCGAACAAAAAATTGCACAGAGTGATCGCTCATTGATACCTTTAATTTTGATATATGACATGACCATATTCAGTCAAAAATAAAATTTGACCCAATTTGACCCCACGGGCCACGCCCCATTTTTGACCCCGGGGTCACCTTTTTAACAAAAAACTTTGAAAGAGCAATGTACATCGAATCATTCCTACCAAGTTTCGTCGAAATCCGGCTAGCGGTTCATGAGAGAAGATTTTTTTAAGAATTTATGCTATTTTTAGACGGCGGCCATCTTGGATTAGCGATGAACCTCCATTTTAACAAATCTGAAAATGCTTAACCCATGGACATTAAATTTTGAGGTTTGGCTACCAATGGGCAAGGGTGGTTATGTGAAGAAGAATTTTGAAACTCTCTAAATAAAAGAACGGACCTTTTGGCGGCCATCTTGGATGACATAACAAAATCCGATTTCGACAAAAAATGCACCAGAGTGATCGCCTCATTGATACCTTCAATTTGATATATGACATGACCATATTCAGTCAAAAATAAATTTGACCCCAATTTGACCACAAGGGCCATGCCCATTTTTTGGTACCCTGGGGTCAACCATTTTAACAACTTTGAAAGGCATTGTACTTTGATCATTCCTACCAGTTTTGTCGAAATCCAGTTGGCGGTTCTTGAGAAAGCAGATTTTTGAAGAATTTGTGCTATTTTTAGACGGCGGCCATCTTGGATTACGTAATAACGTCATTTTAACAATTTTGTAATCCCCTACTAAGGACCATGACCATGAAGTTTGGTGACCATAGGCCAAGGTTACGAGGAGAAGACGTTTAAAAAATGTTCACGGGCGACGACGACGACGGCCGACGGACACATTGCGGTAAAACAAATAGCTCACATGGGAGCTTCGCTCAGGTGAGCTAAAAAGAACACCACACTTAAAAATTGTCGATATTGTAGATTATTTATTTATAAACCAGTCTGATAAAAAACCAGATTGGCACAAAACTATATTATGGACATTTCACATTATTATTGTTGATCTACTGAAATAGTCTCGAACCAGGCGTAGCCAGAAGATCGGTTGTTTTTTATCATTAATACTACCGTATTATCGCAAATACAAAATTTACCCAAACTTTATTTTGAAAATCTGTCATGTTTCGTCTCTGACGTCGTAAGTTGACAAAAATTCCACAGCAGATGCGGAAAATTCCGCATCTGCTTGGGAATTTTTGTCAACTTTCAGCATTATTTACGGAAAATATTCACAAAATCTTCGAAATCATATTTGGATTTGTTTCCACATGTGGTCTCGTATACAACCGTGTGGGTTGTCCCTTGTTGAAGTTCCATGAGAAAATATAACCCAGTTCTAAGATGCTCGTTTTGTTTGTTAGTTTATTTACTGGTGTTTAACGTCCTATCAACAGCTAAGGTCATGCAAGGCCAGGCAAACGGGTTCGATCCCGCTTTAACCTGCTGCATTGGGGGGAATGGAATATATTTACATCGAGAAAGATGACTGTCAAGGGCATGTGCAATTGTATATGAATTCTGGATGATGGCAAATATCAGGAATATAGCGTGTCAAAACTAGCACAACCTTGTTGGAATCGTTTCCCAATAGCAATCGTTTTTTCATATACCGTTAACCTGTATACAGCTGTTTTCCGAATGGCAAAGAGCATGTTTTTCTATTTAATTTGAGGAAAAAATCCAAGTTAAACATTTTCATTTTTCGTCATGTTTTCAGTTAGTTGTTTACCTGCTGTAAAGTTATTAAATTTTATTACATTGTATTTTTTAGTGGTTTAAAATAAACATTTCTAAAAACTCACATTTTACAAATTTAAAAAAAACACAGTGAAAATACCAATGTACCTAAAATGACAAATAAAGTATGAGAGAACAGAATAAGGTTGTTCAGTAGGACATCAATCAATTTTAATTAAAAAAAAAAAATTCCTAATTACCATTCGTATTGCTACCAGGGATATGTGCCATTTTGAGTTTACAAGTTAACCCTCACTACGCTGGAGACGGGGAATTGCGTCTGCTATTTTTCATC
>CM055280.1:71129479-71260974 GCA_029237695.1 Conchocele bisecta | reverse complement strand
CCTGCTCCTTATAAATAAGTTTGTACCGAACTTGGATAGTAATTTCCCTTAGAACTAGTTCCGGGACATCACCAGCGATGGAAATGGCGGATTTTGTCGGTTTGACTCCACGTTGCTTAGTTTAAACTAAGCGTGACGTCACAGCGACACATTATGCCAATGCTAACGTTAAATATGTGACATAAGTACAGGCCACACTCACTTACTCGAATTCGAAGGGAGATCAAAAAATACTTTGAGTTAACCGTAGTTTGACGTATCCGTAGTACGCAACCTGTTGGACAACAAACTATTTTATTGAGAGTTAGAACCAAATGATTACTTGCTGATGTAGCCTTGAGTAGTAAATATGATTTATTTTAGCAATTAAATGTACATGGATACATGTTAAATGCTGTTTCTAAGACAAATCATATTTAAACACTTTCGGTTTGTTTACAAATACACATATGCATGTCTGTGTGTAATTAATAGATAACCCGGATTTGGCACACGTGACATGTGCATGTAGCGATATGTACATATTCAGTTCACCAATGAAATAAATAATAACAAGAACATAATATTTTATGAATTATTTTAATAAATTATACACGGAAACAACACAACACAACAAGAAATACTGATTTGTAACACTATTATAAATGATTATTTCTGACCAGACTTGATTGTACAAACTAATAATGTTTAGAACATAAAACTCGCCCATTCAATGTTTCGTCCCTATACTGATGCTGTCACATTCGGGAGATATATACACACGATCGAGTGTGAAATATTTCGCTCATTTCTAATCGCGCAACTTGTGTTCACTTTAATTAACGTTCGAGTAAAAGCATTTAATGCGAGTCCAATTAAAATAGTTGCCATTTATTTCTCACCACTTAATGATCACCGACGGTCATTTCGGGAGGCCTGTTTAATCAGTGTCAACGCAAACACCTTTAACTACGGTCTGAATACCCGACTTTAATCAGGTAAACTGCAGGTGACAAACTTCTACTTACCTCCGCAAATTGACATTTCGACTTAACGAGTGTGAAATACAGTAGATTTACGTTTTCGGTACCTAAATATACCTTCGAATAAACGGAACATTTGAGTTATCGAAATTTGACTTAACCGAACTTAGTTATATGGAAAATAATAGGATTTTAAACGGGACCGTGCTAGTAATTCGACGTAACCGGTGATTTCGACGTAAGCGACTTTGAGTAAACGAGCGTAGCCTGTAGTTCTAAGGGAGGTAATCGTGATTTTCCAAGTTCGGTAACCTATTTATACAACTGGTCTATTTTAGTGGGGATGAGTCACCATATACACTATGAGGAGTTACGTATTGTTTTTATTCTGATTTAAAGCTGGTGAATTCTGTGTGAATATTGCTTCTCTCCCACTGACTTCTAATATGTAGATAGCCGTCGTCAGTGGTTGTCAATCCGTGAAGAATACTGAAAAATAAAACAATTGCATTGCAGAAATATAATATACATGTAAATATATGATATACATTATTTTGTACTATTCTGTTTCATCATTTTCTGCCCATATCTGAGACCGAGTGTCTATAAAACCCGCCCATATGTCATGAACCTATTTTTTTGGGGGAGGGTGACTTTTTTGTTATTGATAAAAAAGTACTTAATTTTAAAATATTTTTTAGATTTAATGTGTTTAATAGCCAAAAGTTCGCCGGTAGCAAAACGTAGAACAGACAGTGGTGAGTTCCTTTACTTCCAACTAATTATGAGGCATTATTGACCTTAGAATTGGATGAGACAAATTCCGCCAATGCTGAAACCAATCATCCCCGGAGGTATTTCTATGTGACGTTACTCGTGATTTTCAAGTTCGATAACCTATTTATAAATACGTATATTGCTTTTTACACATGTTACAAGTACATACCGGATCCATGACGTATGCGCTGTCCTCTGTGTAGCCCATATCTGCGGCAGGATTGTCATACACTGAAATACATAGAGGATATTCATATTTTGCAACGAATATGACATATATGTTCATCGAGTGGTGTGGAATATCCATATTTCACGAGTGCCGTTAGTGTCGTTGCAAAAATATGAATATTCTACTTATTATGTACCGCTCCATGGACATTAGCAGTTTTTTAGACTGTATACGGTAATTAATGTGTATTTGCAGCCTATTTGCAGTCCGGCACTGCATGTGCGCGTTATGAATATAGATAGCGGAAGTAGTCGTATTTTCACCGGAAGATGTTTATTTCATCGATGAGAACATATGACTTTTATTTGCATCGTATAACTATGTATTTCATGGGTAGGTATATAATAACAAGTGGGCCATGATGGCCCTAATTCGCTCACCTGAATGTGAGAATGTGACATTGAGTTCATATGTGTTTTAAAAAAATTGTGCTATTTTTAGATGGCGGTCATCTTGGATTAAACGATGACTCTCATTTTAACAAATTCTGAAAATGCTTCACCCAAGGATCTTAACTTACTATGAAGATTGGCCAGCATCGGCCATGTGGTTCCTGAGAAAAAGACGTTCAAAATCTCGAATAAATGGACCTTTTGGAGGCCATCATGATGACATTATCATCAGAATCCGACAAATATAGCACCAGAGCAATCGCCTCATCGATACCTTCAATATGATATATGACATGACCATGTTTGGTCAAAAATAAAATTTGACCCCACGGGCCACGCCAATTTTTGACCCCGGGGTCACCATATTAACGACCTTTTGACCTTTCGGTGGCCATCTTGGATGACATGACCATCCAATTTCGACAAAAAAATGTAACAGAGCGATCGCCTCTTTGATGCCTTCTATTTGATATAGACATGACCATATTCAGTCAAAATAAAATTTGACCCCAATTTGACCCCATGAGCCACGCCCATTTTTGACCCCGGGGTCACCATTTTAACAAATTTGAAAGAGCATTGTACATCGATCATTCCTACCAAGTTTCATCGAAATCCGTCTCGCGGTTCATGAGAAGGAGACTTTTTAAGAATTTGTGCTATTTTCAGACGGCGGCCATCTTGGATTAGCGACGACCTCCATTTTAACAAATCTGAAAAGGCTTCACCCATGGACCATAACTGTGAAGTTTGGCCACCATGGGCCAAGTGGTTCGTGTGAAGAAGAATTTTGAATTATCTAATAAAATAACGACCTTTTGACCTTTCGGTGGCCATCTTGGATGACATGACCATCCAATTTCGACAAAAAATGTACCAGAGCGATCGCCTCCTCTTTGATACCTTCGATTTGATATAGACATGACCATATTCAGTCAAACTAATATTTTACCCCCAATTTGACCCCACGGCCCACGCCCACTTTTGACCCCGGGGTCACCATTTTAACATCTTTGAAAGAGCATTGTACATCGATCATTTCTACCAAGTTTCATCGACATCTGGCTGGCGGTTCATGGGAAGAAGATTTTTTAAGAATTTGTGCTATTTTTAGACGGCGGCCATCTTGGATTAGCGACGACCTCCATTTCAACAAATCTGAAAAGGCGTCACACATGGACCTTAACTGTGAAGTTTGACCACCATGGGCCAAGTAGTTTGTGCGAAGAAGAATTTTGAAATCTCTAATAAAAGAACGACCTTTTGACATTTCGGTGGCCATCTTGGATGACCTGACCATCCAATTTCGACAAAAAATGTACCAGAGCGATCGCCTCTTTGATACCTTCGATTTGATATAGACATGAACATATTCGGTCAAAAATAAAATTTGACCCCAATTTGACCCCATGGGCCACGCCCATTTTTTACCCCGGCTGGCGGTTCATGAGAAAAAGATTGTTTAAGCATTTGTGCTATTTTTAGAAGGCGGCCATCTTGGATTAACGACGACCTCCATTTTAACAAATCTGAAAAGGCTTCACCCATGGACCATAACTGTAAAGTTTGGTCACCATGGGCAAAGTAGTTCGTGTGAAGAAGAATTTGAAATCTCTAATAAAAGAACGACCTTTCGACCTTTCGGCGGCCATCTTGGATAACATAACCATCCGATTTCGACAAAAAAAATGCACCAGTATGATCGCCTCGTTTATACCTTCGATTTGATATATGATATGACCAAAAATAAAATTTGACCCCAATTTGACCCCGGGGTCACCATTTTAACAACTTTGAAAGAGCATTATACATCGATCATTCGTACCTAGTTTTGTCGAAATCTGGTTGGTGGTTCTTGAGAAGAAGATTTTTGAAGAATTTGTGCTATTTTTAGACGGCGGCCATATTGGATTACGTAATGACGTCATTTTAACAATTTTGTAATCCCCCTACCTAAGGACCATGACCATGAAGTTTGGTGACTATAGGCCCAATGGTTACAGAGGAGAAGACGTTTGAAAATGTTCACGGACGACGACGACGACGACGACGACGACGACGACGACGACGACGACGACGACGACGGACGACGGACGACCACATTGCAGTAGCAATAGCTCACATGAGCTTCGCTCAGGTGAGCTAAAAATGTATATATTATATATACAATTATAACATAGCTAAACAATATAGTTTGTTTATTATAGTTCTGCTACTGAAAGAGACCTTCACTTATGACTTATGAGACACTCTATCGAACAAGCAGTATGTCTCAATCCCCATCAATGGTGACTTTCTTGCAATTTGCACTAGTTAACCTGTTGCGTTCTACGGTGGATGGCCCCGGGGTGTCCGGTTTAGAGAGGCTCCACTCCAAATCAGACATATGACTGTACCAATGTGTACGGATTTGGTCTGCGAACTTGAACAGGCACTGTCATCAGATATAGATGGCAATTAACCCTATGAAACGAAGGATACAGAGACCGACTGCGTGCCCGGTTTAGAGAGGATCTACTGTATACATGTATGCAAATGCCCATTTTATGCAATGTTGTTGGAACTGCTCTATTACTGTTCTGTTACTGTTCTGTTACTTTTGCCACTTACCGTAATTATCAACAGGAAAATGGTTTATATCAGAGTTGCGATGTCTGTGTTTATGGCTGCTGTGTTTGTGGCTGCCGTATTTCTTCTCATGCGAGGCTTGCCGAGGAATGAACCCGCTATCCAAGGGCATGTTCAGCGCTATTTCCCGCCACCTGTTCATGCCGTTGTACGGAGCGATAGCCGGGAACAAGCGTTGGTCTAAGTCTTTGGACCTGAAATATGATAATTATGCGTTATTTGATTTCTATGTGGATATATGCACGAGTTCCACAGCGTGCGATATCGCTATATTGCGGAATGGCGTCACTGAAACAAGTCCACGTTCTTTACAACGAAAATCACGGCATAATAGCTCATTATGTAGCCTGAAACGTTACCTTATAAATAAAAACAAGGTTAGAATATTTTGATTTCTATTCTATCAGCTTTGCTCGGAAACGTAGGAATTTCTCAGCGAGCCTTGGAATTCCTACGCGTTTCCTAGCCTCGCCATATAAACTTGATATAAATAAAAGACACTCGTCTGGTCTTCTCAATGCATGAGTTAGCTGGTGGCTCACCAACCGTCCATATCAATATCAACCCGAGCGTAGAATCGAACCTTCGACCTCGCATTTGCGAGGATAATAAATCCGCCTACACAACCGCCTGAGGTAATCTGGCCGAGATTTCAACATTTCTGAACATCTATTGACCATCTCAACTCGCAATCAAGCAGTTTGATTAACTGAGTCTGAGCTGCACAATATTCAAGTATTTTGAATATAAATTAATTCAAATATTGGCAAGATTAGCGCAGACGGTGGTGTAACTGAGATAATTGTGCAATTCACTGAAGTATCTACGATGAATTTAACAAACGCATACAATACACATTTACTTACTTATGAAGGTCTTCAGAAGAGTCCCACTGTTTGCCCTCCCGACGGTGCCGGCGGGCCGATAGTATAGCCAATGCCATGATCAGTATGCCAATTGTCAGGAAGATTGGGATGCCGACGGAAAGGCCGACAAGTAGACCCAGCCCACCTGAAATCACAGGCAACCGTCGGCAAACAGTAGAAACAAATACCGAATAATTTAAAGTGACAACGTTGCAATCCTAGTTAATTTCGGGACAATTGTCTAAGTTGCTCAACGACCCACAGTGTTGTGAAATAGCTTCAGCAATAGCTAAGGTATGCTAGTGTTGAGAGTACATTGCTAGAGTTGAGAGTACCGGCCCAAATACTACTTACAGTGCACCTCGGTGCCTGTTGGGGCATATAAATAGTGTACTTAAATGAGCCGCGCATGCGCAGTCCATGAGGCCAAACCGGCCCAAATACTACTTACAGTGCACCTCGGTGCCTGTTGGGGCATAGAAATAGTGTACCTAAATGAGCCGCGCTTGTGCAGTCCTAAATGCCAAATCGGCCCAAATAATACTTACAGTGCACGTCGATGCCTGTTGGTTAATATAAATAGTGTAACTAAATGACCCCATGCGCAGACCATGAGGCCAAACCGGCCCAAATACTACGTACAGTGTACCTCGGTGCCTGCTGGGGACTATAAATAGTGTACCTAAATGAGCCGCGCATGCGCAGTCCATGAGGCCAAACCGGCCCAAAGACTACTTGCAGTGCACCTCGGTGTCTGTTTGGGGAATAGAAATAGTGTACCTAAATGAGCCGTGCATGCGAAGTCAATGAGGCCAAACCGGCCCAAATACTACTTACAGTGTACCTCGGTGCTAGTTGGGGAATATAAATAGTGTACCTAAAGGAGCCGCGCATGCGCAGTGCATGAGGCAAAACCGGCCCATAGACTACTTACAGTGTACCTCGGTGCCTGCCTGTTGGGGAATATAAATAGTGTACCTAAATGAGCCGCGCATGTGCAGTCCATGAGGCCAAACCGGCCCAAAGACTACTTACAGTGCACCTCGGTGTTTGTTTGGGGAATAGAAATAGTGTACCTAAATGAGACGCGCATGCGCAGTCCATGAGGCAAAACCGGCCCTAAGATTACTTACAGTGCACCACGGTCTCTGTTGGGGAATAGAAATAGTATACCTAAATGAACCGCACATGCGCAGTCCATGAGGCAAAACTGACCCAAATACTACTTAAAGTGCACCTCAGTGCCTGTTCGGAAATATAAATAGTGTACCTAAATAAGCTCCGCATGCGCAGTCCATGAGGCCAACCCGGCCCAAATACTACTTACAGTGCACATCGGTACCAGTTGGAGAATATAAATACACTACCTACATAAGACCGGATGACACATGTAAACCAATCTGTTTGTCAGAGAGGGCGGAAAAGATGTGCATCGGTCCGTGACTCGAACAGGGTGTCCGGTTTAGAGACATTCCACTGTAATTCAGATATATGCGCACTCCACTTGTGTGTGTTTTGCTATCATGAACCGACATTATCAATATATAATTATTGCTTATAATGAAATTCATCAAAATTAAACATTGGTGTTTAACGTTTGATACACTGTGCAATCACGCTTTCTGTATTACCACTTATTGTACACAGTAAAGAATGGCTAAACGTGAACTTAAACTAAATAGAAATACTTACTTGACGAGTCTCTTAATCTGAAATATAATAATAATAATAATAATATTACTAATAAGAAATGTTTGCATTTATTGTAAAAATAAATAATAATACATGCTTTATGTTAAAATACTGAAGAATTCATAAATTAATTGTTAATTAATATGTAAAATAAAATGCTATCATTACTAACCAGAATTTTCTGGCTGTCACACAGGGTGACTTACGAAAGTCGCCCTGTGTGAGAGCCTGCAATTTCGGGTTATATTTAGATGTTTTCCACACTGTCATAAATGTATTTATACATGACATTGCTGACAATGGTATGGGAATACATGCTACCAATTAGCCACGCACGTAACATAACTTGTAAATATGTAACTGAGACAGTTATACATGACAAGCTGAGTGAACAGTACTGCTTACACAGAGGCGTCGGAAGCAGATTAATATTGGGGAGGCGAATGTCGACCCGAGCAAAGCGAATTAGTGCTAGGGGTGTCATGCAAATATTGGGGCTGCGGTTGCCGCCCCTGCCGCCCCACTTCCGACGCCTCTGTAATACATACATGATGCTTCACGTATGCTATAAATAACATTCAAATCTTACTGGCAAAATGGTTGTCCATCTGAGATCTTGCATTCATACGAGGACTGACATCCACCAATAGAAACGATATACACGTCACAGGCGGTGGTATCCGTGGCGTTTCTGGAAACTGAAATACAATGACATGGTGTGTTATTGCATAAAATGGACGTTCGAAGAGTAATAGCCAATTTTATGGCATATACAATGTACATTTTTATTTCAAAATATCATGTGGCATGAAGCTACGGAGCCGCGCAGAGGACGTAGAATTATGTTTTTTATTAATTCGTTCCCACGAAATAACAATTTGTTCCCAAGAAATAACAATTCGTTATCTCCATTTAACAATTCGCTCCCACGAATTAAGAATTCGTTCCCTCAATTTAACAATTCGTTCGCACGAAATAACAATTCGTTCCCACGGCAAATTGTTAATTTGAGGGAACGAATTGTTAATTCGAGGGAACGAATTGTTAAATTCAGGGAAAGAATTGTTAATTCGAGGGAACGAATTGTTAATTCGTGGGAACGAATTGTTAAGTCGAGGGAACGAATTGCTAAATTGAGAGAACGAGGGAACACATTGTTAATTCGAGGGAACGAATTGTTAAATTGAGGGAGCGAATTGTTATTTCGTGAAAACAAATTAATAAAAAAAGAATCCATGTCCCCTGCGGGGTCCGTATGAAGCTATGCACAGGTTTATGAAACTATTTCACAGGGTAATAAACTTTAGTGATTTGCCTCCGTAAGAATCTCTAAAGTGTACTCTTTTTTCTAATTCAGTTATGAATGCATTTTAATAAATCAAAAGTCACATATCGGATGTAAATGAGTAGAAATAACATTGTTCAATGTGTAAAATATTGGTATTTATGTTCATATTGGCAAAACGTGACGTAGAGCGCTGGTATGACGTCATAAAATCGTGTGTATTTACGTCAGCTGGCGCTAATCAATCATTGACGACATGAGCCAAGACGATAACCCACTATAGAAAGAAGAAAATAATTATTTGCATAGCGTTAGAAGACATAAAATTCATCCCACAGGTGTACAGATGCGCAAAGTGAAATTTGATTTTGCATTTAACCCCCGGGTCATGGATTATCTCCCCCTTTTGGACTTAACATTTGGCAAATGTTCCTTGTAAGAAGTAAAACTTTTAAACCAAAATAGCTGGCTACTTGATAATTGGTTTGAGGCTTCTTATGGTGTGCATATGCGGAAAGTGAATTTAAATGTTTGATTTGAACCCCGGGGACATGGATTATCTCTCCCCCTTTTAGACTTAGAATTCAACAAGTTTGCCTTGCAAGAAGTAAACATTTTAAACCCTAATAGCTGGAGACTTCATATTTGGTATGTGGCTTCTTTATGGTGTGTAGATGCGAACATTGAATTCAGATTTTGTATTTGATTCCCGGCTCTTGTATTATCTCCCCATTTCGGACTTTGCAATTGAGAAAAGTGGGTATATTCCCATGGCGCGCCATCGACTTTTCTCTAGCTGTGTTATTGGAGGTACCGTAAAACACACCATTATTATTTTTCCATTACCGCACATACACCAATGTCATAACCATTGTATATTTACTCCACTCACTTGGGAAATAAACGAGATATATTTCCCGCAGTGACCAGATTAGAGATCCCCCACTGTAATTGTACTTACGAACGACGGAATCGACGTCAGTTGACGTGGCCGTCATGGTTTCGTTCTGAATGGTCAACACCGCCTGTCCAGTCGTCAGTTCCACCATGGCAACGGCCGCCTCCTTCTGGCCACTGTCCGTGGCGTCATACACCAACGTGTAGTCCACTATCAAACTGCCTTTCCTGGAAATAAGCGGGGTTCAGGGTGTGGAGTTGCGGGCAGTAACTCAACAAAACTCCCGGTTTCGGGAGTTTTGCAGAGTTACTTCTCGCAACTTCTTGGTATTGAGAATTACAAATGTTGTGTTGTGTAAAATGTCACAAGATGTTGCACCCAAATAATACATCAAACTTCCGTTCCTAGACTAATCGGGTCCCGGGGGTTGAATTACGGGCAGTAACTCTGCCGGTTCGGGAGTTTTTCAGAGTAACCGTCCGCAAATAACGTGTTGAGAATTACAAATGTGTTATTGAGTGCAATAATAACGGATTCAAGGTGTGAACATTTCCAATGTTTTGTTGTGTACATTGTAAAAATATAGTAATAATTATCACAAATTATCACAAATTCTGGTTACCTGACATCCGTCACGTGACAGGACCTGAACGTGTCCATCTTACTTGTGTAGTAGTTCGTTAACTGAAATAGAAGAGTAATATAGAATATAGCGAACACATGAGCGTTGGTAGTTGTGGGAAGTAACTTCGTCATTCCATTAGAAATATAGGAAAGTAAATCTACTGTAAACGCATCTAAAACAATGACGTCACGCCATTCGAAATCACGTGGTCCCACGCCCTGAATATTTACCTCGACCTCGACTTCTTCCTTCAGTTGGTTCTTCACGGTTGTGTCAGTGAGATCGGGGTCTGCTTGACCGACTTCAAACACCGTCGTCACCTCGGCTGATGTTGCACCTATTATACCAGGGTAAACATGGTAAATATCAAATATGTGGCTGCGACTGGAGAAATTGGTCTTATGGGATTTGTAACCCATGTATAGTGTTTTTGTATGGGATGGCGAACAATGCAGGTCGTTATCGGACTACAGGATTGTGCGATTTGATCAGGAGCCGCTACACTAATCGCAAGACCCAGTACGTGGCCGTGACTGGAGAAATGGGGCTTATTGGATTTGCGATCAGTGTAGCTCTTGATCAAATAGCACATTTATATAGCCTGATAACGATCCATATTGCTTGCTAGAAACATGTCGGTTATTTTGTATTGACATTTCATATCCTGACCAGACTGTGCGAATGCTGCGTTGGCTGATCTGGATCTGATATGGTGGCAAAGCCCATAAGCCCCATTTCTCCAGACACAGCCACATATGGTGTGCATACAAATAGTGAAAAATAAGAAAAATATGTTATATTTGTGGTCTGTTTATTGTTTGCTGTAGCATGATAAAGGTACCACAATTGTTCTCATTGCTTTTTGATACTCACTACTTCTGATTTCAATTGGGTTTTTGGCAATTTTAATTGGGTATTTACGCAAATACGCAGCTTATCTGGAGCCCTGCTCCATAGTACATAGTATTGATGAAACTGAAAAAGTGTAACACAGTGTGGAATTACGTGGTCTATTGTTTTTGTTTTGCGTAATAGCGGCATGCATGAGTTATGAGGTAAATCTTTATTTTAGTCAATGCGACTGCAGTGTTTTATCTCCTAATTATGAGATACTAACTCCTAATTAGGAGACAGTAAGTCCTAATTAGGATATACTAACTCCTAATTAAGATATCTTAGAAGATAAATATATTTTAGCATTGGCAACATGACGGTTCCATATACTTCTGTACAAGATAAACAGAAATAACTAATTAAACACTATGACCTTCAGGCACAACAACGGGTGTCGTTGTCGTGGGCGTGGTTGTTGTCGTGGTAGACGGGGTTGTTGTAGTGGGGGGTGTGGTTGTTGTAGTTGTGGCCCCGTATGTTGTAGTGGTGGGCGTGGTTGTTGTAGTTGTGGGCTCGATTGTTGTAGTTGTGGCCGCGGTTGTTGTAGTTGTGGGCGCGGATGTTGTAGTAGTGGGCGTGGGTGTTGTAGCTGTGGGCTCGATTGTTGTAGTTGTGGGTTCGGTTGTTGTAGATGTGGGCGTGGGTGTTGCAGCTGTGGGCTCGATTGTTGTAGTTGTGGGCTCGGTTGTTGTAGATGTGGGCGTGGGTGTTGTAGATGTGGGCGCGGTTGTTGTAGTTGTAGGCTGGTTTTGGTTGTTGTAGTTGTGGGTGCGGTTTTTGTAGTTGTGGGTGTGGTTGTAGTAGTTATGGGCGTGATTGTTGTGGACGTGGTTGTTTTTGTGGTAGTTGTGGGCGTTGTTGTTGTTGTATGTGTGGTTGTTGTAGTTGTAGGAGTGGTTGTTGTGGTTGTGGGTGTGGTTGTTGTAGCTATGGGTGTGGTTGTTGTGGGCGTGGTTGTTGTAGTTGTGTGCGTGGTTGTTGTGGGCGTGGTTGTTGTCGTGGTAGGCGTGGTTGTTGTAGTATAGGTGTGGTTGTTGTGAGCGTGGTTGTTGTAGTTGTGGGCGTGGTTGTTTTAGTTGTGGGCGTGGTTGTTTTTTATTTGTGTGGTTGTTGTAGTTGTAGGCGTGGTTGTTGTAGTTGTGGGCGTGGTTGTTGTGGGCGTGGCTGTTGTAGTGGCAGTTGTGGGTGTTGTTGTTGTTGTAGGTGTGGTTGTTGTTATGTTTGTGGGCGTGGTTCTTGTAGTTGTGGGCGTGTTTGTTGTAGTTGTGGGCGTGTTTGTTGTAGTTGTGGGCGTGGTTGTTGTAGTTGTGGGCGTGGTAGTTGTAGGCGTTGTTGTTGTAGGTGTGGTTGTTGTTGTACTGGTGGTCGAGGTCGTGGTCGAGTTGCACGAGGCACAGCAGGTCAAGGTACGATTCTCTGGGCTATACCCCTCACAGTCAGCCGCACTGCACCACGATTCACTGTCACCATATTCACAACCTGTAATCGCCCGTAAATGATAATTGATATTGAGTGTATATTTGTTGAAGATTCCCAAACTAAACAAACGATAAACAAATGGAAAACGAAGTGAAAACGATAGTTTTGCACAACGATATGTAGTGAAACGATTATCGTTTTGTGTTTGTGCAAGTGAAAACGACTTCTAATGCACTCTATAAATATCACGCAATCTGACTGGCTGATGGTCATACATTACAGGTATAGCATTGTTGATGAACTGTCGCAAATTATTTCAATATGTATTCCTACGCCAGTTGTAAAGGAGTGCATTAGAAATAGGTTAACCGCATTGTAATTCTGAAATTTGCGGCTTATATCATAATGATACGTCGCAAAACATGTTTAATGGCTCCGCTAGCGCGTCGCCATTAAACAGATTTTCCGACCTATCATTTTCTGATATACGCCGCAAATTTTAAATTACAATACAGTTAGCCCTATAATTTAAACAATTATTTCTGACGTATGTAACAATTGTATGTTATTGTTCGCATATTGGTTGTTTAAGGAATTAAATGCGAAGGAGCGTTAGCGGAGCATGTAGTTCGTGAAAAATGTGTGACTAACAACATACATATAATTAGCCATGTGTATAAAGCAGTCGCCCATCCGAGTATTGATTTTTACATAGGGTACCTAGTACCCTGTGTATTGGTTTCGAGTGGCTCATTTAACCATGCCCCCAACCCCCCTCGATGGCCTCCTCCTTCTACGTACAAAAATACATCGGATTATTTTGTTGTGCGTGATTTTCCCCCATTTGCAGCACAAATCGTGCGGTCATCGCTAAATTTAGTAACAGAGTTAACTCCCCTCCGAATACTCTCCGAAACAAGCGACGCGTTTAACACACAAACTACATCAAGTTTGACCTTCCGACAGCCTATTTTTAAACTCACCCGACACCTGTGTGAAACAAAACTCGCACGTGTTGGTCTAACTGATGTTTAATCCTCATTCTCTCTCTCTATCGATGGATTTACAGTGGATTTTAGTGACATTCCTGAATTCGGCCTGATTGACATTTTTCTATGGTGGCCAATACACGCCAACAAGACTGTCAATTCTACGTTCAGGGAAGGGGGTCAATAAGTCAGTGTTTAAGGTGATAACTTACAGTCAGGGAACAAATTAATGACAGTATAACACATCCAGCGTATATTAATACCCATATTAATTCAAGTACTGAAATACGACAAAAAAAAATCTAACAAGTTTGGGCTTCCATACATTGCACATTTTGTCAGCGGTTTCCCCAATGACGTCATTTGTATGTTTTAATATACTCGATCCGGGGCCAACTATTTCATTCACAAAACAGAAGTAAACTTGGCGATGTACCGATAATGCATTTTCAGGCACGACACCGCTTCCGTGGCGGAATGAATGTAACTATTGCTCTTCAATTAGTTTTCATTATATCTATTATATAATGATCATAGATATCTGGAATCTGTATACTTGAATTGATGATGTCTTGTATATGTGTTACCGTATCTTTCTATAATATTTTCGACAGATTTTAAAGTATGATCATTGCACATCATAAAATAAATACAGAGATTAAATAGTAATGTCCGTTAACATTTTAAGCAAACACGGTTATCGCCCCTGATATCAGTGTGTAAATTTACGTCTGATATAAAATGTATAATAATGCCAATCAGTACGTGGGATAATGGCGCATGAATGTTTATTTTGCCAGGAAATGTCTCAGATGATGTATCTGATGTAAAGAACATTTTGTACCTACTGAGTGGGCATTTACCTTTAAGGGTTAATGAAACTGCAACACCAACAATCAATCAATCAATCAATCAATCTAGTTTAATCTTGTAGTACCCTATGTTCAGTACTTTCAGTACTTTGATTCATTCCAGTTTACGCCGGGGCGGAGTGTAGCGCCAATGAAAGTTACAAGACTCACCAGTTACAGATGATTTCTGCGGAAGACAAGTCTCGCAGCATTCAGCCTCGAACTGATACATGTAGCAATCCGATAACGAAAAGGACGAACAGTCTGTATAGTAGTCCCCATATGGGCAATCTGCAAATCCAACATAATGTGTTGTTGTTTGTTATCGTTGTTGTTGTTGTTGTTGGTGGTAGTGGTGGTAGTGGTGGTGGTGATGGCGGCGATGGTGGTGGTGTTTATTTTACATTTAATTTAATAGTTCAGCTATACAAACGGCACGTCTCCTTTTGATATTTAACATATGTAAGATTAAGTCAAATCATTAATCACTCCAAAGTCTTTATTCGATGTTAATTGTGGCTTTGACTTCGTTTGGCTATTAAACACATTAAACACATTACATCTAAAAAAGAAAATAGATTAAAATTAAAATTAAATTATTTTATTTTGTTTTTCTTTTAGTAGAGAAATGTGGCTTATGGGATTCGTGACTAGTGTAGCTCCTGTTTTAATAATTGTAAGTTATTGTTCGCATATTGGATGTTTAAGAAATTAAATGCGAAGGACCGTTAGCGGAGCATGTAGTTCTTTAAAAATGTGTGACTAATAACATACATATAATTAGCCATGTTTATAATGCAGTCGCCCATCCGAGTATTGATTTTTCATTCCAGTTTACGCCGGGGCGGAGTGTAACGCCAATGAAAGTTATAAGACTCACCAGTTACAGATGATTTCTGCGGAAGACAAGTCCCGCAACATCCAGCCTCGTACTGATAGCACAACGATATCGAAAAGGACGAACAGTCTGTATAGTAGTCCCCATATTGGCAATCTGCAAATCCAACATAATGTGTTGTTGTTTGTTGTTGTTCTTGGTGGTGGTGGTGGTGGTGGTGGTGGTGATGGTGGCGATGGTGGTGGTGTTTATTTTACATTTAATTTAATAGTTCAGCTATACAAACATGACAAACGGCACGTCTCCTTTTGATATTTAACATATGTAAGCATAAATCAAATCATTAATCACTCCAAAGTCTTTATTCGATGTTAATTGTGGCTTTGTCTACGTTTGGCTATTAAACACATTAAACACATTAAATCTAAAGTCTGTCCCCATATTGGCACTCTGCAAATCCAACATAATGTGTTGTTGTTGTTGTTGTTGTTGTTGTTGTGGTGGTGGTGATGGTGGTGGTGGTGGTGATGGTGGTGGTGATGGCGGTGGTGGTGATTTTTATTTTACATTTAGTTTAATAGTTAACGGCACATTGATCGAAAACGTATGTAGGAATAAGTTAAATCATTAATCACCCCAAAGTCTGTATTCGATGTTAATTGTGACTTTGACCACTTTTGGCTATTAAACACATTAAATCTAAAAAAAATGATTAAAATTAAATTATTTTATTTTGTTTTTTTAGTAGAGAAGTGTAGCTTATGAGATTCGTGACTAGTGTAGCTCCTGATCAAATAGCACACGCATGTAGCCTGATAACCATCTGCATTGCTTGTAAACAGCGTGGTGGGTGTTTCATTGATGGAATGGTGAACAGTGCAGATGCTGATCAGACTGAGAGATGCACAGGCTGATCTGAATATACAGATCTCTCTGAATATATATATATATATATATATCTGCCCTTCACGCACTTTAAACAAACCAAATGTTTGTCATACGACAATAAGCGCAACAGCCAATGGTTTTATTCCTTGAATATAATACATGCAGATGCACCATAAACATGACAACTATGCAATGAAATTTGAAACCTGTCTATACCGGCTTAGAGAGGTTTCACTGTAAATCAGACATGTGATCATTCTGAGCCATAGATGTGTGCTATGCGATCACGAATAGACAGTATCACCTGAAATAAATGACCAAGAAACTCATAAAAAAGAAGATCACATGTGTTTTCTTGGTGTTCGGTTTAGAGAGGTTCCACTGTACATGCATAGCTCACCGGTTAAGTTTGCGTATTGTTGCTCAATGGCGCCACACGTGCCACAGCAGTATATGTCATATAAGTAGCAGTCTGGGCCCGTGTGGTTGCTGCACGTATTGTTGGTTTCCCAGACTGGGAGTGGCTGGTCCCCGAACAAACACGTCTCTGGATAGAATAGTGAAAACTAATAGTATATGGCATTGTAAGTAGCAGGCATGCAATTGGTCAATTGCACATCACGTGATGTAAATATTCTACGGTGACGTCCACTTGCAACGTAGTGGGCAATATTAGAGGGAAATTGTTACTGTAAGTATTATACTAACTCACGAAACTTCCCGAAACGTAATTACGGAACGCAAACTACGTTACCTGACGTTAGTTGCGAACAGTAACTCTGGCAATCTTCTCCCGTAGCCTACGGACGGTGCGGGAGTAGATTGCAGAAGTTATTGTTCGCAACTAACTTGACGTTAGTAACTGAAAAAGCTAAATTGCGCCAACAATATTAAATTAGCAAACGTTATATATACGCATGCGCACTATTACTTTCGGCCAAAAAAAACAACAACAACAAAAAACACCAGAAATTGCCCCGACAATTTGAAGGATCGAAGATACAAATAAAATTATGATATATATTACATTGCAAGAAACCCATGTGTGCAACAATAACCCGACAATTACCTGTCAGGCCGGTCGGTGCCGCCGCCGACGTCACACACTCACCCCCGAGACAGATCTGAAACATAATTGCAACCCCAAAATGAAGGGGTTAGGGGTTATAAGAGAACTAAGCCCAAAGGGAAATGCCCAGAGTCTTCCACTCTGTGCATTTCCATTGGTCGGGTCGCGAGTCGCCACATCCCGGCACATGCCAAAGAGTTCATACATGATGAAACTACAGAGCCATTCAAATTTAGCTTCTATTCGAAATTTAAAATGTGAAAAACACAATATTTGAGCCGGTTCATAAATAGAGGATGCCCTCATAACAAGAAAACAAAAGCAGACGACACACAAAAGCAGACGACAATTGTAAATGGTTTACCTTGCCGTTACCACACGTGGTGCCATCCCAGGCGATTACGACTGTGTAGTAACCATCGTTACCGGCGGTAGCGCAGAAAAACGTGTTGCACATGGTCGAGAAATCTCCCTCATAAACTGCCTGAAATTCAAATATATCTCCCGCGTAATTACTTCAAATTCAAATAAAACAGTAATGGTTTAACCCTTTCACCCCTAACTACGGGGCGCCATCAGGACAGGTTAATTATGTGTACAAAATTGAGTTTTGTAACACTAAACATCACAAAATTCAATTCTGTGTCACAAAATTCAATTCTGTGTCACAAAATTCAATTCTGTCAATTATGTGTCACAAAATTCAATTCTGTGTCACAAAATTCAATTCTGTGTCACAAAATTCAATTCTGTGTCACAAAATTCAATTCTGCATACGTTTCGTATACAAAATTCATTTTTGTTATAAAGGATTCAATTTTGTAAGACAGAATTGAGTTTTGTGAAGAAAATTCAGTTTTGTGGGACAGAATTCATTTTTGTCCACAAAAATTAGTTTGCGTAGGATAGTCTATGTCATCTCTACGTTGATTGGTTGAGATCGGTCTTAGTCCATTTTACTAGATGGTGGAGTACACTTGCAGGTTTAAATATTTCAATGCGAAAATATAACCCAATATATCAATATTATACTTCTTTATGGACAGTTATTTTGGTTATATTATGATTACAAATGAGTGGTCACACCATATAAGCATATATACTTTGAAGGAGAAATAAGAAAAATATTCAGAATTTCCCTCCATTATGTAAACAGGGTCAAACATAAAGTAGCCGGGACATAGCTAGACCTGAGAGCATGCCCATATATAGAGAATACCAGGCTAGTGTATTTTGTTATCAAGTTTATCAGGCAAGGCTAGGAAATGCGTAGAAATTCCGAGGCTTGCCGAGGAATTCCTACCGTTTCCGAGCCGAGCCTGATAAACTTGATATTAAAATACACTAGCCTGGTATTCTATTTATCAGGTAACGTTTTATGCTCGAAAATGACATTAGATGACGTCGTATTCTAACAGTAGATCTAACCTTGTGAAACAAATGGTATTGGATCTGTGCCTACTAGTTGCGAAGTTACGTGTTCGCAACTATGTGTCTACATGCATTATTTACAGTATACACCATCTTAGTATCCATGGTATCTACACAAATACTACAAATGGTTTCCTCAAATGGCCCAATACACACATTCTGTTTATAAACACAGACAGCAGTCAGAACACAGGCCACAGCGCGTGTGTTATTGATTTAACTGGGGCAGATGTACCTTGTGATAGACAATAAATGACGTCAGTACTCGCGGGAGATCTACATATACATGAATTATGTGTACAATTATAACGCAAATGAGTTTAAATACGAATGGGTTTGTCAACGTTTGACTGTTTGGAGATAGTTGAAGCAAAATGGCAGAATGAGAAATGAATCATCGGCAGAATGAGAAATGAATCATCGACATTGAATGTGTAGATCGGCGACCGTGACCAATTTCTCCAGTGCAGTTTCTGACCAATGGTAGTCCTTCTTACATGCGTGTGCAGAATTGAATTTTGTGACACAGAATTGAATTCTGTTACACAAAATTGAATTTTGTGACACAGAATTGAATTTTGTGACACAGAATTGAATTTTGTTACACAGAATTGAATTGTGTGACACAGAATTGAATTTTGTGGCACAGAAGTGAATTTTGTGGCACAAAAGTAAAAGTGAATTTTGTGACACAGAATTTAATTTTGTGACATAGAATTGAGTTTTCTGGCACAAAAGTGAATTTTGTGACACAGAATTGAATTTTGTGGCACAAAAATGAATTTTGTTGACAAAATTGAGCCATGTCCCACTTGACGCCCCGTACTAGCTAACTGGAATGGATTTTGATATGTTAATTTTGCAACCAATACAATAATTACAAATTGATTTTCAGACGAGTCAATTTATGAAAAGGTGGTGTTTTTGTTCTCAAAAATATGAAAATTACTAGTGATACGGCTCGTCACGAACCGGCAGATCTGAATCTACAAGTTTTGTCAATACCACTATACAGGTCTGTGGTGTTGAACGGATTAAACGAACTACTGTCTGCTTCACGAAACCTGCGGCACATTTGGTAAAATATTGATTTTATTACGAAAATTTCATCAAGGTATCCACTGTTCGCACAACTTACTGGCAGGGACTACTTGTCACAGTGACGTCACAGTGACGTCATCTCGCAACACCACATATTGAACATTTGATACATCATCTGAGACACAGTCACTTTAACCCTTACAGTGATGAACTAAAAAGTGTCGACTGCTGTTTATTTTTTATTTTCCCTTTTTCTTATCAAAAACATGCTTTGACAGCACTTTAGAATCAATTCCAATGGAAATTATTCTAAAATGCTGCATATTTAGAGAAAATACAAAATAAGAAACAACAGCAGACGACAATTTTCGGTTCCCACCTTCTAAGGGTGAAGTTTTGGATTTGCGAAAAGGTATATCGGGGCTGGGGTGGGCTTGCGATGTGCTAATTTTTCGACTGGAATTGAGCTAATTTTCGACTAGTTTGTGGAATATTTTGTGTTCTTATTTTTCATATCTCTGAACTGTGAGGAGCAGGGGCCCGTTTCACTAAGCTTCGTACGACTAAAATGTTCGTAAGAGCAAAATTATGAATCTGTAAATTTTACATTAACAGTGTTTTCATGTAAACCATTATTGGATTTAAAGTTATTGAGCATAGGCTAAATATGCAGCCTATGTTCAATAAATGTAAATCCATCAATTGAAATTTACAGACGATCCTAAATTTGCATTTACGAACATTTTAGTCGTACGAAGTTTAGTGAAACGACCCCCAGATGTCTCTGTCCTTCATGCTGTGGCAGTTGTAGACCTAAGCTACGCATGCTTTCGGCATGATTTACATGTTATTGTCTCACCTGTTGTAGAAAGTTGTGTGTAGAACGCAGTAGATTTGTCACTACCGGAAATGAAGTAACGTTCGTATAACTTCGGTTATCGAGTAAAGTACCCGGATGATAAAGCGGTAAATAACTTGAATTTAAATGAATTTAATTAAATTGGTATTTTACCCTGTAGAAAAATGAGTCGTCGGCTACGGCTTCCTGACATTGGACATCCGGCGGGTAGATCTGACCAGCCAGGTCGTCGGCATAGGCGGCTAGGGCGTCTGGGTTGTAGCTGCTGGACAGTGACGTCAGACACGCGCTATAAATAGAAACAACAGGAGAAGCTTAGTTCGTTCAGAGCGTTAGCAATCGAGTCAATGCAATTGTTGTTGCTCTAAGCGGCACACAGTTACAACAACAACAGTTTAGGCAGAAAACATCTGAAAAAAAATAAAACAGTAGGTCTAACGGGAAATATGACGATGTTATTTGATTTGTATGTGTATATATGCACGAGTTACGCAGAATTCAATATTGCGCGACTTTAAGAGAACCCAGTGGCATATATCCACAAACAAATCCAATAATCTATTTATTATACCCGTATTATTCACAATTTAAATACGCCTTAAACATTAATGATGATTTAGAAGGAACTATTTTACGAGGTGAAACATAGTTCCGGCATTGACCAATCAATTATGAACTCACGTATATAATATGAAAGCTTACAAGCTGCCGACATTGTCGTCGAAGTAGTCTAGGATGCATGGAGAGAAAATCCAGTGCTTGATGCGGTTGAAAGCGGGGTCGTCAAATGTAGTTCTTAATATGGCGCCCATTATGTATTCATCCGCGGAGCACGTGTTTTCGTCACTGTCGTGGTACGCTCCCAGGCTGCAATAGAATATACAATTGCTCTTATATGAATGGTGAGTTTATATGATATTTATTTCTTAGATGATTTTATAAGTGGTGATTTAACATTACATTTATTTCATAAATGATCTTACCTAAGTCGTGATTTGGACATCATATTTAATACATATTGTTACATGACTGCCGTTCTTTGATACCGCTCACAGCCGTTTTCAAACGTACAGCGCGTGCTGTTTGACCATGACTATAGACAATTCTCATTCCGGGCCAAGCCAACACCTATGTAATGCATGTGTTTCATGACGTTAATAGAACACGCCATTACGTCACCAGACCAGTTCACAACGGTCGCATTAAAACTTTGAAATTGATGCGGCTGAATCACGCGACGTGTACTGCGGCCGAAATACCGAAAGTACATGTACTGCATAAATGCTCAAATTGTATGATATTCCGACAGAAATGTAACAATAACGTTCGACCATGTTCAAACAGTTCCTTCGAACCACGGCAAACGTTTACCCACGGCTGGACACTGTCGAACCTTATATAAATGATCTTACCTGAGTGGTCACGTGATTTAATATGATATGTATTACATACAGCTTTAACGTATTGGTGTGGATATTGAAATTTTGTGGATAGTTACTATTTATTTATTTACGTCTCATTAATTGCACACACATGCATTACAACCCATTATATATGAACTAATGCTGCAGAATTGTCATTATATAGAATTGTGAGAGACGATATTTGCACATTGTTTATGTAATACAGTAAGAATATTTACACAGTCCTTACATTCATGATAGAAACGCCCATTCAACGTATTGCGTCTATATCCCAGTACATTACATTAGCCCCACGTGACGTCGCGTGACGTTGTTGATTCGTTAAAGTTTGCTTGACGTCACTAAAATACATGACGTTAATCGTCGTTGTCAATAACGTCACGCTATTGACCGGCAACGTTGCTGTTCCAGCAATTGCGACAAAATTGCGTAAAACAAGGTTATTCTTAATTGTAACGCCATATTTTTTACATTTTTGAATCTATCAGAAAATGCAGTGTAAATAAGTAATAAAACCATGTGCTGTTGCGTTTACTGTGGTGCATAATACATTTGGTCTCTTTAAAGTCTGCGTGGAGTCCTTTAAACAGACCAAATGAATTGTACACCCCAGTAAAGGCAACATCACATGGTTTTATACATATATTTACCGGCACGGCATTTTCTGATAGTTTCAAAAATGTAAATATCCAAATATGGCGTTACAATTAAGAATAACCTTGTTTTTCGTCATGTTGTAACAATTACTGGAACTGCAACGTTGCCGGTCAATAGCGGCGTGCAGTTATTGAAAACCTCATGGAATATATGGACGTTAAACGAACTTTAACCAATCAACGGCATGGCGCGACGGCACATGGGCCTCATGTATTGTATTGGGATGTAAACGCAATACGTCGAATGGGCGTTTGCATTTATAGTAGGTGTAAATATAAACAGTTGTAAACGGTATACACGTGACAGACCCAGGGTGTATGATCACGTGTTTCCGAACGGCGTGAAGTCATGCTTTTTAGATGTGTTTAAAGTAGATTTCCTTTAATATCTTTCTAATGGAATGACACAGTTTTATGAAATATACCGCAGCAAATGCGGTGCACGTTGCAATTTATTGCATAAGCGGCTTTATTCTGATAATTCTGTAGTTTTGACGAAGAATCGGTTGCCCTAAATGTAAATAAAAACTAGAGCACGTGAATGTAAGAATTACATGGGACTCGATTCTTTGTGAAAGTTATAAGTTTTTGTAATATCTTTCAGAGCACCAATAAAACAAACGTGCCATCGTATTTGGTGCGCTGCATATCATCAAAATCCGTCAGTTTGTGAAGAAGATTTTAAAGAAAATCTACTGTAAAAATGACGTCACAGATTACGTTAGGTCGGAAAATCGGGTTCTGAAATTACGTGATCCCCCACCTTGAGACCCAAAATGAAAAAAGAAATGACTGGGCACGGCTCCAGATAAGGAATTAGTAATTGAGTATTGTCACTACATCATTTTTGAAGCAATTGGGTATTTCAAAATTTTAATTTTGTAAAATTACACATCAACAGACAGCAATTATTGAATAGTTTGCTTCGAAATGAAAACATGTCTTGACATTTCATTAGAATTGTCTCCAAGGAGACAATTCTAATGAAATACCAAGATGTGTTTTCTAATATTGTAGCACGTACTTGTGTCCCAGTTCGTGCGCTGCTATGGTTGCCATCTGAGCCCCGAGGCTGAACTCGTTAAGTGACACCCGGTCTTGCCCGCACAGCCCTCCCACGTACGCCACACCTACAACGGGACACGCGACCAAATAATAATACTTAGAACACTGTCGTCCGCCCGTACGATTATCGACCGAAGTGGCGAATAAACGTGCTCGAAGTAAAATATCCCACTAATGCACGAGTGATGGGGTCTCTACGCTAAACAAACAAGTCAGTGTAGCGAATAAACGGGTTTCAATGTATGATGATGTGCTTATGTAATAAACATAATCGAACATTTGTGATGGTTTAATATGGTCTTTATTAAACTCGTTGACTAAGTTCATATCAGTATATTATTACAGCATGATGCATGTAAGATTCTCTATTTATATTACATCATGATCCATGTAAGTTCCTATATTTATATTACATCATGATCCATGTAAGTTCCTATATTTATATTATATCATGACGCATGTAAGTTCCTATATTTATATTACGACATGACCCATGTAAGTTCCTATATTTATATTACGACATGACCCATGTAAGTTCCTATATTTATATTACGACATGACCAATGTAAGTTCCTATATTTATATTACGACATGACCCATGTAAGATCCTATATTTATACTACATCTTGACACATGTAAGATCCTTTGTCATACCGCAGATAAGTTTCTCGGCTTTTGATTGGCTAGCTTGCCTGGTCATATATATTATATGACCTGCCAAGACCGTCGGACGTTACAGGAATTGCGATTCCCCTCCGGCGCCTCGCGTCCAATGTAGACACATTTTGCAAGCTTCTACCCATTGCGAATTGTATTCCTCACTAAACACAATAAAACCCCGAATTGATCAATAAAAGTAACAAATTGTACATTCAAAACCAGTCTTTATTGTTTATTTTTCCATAAATATTCTTCGCTCATCAAAATATGAGCGAAAAATGCCACAAACTGTCCCGTTTAGTGTTTTCAAATCTCAACAGAATTGGCTTCGTGACTGGGTCATAAACTATGGGTTCCACGCACGAAGCGCGGCGTAGCAATGACAGCGAATATTTTGGAACCAGTCGCATTCTTCTAGAGGCGCCAAAGGGAGAGCAGATCGATAGAGCAGTGGAATATCAATTAAATTACACGATATAAAAAAAATGTTATAAAGTCGTTTTCGATAGATTTCTTACTCCATATTTAGTTTCTTTTCGTTTAATAAAAAAAAAAAATGTTCATTTAGGCCTTTATATTAAGACTGACGGTAGGAAATCGAATCTCGGATTATTTTTCTTCCTGAAAAAAAGCAAAGATCAAAAGAAGAGATATGTTTATACGGCCAAATAACAATTCTGCGGTACATGTATGACAAATACGTTATTGTGATTCTACACAGGCTATAATGTGTAATAATGCCCGTCTGAAGGCATGTTCACCCTCGCCTTTCGCCTCGGGTGAACATAGCTCCAGACGGGCAATTATTAACAACGATATCGCCTTGTTGGGGTTGGTATACCGTGTAGAATCAACAAATAACTTCTTAAATTATTTATATTACACCATGACCCCAAGATGTAAGATCCTATATTTTATTTTTATTACGACATGACCCATGTAAGTTTCCTATATCTATGTTACGACATGACCCATTTAAATTCCTATATTTATATCACCACATGACCCATGTAAGTTTCTATATTTATATTACGACATGACCCATGTAAGTTCCTATATTTATATTACTCCATGACCCATGTAAGTTCCTATGTTTATAATACATCATGATCCATGTAAGTTCCTATATTTATAATACATTATGATCCCTGCAAGTTCCTATATTTATAATACATCATGATCCATGTAAGTTCCTATATATATAATACATCATGATCCATGCAAGTTCCTATATTTATAATACATCATGATCCATGTAAGTTCCTATATTTATAATACATCACTATCCATGTAAGTTCCTATATTTATAATACATCATGATACATGTAAGTTCCTATATTTATAATACATCATGACCCATGTAAGTTCCTATATTTATAGTACATCATGATCCATGCAAGTTCCTATATTTATATTACACCATGACCCATGTAAGTTCCTATATTTATATTTCGACATGACCCATGTAAGTTCCTATATTTATAATACATCATGATCCATGCAAGTTCCTATATTTGTACTACACCATGAAACATGTAAGTTCCTATATTTATATTACACCATGACCCATGTAAGTTCCTATATTTATATTACACCATGACCCATGTAAGTTCCTATATTTATAATACATCATGATCCATGTAAGTTCCTATATTTACATTACGACATGACCCATGTAAGATCCTATATTTATATTACATCATGACCCATGTAAGATCCTATATTTATATTACACCATGACCCATGTAAGATCCTATATTTATATTACACCATGACCCATGTAAGTTCCTATATTTATAATACATCATGATCCATGTAAGTTCCTATATTTATATTACGACTTGACCCAAGTAAGTTCCTATATTTATATTACGACATGACCCATGTAAGATCCTATATTTAAATTACACCATGACCCATGTAAGATCCTATATTTATATTCCGTCATGGCCCATGTAAGATCCTATATTTATATTGCACCATGACCCATGTAAGATCCTATATTTACATTACGACATGACCCATGTAAGATCCTATATTTATATTACACCATGACCAATGTAAATCCTCTATTTATATTACACCATGACACATGTAAGATCCTATATTTACATTACGACATGACCCATGTAAGATCCTATATTTATAATTTATCACGATCCATGCATGTTCTTATATTTATATTACGGCATGACCCATGTAAGATTCTATATTTATATTACATCATGACCCATGTAAGATCCTATATTTATATTACACCATGACCCATGTAAGATCCTATATTTATATTACACCATGACCCATGTCAGTTCCTATATTAATAATACATCATGATCCATGTAAGTTCCTATATTTATATTACGACATGACCCATGTAAGATCCTATATTTATATTACAACATGACCCATGTAAGATCCTATATTTATATTCCATCATGGCTCATGTAAGATCCTATATTTATATTGCACCATGACCCATGTAAGATCCTATATTTATATTACGACATGACCCATGTAAGATCCTATATTTATATTACACCATGACCAATGTAAATCCTCTATTTATATTACACCATGACCAATGTAAATCCTCTATTTATATTACACTATGACCCATGTAAGATACTCTATTTATATTACACTATGACCCATGTAAGATGCTCTATTTATATTACACGATGACCCATGTAAGATCCTATATTTATATTACACCATGACCCATGTAAGATCCTTTATTTCCACTACATCATGACTCATGTAAGATCCTCCATTTATATGTAAGATCCTCTAATTATATTACATCATGACCCATGTAAGATGCGCTATTTATATTACACAATGAATCAGGTAAGATCCTCTATTTATTTTACATCATGACCCATGTAAGATCCTCTATTTATATTACATCATGTCCCATGTAAGAACCTCTATTTATATTACATCATGACCCATATAATATCCTCTATTTACAAGACGTCATGACCCATATAAGATTCTCTATTTATATTACAGCATGACAAATGTAAGATCCTCTACGTATAATACATCATAACGCATGTAAGATCCTCTATTTATATTACAACATGCCCCACATTAGATCCCCTATTTATATTACATCATGACACATGTAAGATACTTTATTATTACATCATGACCCATGTAAGCTCCTCTATTTATATTACATCATGATCCATGTAAGATCCTCTGTTTATATTACATGATGACCTATGTAAGATCCTATATTTATATTACATCGTGACCCATGCATGATCCTCTATGTATATTACACAATGACCCATGTAAGATGCTCTATTTATATTACACCATGACCCATGTAAGATCCTCTATTTATATTACACCATGACCCATGTAAGTTCCTATATTTATAATACATCAAGATCCATGTAAGTTCCTATATTTATAATACATCATGATCCATGTAAGTTCATATATTTATAATACATCATGTTACATGTAAGTTCCTATATTTATAATATATCATGATCCATGTATGTTTCTATATTTATAATACATCATGATCCATGCAAGTTCCTATATTTATATTACACAATGACCCATATAAGTTCCTATATTTATATTACGACATGACCTATGTAAGTTCCTATATTTATATTACGACCTGACCCATGTAAGTTCCTATATTTATATTACGACCTGACCCATGTAAGTTCCTATATTTATATTACACCATGACCCATGTAAGTTCTTATATTTATATTACGACCTGACCCATGTAAGCTCCTATATTTATATTACGACATGACCCATGTACGTTCCTATATTAAATTACACCATGACCCATGTAAGTTCTTATATTTATATTACGACCTGACCCATGTAAGTTCCTATATTTATATTACACCATGACCCATGTAAGTTCTTATATTTATATTACGACCTGACCCATGTAAGCTCCTATATTTATATTACGACCTGACCCATGCAAGTTCCTATATTTATATTACGACATGACCCATGTACGTTCCTATATTAAATTACACCATGACCCATGTAAGTTCCTAGATATATAATACATCATGATCCATGTAAGTTACTATATTTATATTACCACATGAACCCATGTAACATCCTATATTTATATTACATCATGACCCATGTGATCCATATATTTATATTAGATCCTATATTTTATTACTCCATGACCATGTAGATCCTATATTTATATTCACCATGACCCATGTAAGTTCCTATCTATATAATACACCATACCCATAAGTTCCTATTATGATACATCATGATCCCAGCAAGTTCCTATATTTATATTACACCATGACCCATGTAAGTTCCTATATTTATATTACACCATGACCCATGTAAGATCCTGTATTTATATTACAACCATGACCCATGTAAGATCCTATATTTACATTATGACATGACCCATGTACGATCCTATATTTATATTACACCATGACCCATGTAAGATCCTCTATTAATATTAAACCATGACCCATGTAAGATCCTATATTTATATTACACCATGACCCATGTAAGTTCCTATATTTATAATACATCATGATCCAAGCAAGTTCCTATATTTATATTACACCATGACCCATGTAAGTTCCTATATTAATATTACACCATGACCCATGTAAGATCCTATATTTACATTACGACATGACCCATGTAAGATCCTATATTTATATTACAACATGCCCCACGTTAGATCCCCTATTTATATTACATCATGACACATGTAAGATACTTTATTTATATTACATCATGACCCATGTAAGCTCCTCTATTTATATTACATCATGATCCATGTAAGATCCTCTGTTTATATTACATCATGACCTATGTAAGGTCCTATATTTATATTACACCATGACCCATGCACGATCCTCTATCTATATTACACCATGACCCATGTAAGATGCTCTATTTATATAACACCATGACCCATGTAAGATGCTCTATTTATATTACACCATGACCCATGTAAGATACTCTATTTATATAACACCATGACCCATGCATTATCCTCTATTTATATTACACCATGACCCATGTAAGATGCTCTATTTATATAACACCATGACCCATGCACGATCCTCTATTTATATTACACCATGACCCATGTAAGATGCTCTATTTATATAACACCATGACCCATGCAGGATCCTCTATTTATATTACACCATGACCCATGTAAGATGCTCTATTTATATAACACCATGACCCATGTAATATGCTCTATTTATATTACACCATGACCCATGCACGATCCTCTATTTATATTACACCATGACCCATGTAAGATGCTATATTTATATAACACCATGACCCATGCACGATCCTCTATTTATATTACACCATGACCCATGTAAGATGCTCTATTTATATTACACTATGACCCATGTAAGATGCTCTATTTATATTACACCATGACCTATGTAAGATGCTCTATTTATATTACATCATGACCCATGTAAGATGCTCTATTTATATTACACTATGACTCATGTAAGATGCTCTATTTATATTACACCATGACCCATGTAAGATGCTCTATTTATATTACACCATGACCTATGTAAGATGCTCTATTTATATTACACTATGACCCATGTAAGATGCTCTATTTATATTACACCATGACCTATGTAAGATGCTCTATTTATATTACACTATGACTCATGTAAGATGCTCTATTTATATTACACCATGACCCATGCACGATCCTCTATTTATATTACACCATGACCCATGTAAGATGCTCTATTTATATTACACTATGACTCATGTAAGATGCTCTATTTATATTACACCATGACTCATGTAAATCCTCTATTTATATTACACCATGACCCATGTAAGATCCTCTATTTATATTACACCATGACCCATGTAAGATGCTCTATTTATATTACACTATGACCCATGTAAGATGCTCTATTTATATTACACCATGACCCATGTAAGATACTCTATTTATATTACACCATGACCCATGTAAGATCCTATATTTATATTACACCATGACCCATGTAAGATCCTTTATTTCCACTACACCATGACCCATGTAAGATGCTCTATTTATATTACACCATGACCCATGTAAGATGCTCTATTTATATTACACTATGACTCATGTAAGATGCTCTATTTATATTACACTATGACCCATGTAAGTTCCCATATTTATAATACATCATGATCCATGTAAGTTCTTATATTTATAATACATCATGATCCATGCAAGTTCTTATATTTATAATAGATCATGATCCATGTAAGTTCCTATATTTACAATACATCATCAACCATGTAAGTTCCTATATTAATAATACATCATGATACATGTAAGTTCCTATATTTATAATACATCATGACCCATGTAAGTTCCTATAGTTATAATACATCATGATCCATGCAAGTTCCTATATTTATATTACACCATGACACATGTAAGTTCCTATATTTATAGTACACCATGACCCATGTAAGTTCCTATATTTATATTACGACATGACCCATGTAAGTTCCTATATTTATTATACATCATGATCCATGCAAGTTCCTATATTTATATTACGACATGACCCATGTAAGTTCCTATATTTATAATACATCATGATCCATGCAAGTTCCTATATTTATATTACACCATGAAACATTTAAGTTCCTATATTTATATTACACCATGACACATGTAAGTTCTTATATTTTTATTACGACATGACCCATGTAAGTTCCTATATTTATAATACATCATAATCCAGGTACGTTCGTATATTTATATTACACCATGACCCATGTAAGTTCCTATATTTATATTACATCATGATCCATGCAAGTTTCTGTATTTATATTACATCATGATCCATGCAAGTTCCTATATTTATATTACACCATGACCCATGTAAGTTCCTATATTTATATTACACCATGACCCATGTGAGATCCTATATTTATATTACACCATGACCCATGTAAGTTCCTATTTATGATACATCATGATCCATGCAAGTTCCTATATTTATATTACACCATGACCCATGTAAGATCCTATATTTATATTACATCATGACCCATGTAAGATCCTATATTTATATTACACCATGACCCATGTAAGTTCCTATATTTATATTACACCATGACCCATGTAAGACGTCATGACCCATATAAGATTCTCTATTTATATTACAGCATGACCCATGTAAGATCCTCTACTTACAATACATCATAACGCATGTAAGATCATCTATTTATATTTCATCATGCTCCACGTTAGATCCCCTATTTATATTACATCATGACCCATGTAAGATACTCTATTTATATTACATCATGACCCATGTAAGCTCCTCTATTTATATTACATCATGATCCATGTAAGATCCTCCGTTTATATTACATCATGACCTATGTAAGATCCTATATTTATATTACATCATGACCCATGCAGGATCCTCTATGTATATTACACCATGACCCATGTAAGATGCTCTATTTATATAACACCATGACCCATGCACGATCCTCTATTTATATTACACCATGACCCATGTTAGATCCCCTATTTATATTACATCATGACCCATGCACGATCCTCTATTTATATTACACCATGACCCATGTTAGATCCCCTATTTATATTACATCATGACCCATGTAAGATGCTCTATTTATATTACACCATGACCTATGTAAGATGCTCTATTTATATTACATCATGACCCATGCATGATCCTCTATTTATATGACACCATGACCCATGTAAGATCCTCTATTTATATTACGACATGCCCCACGTTAGATCCCCTATTTACATTATATCATGACCCATGTAATATACTCCATTTATATTACATCATGACCCACGTTAGATCCTCTCTTTATATTGCATGATGACCCATGTAGAATCCTCTAATAATATTACATCATATTATATCCATGTAAATTCCTCTTTTTATATTAAATCAGGACCCATGTACGATCCTCTATTTATATTGCATCAGGACCCATGTAAGATCCTCTATTTATATTACACCATGCCCCATGTAAGATCCTCTATTTATATTGCATCATAACCCTTGTAAGATCCTCAATTTATATTACACCTTGACCCATGTATGATCCTCTATTATATTACATCAGGACCCATGTAAGATCCTCTATTTATATTACGTCATGACCCATGTAAGATCCTCTATTTATATTGCATCATGACCCTTGTAAGATCGTCTAGTATATTACATCAGGTCCCATGTAAGATCGTCTATTTATATTACATCAATTCCCATGTAAGATCGTCTATTTATATTACATCATGTCCCATGTAAGATCCTCTATTTATATTACGACATGATCCATGCAATATCCTCTATTTATATTACACCATGACCCATTTAAGATCCTCTATGTATATATTACGATATGACCGGTGTAAGATCCTCTATTTATATTACGACATGACCCGTGTAAGATCCTCTATTTATATTGCATCATGTCTCATGTAAGATCCTCTATTTATATTATATCATGACCTATGTAAGATCCTCTATTTATATTACATCATGTCCCATGTTAGATCCTCTATTTATATTGCATCATGACCCATGTAAGGTCCTCTACATGACGTACCTGATACTCCGTTGCTGCCGTTAGCCGTCAGGTCGTATCTGTAATCAATGGATATTGGTTTATTTCTTGACGCATACACAGGTGACAGAGTCAGACATATGACAACATAATGGACCCTACTGTAGCAAATGCATATATTATATTATTTTAATAGGCAGTTGGTTTCTACAAAAGTATTTTGTTCCAATCCTCTTACACTGATTTTATACACAAAATGGATGTAAATTATAATTTAATAAAACATATTTATACAAATTGCCTATTAAATATTTAATTAACCCACCACCTGTTTTCTTACAGTACAGTACGTTTATACATATATACTGCACGACAACTGGTGGGGGGGGGGGCTAGTGGGATTTTAATGGATATTTTGATCATGGGTCACGAGTGTTTTGCCTGCGACATATCAGCTACACATTTCAATTTGTATATAATAGAAGTGTAGCCAATCTCAGTAATACAATGGTTAGGTTCTAGGCAATATGAACAAGTATTATTAAATTGCAATTCGTCCAATTAAACAAAATAATGAGGATGGTCTTTTACTCGATCTACTTGTAATTGAACAGTTTACATATGTATTAATTACTTAAATTAGGTGAGACTCGACAGTTCATCAGACATGTAGATGCGGATTAAAGAATAGTTGCTTCAGAAATCTTAATATATTTCTAAATACACCGGCATCTTGGACGCCATTATTGCGAGACTTACCCTGTGAACGACATAGCGTGGTCAAACCCCGAGAGACTAGACTGTAACACGACCCTGGATGGCGGCCATCTTGGACGCCATTACTATCAGCCTTACCTTGTGAACAACATAGCATGGTCAAACCCCGGCAAACTGGACGGTGACACGACCCTGGATGGCGGCCATCTTGGACGCCATTATTGTAAGCCTTACCCCGTGAACAACATAGCGTGACCCCGGCAGACTATACTGTGACACGACCCTGGAAGGCGGCCATCTTGGACGCCATTATTGTCAGACTCACCCTGTGAACAACATAGCGTGGTCAAACCCCGGCAAAGTAGACTGTGACACGACTCTGGAAGGCGGCCATCTTGGACGCCATTATTGCGAGACTTACCCTGGGAACAAAATAGCGTGGTCAAACCCCGGCAAACTAGACTGTGACACGACACTGGAAGGCGGCCATCTTGGACGCCATTATTGCGAGACTTACCCTGTGAACAAAATAGCGTGGTTAAACCCCGCCAAACTAGACTATGACACGACCCTGGAAGACGGCGATCTTGGACGCCATTATTGAGAGACTTACCCTGTGAACAAAATAGCGTGGTCAAACCCAGGCAAACTAGACTATGACACGGCCATGGAAGACGGCCATATTGGACGCCATTATTGAGAGACTTACCCTGTGAACGACATAGCGTGGTCAAACCCCGAGAGACTAGACTGTAACACGACCCTGGATGGCGGCCATCTTTGACGCAATTACTGTAAGCCTTACCCTGTGAACAACATAGCGTGGTCAAACCCCGTCAAACTGGACTGTAACACGACACTGGATGGCGGCCATCTTGGACGCCATTATTGCAAACCTTACCCTGTGAACAGCATAGCGTTGTCAAACCCCGGCAAACTAGACTGTGACACGACCCTGGAAGGCGGCCATATTGGACGCCATTATTGCGAGACTTACCCTGTGAACAACATAGCGTGGTCAAACCCTGGCAGACTGGACTTTGACTCAACCCATTCCCGGAATGCAACCAACCCGTCTACGGCATCGATCTGGGTCGGCGTGAATCTTGTATCTTTGATAGTTTCCGTCCAGGGGGCGCCTTCTGGCTCCTAAGTCGCGAAGAAAATGTGAAATGCTGTGATCAGTTGTTTTTAATTATAGGTTAGTTATTTCTCCATGATACTGCTGCATGAGAATCGATAAATAGATGCATCACGGTTTGTCCGCATGTACGGGGAGATAATCCGCGATCTTTAGCGATATATGCAAGAGTTATGCACGCAGCGTTATACAAATCAAATAACCTGTTGTATTGTATACGAAAATCACTAGCAGTTTATATGCGCCTCAAGAAAATATAATTAAAATTATCAAATTAGTGGTGATTTAGAAGGAACTATTTTGCGAGTTGAAACGTCCCGGCGCTAACCAATATGATCTCAAGAGACGTCAATAACGTATGGACAAATATTGACGGCTTGCGTTGCATTGTGCTTCAATGGGAAACGAAAGTACAGTACGTATATAATAAGACTGTCGCTCATAATATCGTGGGGTCAAATCTCAAGAATACGCGTGATGTGGGATAAGCAAGTACAAGTACGTTTCTACTAATTTATTTTTCCCTCACAACTTTGTTTAAATTCGCCCTAAATATTGTCCCCATTATCTGCCAACATTGTGACGTTTTCCCGCTATTTCTGATAAAATGGTAGGAGATTAGTACTTATTGTTACATGGTTGCCGTTGTTCGACACCGCTCACAGCCGTGTTCAAACTTGCATCGCGTGCTGTTTGACCGTGACTGAAAACAATGCTCATTCCGGGGCTAAGCCGACACCTACGTAATGCTTGTGTCTCATGACGTTACTAAAACGCGCCATTACGTCACCAGACCAGTTCACAACGGTCGCATTGAACATTTGAAATTAATGTGGCTGCATTACGCGACATGTACTGTGCCCCGGAATATGTATATGTAAATCTGCTGTTTGAATAGAACGGGTTATCAAAGTACCGAAAGTACTGCATATACCCTCAAATTGCATGATATTACCGACGCAAATGTAACAATAACGTTCGACCAAGTCCAGCCGTGGGTAAACGTTTGCCGTGGCACTCGGGAACTGTTTCAAACAGTACCCTCGTGCCACAGCAAACGTTTACCCGCGGCTGGACACTGTCGAACCTTATATTTGTACACACTTTTGTTTAAAATTGCTAAAACTCGGAGTACAATCATCAGACAATACCCGCGAAAATTATTGAATAAAATCATGAGCTCCCGTGGTTGTTTTATACTTATATATACATTGCATTTCATGATATTTTCAAAAACTTAAACCACCAAATATGGCAGAAAACATTAAAATACATCTTGTTTAACCAAAATTGTCGCAACTGCGATGTTGCCGGTCTAAAGCTTGTGATATTAATGACGTCAAACAAACTTTAACCAATCAACAACATCGCAGTATCACGTGGGGTTAATGTTTTTATAGAAACTTGATCGCAATTGGTGAGTTACTGAACATGTTAGAGCGTCGTCAGTGGCAATGTAAATATTTCTAAATAGTTCCGGAGTCCACAAGTTCAAGCGAGACTACTCACGTCGGCAATGTGGCTAATTATAAATATGTAAATAGTTCCGAGGTCAAATGGAGACTACTCACGTCGGCAATGTGGATATTTATAAATATGTAAATAGTTCCGAGGTCAAAGGGAGACTACTCACGTCGGCACTGTGGCTATTTATAAATATGTAAATAGTTCCGAGGTCAAAGGGAGACTACTCACGTCGGCAATGAGGCTATTTATAAATATGTAAATATTTCAGAGGTCAAAGGGACACTACGCCCGTTGGCTATGTGGCTATTTATAAATATGTAAATAGTTCCGAGGTCAAAGGGAGACTACTCACGTCGGCAATATGGCTATTTATAATATGCAAATATTTCCAAGGTCAACGGGAGACTACTCACGTTGGCAATGTGGCTATTTACAAATGTGTAAAGATTTCCGAGATCAAAGGCTATTTATAAATATGTAAATATTTCCGAGGTCAACGGGAGACTACTCAAGTCGGCAATGTGGCTATATATAACTATGTAAATATTTCCGAGGTCAAAGGGACATTTCTCACGTCGGCAATGTGGCTATTTATAAATATTTAAACTTTTCCGAGGTCAAAGGGTGACTACTCACGTCGGCAATGTGAAGCCCGGCAAACAGAATGTCCATGGTGTAGCCGCGGCCCATCACACTCTTGTACCGTAGGTCAATCTGTATACATATAACACACACTGTATATCGCTTTATTGAAAATGTATCCAAATGTTCTGGCTGTTATGTAGGGCGACATACAAGTATAGTATATATAATATAGTATACAGTAACAAGACAATATTCATATATGTTATATTCATATATCACATCAGTCTTATGAAGCAATTATCATTGAAGTCAAGTGTATCTATCTATATGTATTACCTAATACCTTAATAAAAAACAATCCATGTCCCATGCGGGGCTCCGTAGCATCATACTCAGGTGCGCGAAGATACATTGTATGTAATCATTTCGATGTGTACACCACACTACTCGCTTGAAACTGTTAAGTTTCTCGAGTTCATAAAGCCTAACAGATATTGTGGTGCGGGCAAGCCTACCATAGCTAATGATATGCTGCCGACCTTGCCTATCTTAGACGTTTCTGAAAAGGAAGACCCAATTTCGGTCGCTTTAGTCTACATAACTAAAGCGACCGAAATTGGGTCTTCCTTTTCAGAAATGCTTAAACTGGTTTACTATTTGGCAACCAAGAATTATGGCATATTGACACGTACAAATGTATAGCTAGTGGTACTGAAAATAACAAGAACTGGCATCGTTAAACGAAGCTAATCTCCTCGCTGGCAGACTTAATGAAAAATCAAGTCCCCAGTGACCTTGATCTTGGGCGGTCGGCCGTGGATCGTATGCAAAACGAAGACACACATTGTGGGCAAATATTATCCAAATCGGTGAAACGGTGAGTTATTGAAAACAAAAACAGTTGTGCCTTACAAACAAGGTGAACATAAGTCCTCAGTGACCTTGGCCTTGGGCGGTCGAACGTGGGTCGTATTCAAAACAAAGCACCATCCCTCGACACACATTGTAGTTAAATATTATCAAAATCAGTGAAGTGGTTCATGAGGTATTGGGAAAATAGGTGTTGCTAGCGTACGTACGAACGTACGCACTCACGTACGTACGTACGTACGTACGTACGTACGTACATGGAAAAACGATATATCCCCTCTTGCTTATTGGCGAGGGTATAATAATACAAAACAATGTGACCGTACCTACTGTCTGTTTCACGAAACATGCCCAAATTTTACGGCAAATGCAATATTTTTTTCGATAATATTAAATTATAGCAAATTATAAGAATGAGCATGACGGTACCGGTATTTGATTGATGAAATGGGGAACAGTGCAGATCCTGATCCGACTGTCCGAATGCACAGGCTGATCTGGATCTACACTGGTCGCATAGCCCATAATCCCCATTTCTCCCGTCACTAAGTTAGTAGTATATATGTAGCAGTACCTACCGCATTGATAACAAAGGCATAATACTGCTCAATTTTCCCTTTGGCATCTTTGTCTTTAGCAACTGTGGTGGCCGCCGTGGAACGGTCAAACCAACTGGAACGAATGTGATCTCGTAAATGCTTGATAAATGGAATTTTATTTATCTTGAATTTTCAACGTAGATCTATATGATTCATGTTGACCAGTGTATCTCCTAATCAAATAGCACACTCTTGTATCCTGATAACAATATATATTGTTTGTCGTGTGGTTCATTGATCGAATGATGAACAGTGCAGATCCTGATCAGACTGTGTGGATGCACAGGCTGATCTGGATCTACACTGATCACAACACCCATACGCCACAACTCATAGCCGCTAATAATGACTAGTTGTGTTGTTCATTGAACATAAATGTCGAAAAATCGTAAAAAACGTCCCTTTAACATTAATCTCTATAAATACAATGGACCTCTCGTAACCGGACACCCGGGAGGCCATGGTGTCAGATTTAGCGAGAATCCACGACAGTAAATCAAACATATACTGAAACGATTTAATAACTCAACACGGAAGTAAACATGTTATTTATTCACCATTGCATAATTTCGCAAAACGTTTTATTATGAAGGATAAATAGCAATTCATTAAATATCCACATAGCCTGGAATGAATACATCAAAGTCACGTGGTACACTGCGATCACATGATAATCACAGAGGAGTGCACAATAACGTGTCTGCCTCCTTGTTGCGTTTGCATATGTTATCTCCCTTGAACTAGCATATTGTGTCAGACAAAGTTCTATGGGGGCAGCCATTGATCGTGATTAAATCGTTTCAGTATATAGCACACAGAGTCACGTTTGTGGTGTATTGTGGTTATGAACACATGTGCTTGAAGAACGGGTCATATTTCGGCGGTGTTTTATGGGTTATTTCGTTATCTCTGGTGGTGGTTTGGGTGCCATTGATCGTGATTAAATCGTTGCAGTAAAACACAGTCACGTTTGTTGTGTATTGTGGTTATGAACACAGGTGCTTGAAGAACGGATCATATTTCGGTATTTTATGGGTTATTTCGTTATCTCTGGTGTTTGGGTGCATTGTTACCAACATACAATTTACGTCACATTTAACTAACGATAAAACATCAAAAATCTATGTTAGAACTTTGGTGACGTTTACCTATGGAAATCAAAGGACTGAAAGTCCTGAAATCCTTCGCAGTACGTGCTCAACCATTTTAATATTTCACACAAAAAAATCATATATATTCGTCGAATCAGTATACATTAGCAATGCTGCAAAAACAATATTTATCTTGACAAACATGATTGTTCAAAGTAATTTCACCTTGACCTTGGACATGAAGGCCACATGGGTGTGGTACATGTATGGAATGAAAATATGGATGATGATAAGGAAGTATATGAAGTTTGAAGTCAATCTGACTTACGGGTTGCAGAAAACTTTAAGGCAAATCGTACGGATGCAAATGTCTAAGTAATTTGACATTGACCTATGAAATGAAGGCCGCATGAGTGTGGTATGGGATGAAAATATTGTTGATGATAAGGAAGTATATGAAGTGTGAGGTCCATCCGACTTTCCGTCACAGAGATAATGGGTACCCAAACTCTTTAACGTGGACGGACGGAATTACGAAAACTATATACCCCTCGAAATACTTTGTAGTATGCCGGGTGGGGGGGGGGGGTAGGTATATCTATAGTTTTGTATACACAGTTTAAACTTTATATATTTTACAACAATCACAAACAAGAGCGAGCAGTCATGCATGGAACACGACAGTTGACATATGTCATCAGTCCATTTTTTCTTGTCACAGTCATAGCTCAGGAAATAGACTGGTGACATATGTCATCAGTCCATTTTTTCTTGTCACAGTCATAGCTCAGGAAATAGACTGGTGACATATGTCATCAGTCCATTTTCTCCTGACACAGTCTCCTAAATTTAAATTTAAATTTGAGTTTTGTCAATTAACTCCCAACAAACTACTTGTATACTGGCCCGAGGAGTTCCGTGTCCCACTTAGGCCATAGCAAGTTCTTTCTCGGTTAATCGTCCGAGTGGGGGTAGGTTTTGAAAGTGGTTCTGTGAAAAAACACACTGTGTATGCTATGTTACACTATTTACTGGTGAAGCAATATGAAAACTTATTGAGGGAATTGTCCAAGTATTAAATCCGTCCATGAATGTCCACTTAATAAGTTTAATAAGAGTATTTTTTCTTATTTTTTCTAAAGTTTGTGGCTGAAATTCAAATTTATGCTAAAAACTTCCACAACCCTTTGCAGGGTTGAGGAAGTTTTTAGCATAAATTTTCCTTCGTTTTTTTCAAGGCCTTGTTTGTTTTTACCGGATACGCATGTAGGTTTTGGTCAACTGGGTGGACGCTTAACATAGAAGAGATATGATATGGCCTTACTACGAATATATCTTGTAGTCGGCCACTATGAGCACCTCGACCGCATACAGATCCGTCTCCCGGCGGTGCCGACCCCCGGACTGTCGGCCCGATGGTTCCTCATCTGTATGTCGACCCGTGGCGGAAATGATAGTGGAAAATGTTGTGCATTAGAATTGAGATAGAATTGTAGGTTTCCTTCTTGATATTTTGTTTCCAAAATGTAATTCAAAACATGATTGGCTGGCTGGCTGGCTGGCTGGCTGGCTGGCTGGCTGGCTGGCTGGCTGGCTGGCTGGCTGGCTGGCTGGCTGGCTGGCTGGCTGGCTGGCTGGCTGGCTGGCTGGCTGGCTGGCTGGCTGGCTGGCTGGCTGGCTGGCTGGCTGGCTGGCTGGCTGGCTGGCTGGCTGGCTGGCTGGCTGGCTGGCTGGCTGGCTGGCTGGCTGGCTGGCTGGCTGGCTGGCTGGCTGGCTGGCTGGCTGGCTGGCTGGCTGGCTGGCTGGCTGGCTGGTGGCTGGCTGGCTGGCTGGCTGGCTGGCTGGCTGGCTGGCTGGCTGGCTGGCTGGCTGGCTGGCTGGCTGGCTGGCTGGCTGGCTGGCTGGCTGGCTGGTCGTTCGTTCGTTCGTTCGTTCGTTCGTTCGTTCGTTCGTTCGTTCGTTCGTTCGTTCGTTCGTTCGTTCGTTCGTTCGTTCGTTCTTCGTTCGTTCGTTCGTTCGTTCGTTCGTTCGTTCGTTCGTTCGTTCGTTCGTTCGTTCGTTCGTTCGTTCGTTCGTTCGTTCGTTCGTTCGTTCGTTCGTTCGTTCGTTCGTTCGTTCGTTCGTTCGTTCGTTCGTTCGTTCGTTTCGTTCGTTCGTCGTTCGTTCGTTCGTTCGTTCGTTCGTTCGTTCGTTCGTTTCGTTTTCGTTCGTTCGTTCGTTCGTTCGTTCTTTCGTTCGTTCGTTCGTTCGTTCGTTCGTTCGTTCGTTCGTTCGTTCGTTCGTTCGTTCGTTCGTTCGTTCGTTGTTCGTTCGTTCGTTCGTTCGTTCGTTCGTTCGTTCGTTCGTTCGTTCGTTCGTTCGTTCGTTCGTTCGTTCGTTCGTTCGTTCGTTCGTTCGTTCGTTCGTTCGTTCGTTCGTTCGTTCGTTCGTTCGTCCATTCATGCATCACACAAATGTGTAGCTGTGTATTCCGTAATACATATAGCAAATATCAACGTGTTTATTTGTCGACATCGAATATGTGACGTTACCTGTATCCGGCGGTATCACAAAGTCGTTAACGGTGGGTGGTTCCTCTTGAATCTCCGTGAGGGTGTGGTGGGGGTGGGTGCCGTCCGGGGGCTGGACCAGGTACGACTTGTTGTCTTGGTTTATCTCCCCGAACTGTTACAATATACATTGTTACAATATAGGCAGTAAATGTATCAGGTTTGGCTAGGAAACGCGTAGGAATTCTGAGGCTAGACAAGATAAGTATTGCAAGTTGCAATTATCGAGATAATCAAAAGAGACAAAGTAGTAGTATATAGGGAGTCAAAATGATACCACCTACGGTGGTATCGTTTCCACCCCTATATACTACCCCCACCACCCCCGAAAAACCCAAAAATTGGTTAACGATGAAATTGTCTCCCTACAGCAAATTTATGAATTTTTGGTGAAAATAATTTTTAATAGAAGGAGTCAAAATGATACCACCTCCAACCAAAAGTTGGTGGTGGTATTGAACGATAAAAAAGTCAAAATCATTAATGCAATTTCAATGTGCCCACGAGTGATAGTTTATATTCCAACACCCCATTTTTCTCCTCCAATATAGCTAATTTATTTCTCAGATCAACAACTAATTCTACCAGCTCTAGTCTACCACGTTCACCTTTAGCCACCTGACAGCGCAGTTGCTTATGTCTACAAAGAGTTTGGGCACTAACGAATTTACAAGGGCATCTAGGGCATTGAAATTGTGGGGCGACACAAGGCAATTTTCTACGTCTCGATAGATGCCTTCGTAGATATTCTTTACACGTAATAGTCTTACAACAAGTCACACACTCCATTATGTATGTGTATGTATATGTATATGTTTATATTCAATTGAACGTGAAAAAAACATGATGTAAATTTTTCACGTCCAATTGAACAGATACATTTCATAGGTTATATACAGAAAATATGATAACGCCAGAAATTAGAGCAGAAATCGAAAGTTTGAGAAGAGAAGCCGAATCTCTAGGAATTACTTATAGTAAACGGTTGAGAGTTAGGGGGTTGACAAAGCTGATAAACGCCACAAAGAATGAGGCGTTTATGAAGCGGTTTACCCGCGCCCACAGACGATGAGCCTTTAAAGACCTCTCACTAGCAGAGGAAGTTGGTAACAGAATTAAAAAAGACAGTATTGCGGGGTTAAAGACTAGTGTAATAAAACCTTCAAGCACCAATTCCAGACGCACAGGTGACCCAATACCAAATAATAAGACAAAATATATCGTTCGCGCGATAGTGGCAGAAGGTGAAGAAATATTGGGTGCTCACGATGAAACATTGGAAAAGGTAGAAAAGGGAAGACGGGTAGTTACATTATCCTTTCGTAAAAACATTGACATTAACGAGTCTGAACGCATATCCGATAAACTCGCTCCTTATCTAACAACCAATTTTTATTTGAGATATTCATATTCTTACAAGCTAGAACATATGGAGGAAACTAAAAATGTAAAACCTATAACTATAATATTTCACAAAAATCTCGGTAGCGAACCACTATCATCAATGCAAACCGTTAAAAAATGGTTGTCAGATAAGGAGCAAACACGAATAATGTCTGATAAAATAGACAGACCAAATACAAAGTGGAAGTTTGTAAGATGGGTAGAGGTTTTTGTAAAGCTAATACAGGGCAGTAGGGGGATATATTTGGGACTACACTCCAAAGAAGCAGCAGGAGGAGAACTTCCAGAATGGTTGAAGAATACAAAAGGTATATATTCTTTAGATAAGTATAATGACGACCTTTGTCTGTTCAGGTGTCTAGCTATGCATATGACAAGTGCAAGGCCCGACAGATGCACAGACAAGGCGAAAGAACTTAGTAAGCAATATTTCGGTAGTAATGTGGTTTCACCAATTCCTTTTTCAGATCTGAAAAAGGTTGAAGAGTTTTTTAAAATCGGTATAGAAGTATATCAACCCACCGAATGTGGCGTATGGTGGTTGAAAAAGGTACCAGCGCAGTATAAGGTAATAGGTAATAAACCAATGACAATAGGACTGTTTAATAATCACGCATTTCTGATAAAAAATCCTTAAAAACCTAAAATTTACACCTGCGATAATTGCAAACAGAAATTCACGAAAGCGAGTAATATGAAGAGACACGGACCAAAATGTATGAAAGGTGAGACAAAAGTAATATGTGATGGTAATTATTTAGAGTGCCCGCGTTCGTCGTTCGAGAAAGCGTTTTACCCAAAAAGTTATAACAGTTATGGGGCGATCGATTGGATGTACCCTGTGGAAAAGCAGGAGGGAATTCACATTCACCACGAACAGTGTGGACATGTGGATGAAAGATGGATTTTAGGAGCTCCAGTAGATGGATACTGTCAAGAAAACAATACAGTATATCAATATCACGGCTGTTACTGGCACGGGTGCGAGATTCATGCAAAGCATAGAAAAGAAGAACGCGCATCCACTACGAGAAGAGATACATTTATTAGAAGCAAAGAATTCAACCCAGTAGTTATGTGGGAATGCGAATTTCAAAGAACGGGTAAAGACATAAAGATCGGTTGCGACACTACTCTTTATCCATATTAGATAGGATACGATTTTGAGGCATATCTCAACCAAGAATTTGAAACTCTCGGTAATAATCTAGATTACGAAGCTGAGCACGTTCCGGTAAGCGTTAGTATAGGAGATCATTTCTCAGGAACAGTAACTCATATTTGTGATAAAGATCCCGCAAAACTTATAGAAAAATTCGTAGAAGATTTGAAAGTCAGTGAAAAAGCAACAAGAGAAGAAGTATGGTTAAGATATGGGTTTAATACAGAACATTTACGTAAAAACCAAATCGCCAAGATCGAACAGTGGATATATCAAGTACCGGTTATAGGTTTTAACAGCAGTAAGTACGATATGAACTTAATAAAGAAATATATAGTAGGCGAACTGGCATCAACAACAAAGAAAGTAATGGTCGGAAAACGAGCAAACGCAAAAATATTTCTATTTACACCAGAGTTTAGATTTCTTGATGTAATATTTTATCTAGTACCTGGTGTAAGTTACGATAGTTGGATAAAAGCCTACGACTGCAAAGGACAGAAATCTTTCTTTCCTTACGAGTGGTTCGATTCTCCAGACAAACTGGATTACCCAGGACTACCGGATATAGATAACTGGTATTCCAAACTATCTGGGAAAATGTTAATAGAGGAAACAGAATTAAGTAAATGTCGTAGAACTTTCGAAGAAAATAATATGAAAACCTTCAGAGATTGGTTGAAATATTACAACGATTTAGATGTAGCACCGTTCCTAGAAGCGGTGGGAAAAATGTGTGAATTTTATAAACACAGAGGTGTGGATATTTTCAAAGATGCGGTAACACTACCTGGAGTAGCTATACAATATTTATTGAGAGGAACCATTAAACCACCCACCACCAGTGCGGCTGATGTACATGCACATACGCGGGATGCCCTATACGCACCAAAAGAAGAAACATACGAAATGATGAAAGGTGCTCTAGTCGGAGGCCCATCGATAGTATTTACAAGATATGCCAAAGCGGGTGTTTCAAAGATTAGAACTCCAACTCAATCTCGATTGGGTGGTAAAACGTGCCAGGCCGTTTTGGGGTATGATGCAAACGCATTATATTTATCTACGCTAAATAATGAGATGCCGTGTGGGAGAGAAACTATACACCATATAGATACCCCACATAACCCTAAATTTATTAAAATGTTTTGTAAAAGAGTTTTATCTGGAGACTGGTTTGGGTTTGCGGAGGTGGATATAGAGGTTCCCAATTACTTAAAAGATAAGTTTTCTGAAATGTCTCCACTTTTTATAAATCGTGTTGTAGAGGTTGATGAAGTTCCAGCACACATGGTAAAATATTTAAAACATACTGGCCGAACAAGAGGAGATGAAAAAAAATTGGTGGGATCTATGACAGCCACTAAAGTATTGCTGTACGCACCACTATTGAAATGGTATTTAAAACACGGCCTAGAAATAACTGGAGTTCATTGGGTTATAGATTATATTAGTGGAAAACCATTCGAATGGTTTGCCAAAGAAGTTACAGCCGCAATACGAACAGGCGATGTAGAACCAAATAAGAAACCAGTAGCGGATATAATGAAATTATTAGGAAACTCGTGTTGTGGAAAAAGGATAGAGCCAACAGAGAGACATTTAAATACGACATATACACAAAACGAAACCTGTGTTGACAAAGCATTAAGATCTGCATTCTTTGACGATTTGGAAGAGATAGGAGATGCGTACGAAATATCTTCAAGAAAACCCAGGTGTGCGGTAAAGAGACCATTCCATTGTGGAATAGCGGTTTATCAACTAGCTAAATTGAGAATGTTGGAATTTTACTACGAATTTCTAGACAAATACGTAAAAAGAGAAGACTTTTAATTAATACAGATGGATACGGATAGTATGTATATAGGAGTTAGTGGAAAAACAATAGAGGAATTGATTAGACCTAACTTACTAGACGAGTTTGAAAAAGAAAAAAAGAAATGGTTGGCTTGGGATAAATGGAGCAAAAGAGAGCCCGGACCTTTCAAAATGAAATTTAGCGGAGATAGGGCGATAGCGTTATGTAGTAAGTGTTATTTTGTAGAAAAAAATAATTCCACTAATTTTGATAATTCTAAAGAATTAATTAATAAAAACTCTGCGAAAGGAATGTCCAAGAGAACTAACAATTTAAATTAGGATAGATATAAACGAGTACTAAGTGAAACTACAGAAGATGGAAAACACATTATAGATGTAGTACAAAATAGAGGATTTAAAATGAAAGACGGCGTTATGAAAACGTACTGCCAACAAAAATTAGGACTCTCGGCCTACTACGACCCTGATGATCCGGGGGTAGCTGGGTGTCAGAAGGCACCGCAAGAAGTTCTTCGCGAACACGTCGAATTTCGGGCGCGGAATATTATAAATATTTTTAATTTTTTTTTTTAAATAATTATAAAATTAATTAATTTGAAATTTCGATTGAATATAGTAGCCGACGAGACCCACCACACCCATTCCCACGACGATGAACGCGATCTCGCGGTATTTTTGGGCCTCTGACGGTACATAGAAATCTGAAAGTTGAGGCTCGCGATCCAGCGGCGCCAGCGCGTACTCGCTGTTGGCTTCTTCAACGTTCTGGAAAGTTTGCGCGGCGTGATTCTCGAGTCGAAGCTCTTCGTTGACCCAGTCCAGATGGGCGGTTCGTTTTTCCGACCATACTTCCTTTGCGCTATTGAGTTGTTCTACAGCTAAATCGTGACGCTTGCGCTCCTCATCCACGTTCGAGCTTCTCATTTTCGAGAATATAAAGTTGCTACCGCTGAACGCCAATGCGTTTACAAGCGCACCACCTATCATTATTCCGATCGAAGCCATTTATTTCCAACTCCAACTTTAATTAGATAATCTCGGGTCCAAACTGCGGCCGCTACATCTAAGGTCGCGAGCCCTACGTCTCTCACAGTCAAGTCCAATTTGGGAGCGGACCCTCCTAGGGCCATCTTTGATAGTCGAGCATACCCGATACTGAAACCCGATATCACCACGGCGTGATAAAGCGCATTCACTATCATTTTACCATCGTTTTCAGCCATTGTTGATAATTATAATTATTGCATATAAAATTGATCGCGATCAATGTTTAAATGGGGCGCAATCGGTTTCGTAACTTTCTTCGGAACAGTGGCTGGTTGTTTTTTCGATAAGGATTGGTGTAATAGGGGGTATTTCCACACGCACAGGGCACCAACAACTGCCAGACCACCACCAACAACCCAACTGCAATTCGTGAATTGGGGGTGTTGGGTTTCAATCGGATTCAACACTGTTGAGTGTGCTTCCAATTCGTGAATTGGGGGTGTTGTTGCAATTCTCGATTGCTCTGTCTTCAGATGTTTTGCTGTGTCCGTCCCCGATTGCAACGACTGTTTGGCCTCTCGAAGCTTGGCGAGTATTTTATCTTGTTTAACTTTTCGGGCGGCTGCTGCCGCCCGCCCAGCTGCCTGTCTTTTTGGGTTTTTATGTCGTGCAACCGGATTCGTCCAATCTCGATTGGGTGTTGAGGGCTCCTGTGGAGCTGCAGCAATCCCCGATTTAACCCCCAACGTGCTCGGGTTCAACAGTGTCGAAGTTGGAGATTGTGGTTCCGTCACTCTCGTGTGTCTTGTGTCATCATTTATAATATTAATATTAGAGCTTATAGTTCGTGGGCATATATGTCCAAATTGACAGTGTTTACCCGTGGTCAACGCGGTTGTCAGCGGAGCTAAGTACATTCCAAAGTTGTGATAAATTGAGCAGCAGGCTGTTCTAAGAGTGTGTCCTATAAAAGGGTCAGTCTCTAGATCGCGAATCAATCCCGCGGTGTTTGGTATAGGGAGAAGTATACTAACGGCGGTTGCGTACAAATGAATAGCCGCTGATCCGAGAGTTTTTGTCATCACCACACCTAACCTAGATTCGTATCGCGCATACATTTTATCAATCTCCTCATCTGACATCTTATCCACCTGCCAAACTGAGAGACGCCTACCGATATAATGCTCCGATTGTCCCCCAGCAACCAGCGCAGCTAGCCGCTCTCGTCGCGCCGCATTTTCTTTTCATTCGTATCGGCAGGTGTTGCACTCAACCCAATCGAAATTGGAGTTGAACCCGATTGCTCTGTCGGAGTTGATGTTTCATTATCTTTCAGGAAAGATACCGTGTCGGCAGTCGGAGTTGAGGTTTCTTCCATTAGCTGATCGAGAAGTTTGTCGCAGTTCATTATTTCTAATTTTCTTAAAATTAATTTAACTATTCTTACAAGTCTCATAGCTTTAACATATTGCCAAGCACACCACCCGATACTTATGATCACCGTTATGCTCGCAACAAAGCTCGCAGCGGAGCACCAAATTTTTAACATTGTTAACCATTGTTCAGCATTTGTTCAACATTTGTTAAGCATTTGTTCAGCATTGTTCAGCATTGTTCAGCAATTGCTAAGCATTGCAATAGCTTATTACTTTGCAATTAATTTTATAATTTTTTTAAATTAATAATAAAATTAATTAATTGATAACTTTATAAGCAGTTGGTTGATCAGTCTTTAGCAGAAGTTTGGCGTGCTTAGTTCCCGAAAGCATCTGTGAAACCTCCAGGCGTTCCTCTCGGGTTGGGATAACGTCATTCTCTCGAAGACAGTCATCGAATGAGTCTCGGTCCTTGCAGTGAAAGAGGGCGACCCATTTCGTTTGCTCGTGCAGATCCTTGAGGACGGCGTTGTACTTTTGAGTGGATATCCATACGCTTTGCCTAGCATGGCGGCCAGAAAATGAGAGCTCGGAGAGCATGTCCTTCTTTTTAGTCATCGCCGCCTTGGCTGAGCAATCGTCAATCACGTATAGGATGGGCTCACCCTGGAATCTTTGGTATAAATCACGCAACCAATCGTGAAGCCTATCACCGGGGTCAATAACGTATACCTCAGGGTCGGTCCATATCCACGGGCGCCGCTGATAAAGTATCGTTGTGCCGCACAGTGGGACACATGATCACAATGTGACGAAAGGCATCGCGGTAGGACCCCTCGAGCAAGTCGAGGATTAAAACCGTTTTTCAACATCCTGTCTGCCCACATATTATGGCATAGTGAGCATCTCCAATCGTGAATTGGTATTGATTTTTTATTAATAAATCGTTAGAATGATAGCTAATTTTCTTAAAATTAATTAAATCAGTAGAGTGCTGAGACGTATCGACCATCTTCGATGTTGAGTTGTGCGTCTGTAATTATATATAAGTACACGTTCAATGGCCAATTTCCATCCGCCTCTTTGGTTATCTGGATCGTCACACCCTCGCTAGCGTTCTCAACTTGGCGTCCGCTGCCGTGTATTTGATCATCGTCGCTGGCTCGCATGTCTAGCCATAGCGCGTATTTGGTAGTCAGGAACTCCGCGAAGGAGACGGTCGAGAGCTGCAAGTCTTTGGCAACCGCGGCAACCTCCGGGAGCGCTTAGAGCCGGAAGCAAACTGCTTTCTGACTTCGTCCCACTGCTGGTGTGCGCGAAGACCCGCGCTGTAGAGTTGATTGGGGACTCCCTCGATCGTCACCTCTACCTTTGTGATTTTGGGGTTATAGAATTTGTCGGTTTTTGTAGCACCGAGCGCGAACCGACCTTCCTCGAACAACATCAGTATACCTTTCATCGAGCGGGCGGGTACGTTGACATTAATATCCCACAATGTGTCACTTTTGTCTTTCGTCATCTTGCGGTGGCGAAGAACTCGGTCGTAAAGTATGGCAACGCGCCCGGCATACTGCGATCTGATTAATCGCGCGAGTTCGGGCATGGTGTCCATGTCGTACTCCAGCGAAATATTGTCGATCGTATACGTCGATGCCATGTCGGTGGCTATGAGAACTCGGCCGTAGTCGTTGAACGTTAGTTCGTATTCGAGGCGGTCAGCCAAAGCACTCTGATAGTAGGGCATGTGACTCTCCAGCAACTCAAAGTCGAGCGGGATGTAGAAGCGGTTGCCGTAAGCGGCCGCGATCGCGTTGTCACTCGAGTTGTTATCTGCCTTATTATCAGCCCCGATTCTAAGTTTGGTTACGTTTTTATTTTTGCTGGTGTCAATACCCTGATAGACCGCTTTTTCGCGCTCTTGCGCCGTCTTCCACAGGTCCTGATAACAATCGTAGACGTCGCTGTCATCGATCGACATCACCTCATTACCAGAAATCTTTATCATGGTTTTCTTGACGATGGCGCGACCCAGGTTCTGAACGACGGTTCGGTTCTCGTCCGTCGACGTCAGCGAAATAGTGAAAGCGAGGCGAACAGTCCCCGGCACAATGACGTCGTTAGCTCCGAGGTTGGGAAAGCGGACTAAGAGCTGCTGGTTCTGGTCGATCGTCGATGGGTTATTCGTAATAACGACACTCTGTCTCACCCCATTCGCCCCGAGGGGCTCCCGCAGTCTGCGGTATGGATTGAGTTTGCGACCGTATTGACTCGAAGACATAATTTAGTGAAACTATTAAACTCGTATGGTTTTGTCTTTACTACATAATTATATAATTATAAAGATGGCTGATTACGATATTGACATGGATGAAATCGGCAGAGACGATTACGTCGATGAGGATGATGATGATGACATCGATGATGATAACGATAACGAAACGCCCTTCATAGAGACTCCAGTTCCAATCCAATCGCAATTGGGGGAAATCGGTGGCGCTACCACTAGTCAAAGTCGGGAATTACTCGAGGGAGCTGTAAATGACTACTACAACAGTTTGATAGAAAAAGGTCTGGTCCCATCTGTCGGTCGCGACTACTCCAAGTTCTAATTTGATATGAACGGTAGATTGCGAATAAAAGCAGCATCAAATCTCCCAATAGTCAACATGAGGACCGGAAAACCCCTAGCGCTGAGCACCATTGCTGGAACCCCGGGTGGTGGCCAAATCATAAGGAACGAACTAGGCTTCACGGATTGGAAGAAGGGTAAACCAATTATGCCGAACCGCGCTCTAGAGGCACTACAGTCTACCGACGAAACGATGGCGAAGACGGCCTCCGCTATAGAAACGGTCGAGCTCAACGAGGTCCCTCAAGTAGCCACCGATGCTATTAACACGATGGTGTCCACGTTCAGCGAAAACGAAATACTCAACCTCGACCAAGGGTCTAACGATGACCCACCGTTACCTCTTCGCGAACTCCGTGGACTCGATAAGGCTCTACAAACGGTCCGGGGCGAACTGGTCCTTAACCTCTCCAAACTCTCGGCGCTGGATGAACATATCGCACTAGAAGAAAGAAAACTGGAGGAAACCGGTGGCGATAGAGAATCTACCGAGCGATCACCGAACGCCTGCGGTCGTTGCGGGACGAAAGAGAAGCTCGCTTGCAGGCTGCATCGGCTTGCCGTGAGGCTCTCCGCACACAAATAAGTCGGATCCGCGAAACAATGTCGAGGGTCCTGCACGAGGAGACGACACTCGGTGAGCGTCTTCGCACTCTGTTCAGGAAGCAGGGTGTCACGATAGTAAGCATCCTCGTTGCTATCGGCATGACTATATCGACCATAGTTCTAGCTTTCACTGGTGGCGCGGTGCCACCACCCGCGCCACCACCCACACCAGCACCCGCGCCATCCGGTGGAGCCAAGGAGTGGGTAAAAAACAACTAAAAGCCCTCGCCAGTCTCCTGGCTAAATTAGCCGAAAAGGCGGCTGCCGCACTACCTGGACTGATGGGAAGTATCGTTCTTACTTGCTATCTATATTAGCAAAAATGGCCGGATGGCTCGCCAAAAATACTTGGGCTTTAATCGTGGCAATCGCCGGTCTCCTACCTTTACTCTCTCTCGAGTTCCTAAAACCAAAGCGCGAGTAGTCCGATCGCCACGAGGGCAACGACGAGCCCTAATTTCTCCTCCTCGTGTGTTGTGCTTCCAATCTCGATTGGTGTTTCCGCTCCTGTTCCAATCGAGATTGGATTGGGGGAACTCGATGGTGCATCGAATTTGCGAATTGGGGGTACTGGGTTCAACGTAGTTGAGGGAGGTGTATCCATTTTGTGTTTTACGTAATAGGTTCCACTACAACTCCGCTCCCGACCGTCTTGGGGGGGAGTTTGATGATACCCGTGTTCACGTTCCCGTTGCGGCCGATTTTTTGATTGGTGGTTGCGACTACGATCTGATTATTGTAGCTGTCAACCGGGTCGTCTCGTAGTATCATATTGCTCGGCGCCATATATAGACCTATTCCAAATGCGTAGTCTACCGGTGTGCGGGCAGTCTGCAAAACGTCTTGATAATTCTGGATCGCCTTCTGGAGGTCCACCTTAGCTGAGATGGCGTCCTCGACAAGTGCCAAGAACTGTTTTGGTGCGTCAAAGGCCGTTCCCGTACCCAGTATAGCGCTGCGCGTTTGCTTCTGTGAGGCGAGGATTGCCCATACGTATATGCGAATGGAGTTGTTGAGGCGAATAACCCCGCCCTGCGTAAATCCAGAGCTTTTATCTAACATAAATGTGGTCCACGCATTTCGCATCTGTGGAGTATCACCCAGGTCTAGGTATTCCACGTGGGCTACTTTAGTAGGTAGCCAATGACAATAACCGTCTTTACACGCAAGCCCTCCAAGCACTTCATCACCGAACGTCATCTTATTCAACTTATAATTATATTTAGTCCATGTTGTCATTTTTCTAACTGGTGGTGGGGTAGCTCCGCGAGCACTCCACAACCCTGAGAAATATGCGGGAACTTTATCAAGATGCCCACCACTAACTAAGCCTTTAAGGTGAACTAACCCTAAACTGTTGGTTGGGGTGTATACTTTCTGTCTCCAGTCCGCGTCTTTCGGCACCCCAAATTCGTTACACAATCTTTCGAACGCCTTACGGTCGTATGTGCTGGAAATGGGATCCCAGCCGTCGTCTTGAGGTAGTAGAATACCTAGTTCTTTGAGAATCCTCCTAATGGTGTAATACACATGAAAGTTGTAGACACTTCGGAGCATGACATTCTTGGATGTCAGATGGTCTTGATGTGAAACTCCACATCCGGCCGTTGCACACCATACAGTGAAATTTAGCTGGTTCTGCCAGAAGTTCATATGGGAAAAATCCCATCTTAGTATTACATCTTGACTAGTAGTCTTTGGAACTACATATTTCTCAAACATGTTAGGGAAATTGGTGGTAAAGCCACTGTCAGGTCTAACTGTTACAGTTGGGTGTACAAGGTGGTTAACAACGTCTTTTTGTGTGTATTTACCTCCGACCGTGTACTTTGCATTATAATTAAAGCAAATGCTTTGGTATCCATTGAAAGATATTATTATGTTTACTACTATCACTAATGTTCAAAAAGAGAGTTGTGAACTTCAAAAGTCAATCGACAACTGCTGCGGAAAACGCCGGGTAGGGCTCAGATCAATCACCTTCACGGTTGGGTGGGTGAATGTGAGGGGGATGAGCGAATATTTCGGTTACAGGGATTACGAAGCGGTAGACAAGAGCACATGGGTAGATTTCTACGTACCTCGTGGCCTTTGGAATTCCACACAGTTACAAAATTTTATCGCGTCGAAGCTTGGTGATAGACACGTTCTCACAATCTCGAAATACACAAGGCTGACGACAATGATCGTTGATAAAGATTTAAGGATGACACTGGGGTTGATGTCATTGTTAGGATTTGACACAACGCACCCTTTCTATAGTAATGGAAATTTTGCTCCGGGCGAGCACGTCGGCGGAACCACAGTAAACTTCGCCGTCACGAAAATTCTTGGGGTGCACCTGGATATGGTGAACACATCGTACAACATGGTAGACGGCGCTCCCAGCACATTACTGAAAACTGTGCCCGCCAGCGACTGTTTCTATGGCGAGACCCTGACCTTAGACTTCCCTCACCCCGAGATGAAAGTTTTGGAATCGGGACACATCCACGAATTTACGGTCGCTATTCTTGATGATAAAGGTCGAGAGTTTAAGAACGATTACCCGATTTCGGTCGTCCTAGAAATTTCAAATTAATTAGTTTTATAATTTTAAGAAAATTATAATTAAACGCATGTTCGTAATATATATTATCAACATTATTGAAAATGAGTATATTCGGACCAGGTAGTTCTTCCGATTGGGTGACAAATATAAATTCAAAGAATTTGGAACCGGCAGAAGGGGGACTCATCCCAACAGAGGGCGACTTTTTAACTACCGAAAAAACAAAGGCCTTGATCAATAGAACTATATCGGCGGCCACGGACGAGATTCACAGGAGTCTACTATCACAACTTAGAGTATGTGCCCTGGCTGCGACTACACAAAGTCGTGAAGAAACACATAAGGAACTAAACGAACTAGGTAAAAAAATAACCGAATTTCGGGAAAAGGCCCGGTTGGGGATTGAGGGAGTCCGAACGGGTATTGAGAAAGCCCGAGAAGACCACCAGGCGGACCTTACGGATGTGTATGGGATGTTTCGCTCAGAGGACTCTCTCATCAGAGAAGCGGCACTTACCGAACTAGGAAAACAAATAACCAAATTTCGGAAAGAGACCCGGTTGGATCTTGATGGAGTCCGAACGGGTATTGAGGGAGTCCGAGAAGACCACCAGGCGGCCCTTACGGAGGCTTATGATGTGTTGCGCTTAGAGGACTCTCTCATCAGAGAAGCGGCACTTACTGAACTAGACGGAAAAATAATCGAATTTCGAAAAGAGACCCGGTTGGGGGTTGTTAAAGCCCGAGCAGACCACCAGGCGGCCCTTGCGGAGGCTTATGATGTGTTGCGCTTAGAGGACTCTCTCATCAGAGAAGCGGCACTTACTGAACTAGACGGAAAAATAATAGAATTTCGAAAAGAGACCCGGTTGGGGATTGAGAAAGCCCGAGCAGACCACCAGGCCCTTGCGGAGGCTTATGATGTGTTGCGCTTAGAGGACTCTCTCATCAGAGAAGCGGCACTTACTGAACTAGACGGAAAAATAACCGAATTTCGGAAAGAGACCCGGTTGGTGGTTGAGAAAGCCCGAGAAGACCACCAGGTGGCCATTACGGAGGCGTATGGGGTGTTGCGCTCAGAGGACTCTCTCATCAGAGAAGCAGCACTTACTGAACTAGACGAAAAAATAATCGAATTTCGAAAAGAGGCCCGGTTGGGGGTTGAGGGGGTCCGAACGGGTATTGATAAAGTCCGAGAAGACCACCAAGCGGCCCTTGCGGAAGCTTATGGGGTGTTGTGCTAAGAGGACTCTCTCATCAGAGAAGCGGCGGTTGTTGAACTAGACGGGAAAATAACTGAATTTCAAAAAGAGGCCGGGTTGGGTATTGAAAAAGCCCTAGAAGACCACCAGGCGGCCATTACTGAGGCTTATGGGGTGTTGCGCTCAGAGGACTCTCTCATCAGAGAAGCGGCACTTACTGAACTAGACGGGAAAATAACCGAAGTTTCCGATAAAATGAAACGTGCTCGTAGAGCCTCGAACAAAGCGCTTGAGGAGGCCTCTGAAAAGATTCGTGCTGAGGCCCATACCTCTATCGGGGGGCTTGCCGGATTGGTGAAAACATTGAAAACGCGAAAACGTGTCATCACAGTTTGGGCTGAGAAGCGGGGCCCCTTGAATGAGGGGCTCTATGAATATTCATTCGGTGCCAAAGCGAGCAATACATATGGGGGATACGCCATGACAGCTTCAGGTACACTTCTCCGAATGGCGGTCTGCTCGGTTAATGCTAATGGCAAACCTGTGGGCGCTGTCGTCGTAAATCTTGTAATGGATGGGGAAGAACGGGGGGTTGGAGCCCATAAACTCGCTGGACGGCCTTCAGAGGTGGTTTTGTTCGCTGGTGACGATCCAATTAGACTTTCCGAAGGTAGTGTTATTAACTTTGTTACGAAAATCGCTGACCCAGCAAGTTCTTCCACTGTTGTTACATTGTTAATTGAACTTGATTTGTAAAATACCAATATATTGAAAATCATGAACGAATCACCGCTTCCAATTGTCAATACCAATCCACCAACACTGTATCCAATTGTCAATACCAATCCAATTCACGAAATAAGTTTAGATTTTAGATTGGATAATATCGTCGCTATGCAGGATATTTTAGTTAGAGAATATACAAATAGAAAAAGAAACGCTAAAAAACATAAGCGCGCGGCGAATATAGCTGAAGCATCTACTACGGTTCTGGCAAGTTTATCTGTAATGAGTGGTGCGGGGACTGCTGCAACGCTATCTACAATTGTAACGGTTCCACTTGCAGGGGTTTTGATTGGAATTACCTTTCTATCTGGAATACTCTATATGGTAATTAGGGCGGCGGGTGGAAAACTCGAGAAAAAATGTAGAAAACATGATAGAATATCCGTTCTCGCCAGGTCTAAGAAAAATAGCATCGACGTTATAGTGTCCAAAGCGTTGACCGATAATGAAATATCAAATTTAGAGTTTGAATCCGTTGTGAAAGAAATGGGGAGATATGAAAAATTAAAAAATGATATTAGAATCAAAGCGTGCGCCACCATGCACAAGATTGAGATTACTGATTGGGATAAATTTAGGGTAAAACTTGGAAATAAAGTCGGAGGAAATGTTACAGCACCACCATTCCGAAATTGTGATATTTTATTAAATAATTAATTTTCTTAAAATTATATAATTAATTATATTGGTGCAGTAAACAATTTATTAATAATAATAATCAATTTAAAAAAAAGAGAAAGTTTTAGAAACAATTTATTAATAATAATAAACAATTTAAAAAAAAGAGAAAGTTTTAGGTCCACCGAGGCTCGAACCCGCGCCAGCAAAACCCTTCTGGGCCCACCCCACTAAGCCTTCGCTTTAAATCTCGTCTCTTCTCTTTTTTAGGCTTAGCGAGGTGTGTTACACTCACATCTCCTCCACCCCATCATTGGACCGATACCGCGGACCTCTCCTCCTCGTTACCTCCATCCGCTATAATGTGTAGAGCGGCCAGAGTGAATTACATGTGGCGAAACCTGTCTCAGTGCTGAGACTACTGCTAGCGTCCCAGCAATGTATTTATGTGTTTATTTCTCATATATAAACCTAACTTTGTTGGTGGAAATAATTATTGTTTTTGTTATTTATTATTAATTGATAAATTATTATATTAATTAATTAATATGTTTTCTATATAATAGGGGGTGTTCAGCTTTAAATAATAAATATTTTTTACAAAATTAATTAAATAACGAACCATCCCGGAAATTCGTGAACTATATAACCCTCACTAAGTGTTTATAAACTGTGTACACACCACCTGTGTAAATCGATAGCTCGTTTACATACCATCGATAAGGAGAAATACACTCGGCTATAAATAACCGTGTGTGTAACGTCTGTTTACCTCGACTATAAATACATGTTCATAACACATGTAATTGGAACATTGTCGTCTGCTTGGTGTTGTGATTACAACATAAATTAATTAGTAGTTTGTTTTCTGTTCAATAATAATTTTTCAATATCTTTAAAAGCGATATCGTAGAAATGTACATCCGTAAACGAATCGTTGGGTTTTAACAATTTTATATAATACACCTTAGTTTTATATCCGATACGCGTTATCCTTCTTAATGTTTGTATTTGCCTCTTGTATAGTTCACATAATTGTCGGTATAATATTGTAAATGCAACGTTTTTATCGGAGCGTAATAAATTACGCTGATATTTCATGTATTCTATATTGTCTGGTGTTTTCAATTTATAGAATTTATATATAGGACTATAACCCCCGTAAGCTTCGTAAACTTCTTCAACACAGGCATTATAAGCTTTCAATTCACATTGTATTTTATTATCCATTTTGTTATAACTCCAATATAATTGTTTTATTATAATTGGTTGTGTTTTTCTGTTCAATTGGTGTCACATTTAACTTATGTATTTATGACACCAATATAATTGGACTACAATACCACTTTTTATCGTTCAATACCACCACCAACTTTTGGTTGGAGGTGGTATCATTTTGACTCCTTCAATTCAAAATAATTTTCTCCAAAAATTCATAAATTTGCTGTAGGGAGACAATTTCATCGTTAACCAATTTTTGGGGTTTTCGGGGGTGGTGGGGGTAGTATATAGGGGTGGAAACGATACCACCGTAGGTGGTATCATTTTGACTCCCTATATACTACTAAAGTATATGCTGAAATTATAAATCAGTAGAAAATGTTTGTCGCACTGCAAAATTAAGAGAATTTAACTTTTCACAAATCTGGTAATAACACAATATAGGATAGTTTATCAAGAGAAACGAGCAATATACAGATTTTCAACCAGCATAGATAATTTCATACTGCATAGTTGACCAACATTTAAGACGTAGACAAAAAAAGTAAATTATAATTACCATGTTACCGGTAATTATTTATAGCTGAATAACAAGTGAACATTGTATAAATTACTTCTAGCTGCAATATTGACAAAGCGACAAGGCTGACAGTTCAAAAATACTTGAACATATTTTCAGTATTACATAATTGCGAAAATTAGTTTATTATGCTCCATAAAGGTACACAATGAACTGTAATAAATCAACAAAAAAACTTTACATTTATGCTGTTTTGTAATCACTGTAATGTACATGAACACGAGTCTGATCAGGGTTTGTACTGTTCGCTGTGAAGTCTTGACTACTTACACAACCGCGAGTGAATAATATTTCTGTGGCAAACACACCCGTCTCCAATTATTAGCTTCAAAGTACATGTACGTGAAAATCAAAGTCTAATTTGGTTATTTTGTTCACAACGGTCATGCCTCTGGTAACATATAAGCTTTTAGAGTGACCGTAAGCAGGTGCCAGTTTCAACGAATATCACGGAAATTGCACAAGATTTCCGTGATACGCTAATCGGAAAATGAAACAGATGGTGTCATTATTATCATCTAAAAAGGACCAAACTAATATTAACTTAGGAACATAATTTTTATATCAATATATAGAAATGAATGAGCTAATTGAAAATACCTGTGATTCTTTTGTAACTATTCTTGTAAAAAGAGATTTTGCAATTTTCCCAAAGAAAATCGAGAAGAAAAATCACAGTTTGATATATAAATCATATAAAAACTACCGACTACGTTTAAAGCTAAAAAGGACCAAAATGCTTTTATTTCAAAAACGCGATAGAAATATCATCATAAAGTACAATAATTGAAGTTTAAAATGTGACCTGTGATTTTTCCATTCGGTTGTTTAGTTTAAAAGTTACGTAAGAAAAGGTAATATTCTCCTATTTAATTCCATATAAAAATCGCCGCTACTGATGCAGATTTTCTACAGGTAAGGTGGCCGCGAAAGTTGGATATGGTTTCCGAGCCGAGCCTGATAAACTGGATATCAACATACACTAGGCTGATACTGCACTCTATTACATCGCCGAGATGTTCCTACTGTTTTCGAGCCAAGGTTAATGAACAGTTTCAACATTTTATTCACAGAAAACACCAATAAACACGATAAACACAAATATACTATTAATTAAAACCACGACCGAATGTAATAAGAAGCTATACAACATGTGTATTAATCAACAGAAACCGGTTGTACATAAAGCTAAGACAAAATGGGATGACGAATTTGCGGATAAAAATATAAATTGGAAGGTAGTCTACACAAACCATTCTACAACACTATACGTTCTAAACTTAGAGATTTTCAGTACAAATATTTGATGAGAATTGTCGCTACAAACGATTATTTACATAAGTGTAACATTGTCAGCTTCAATGTGTGTGATGTTTGCGCCATAGCTCCAGAAACAAATAAGCACCTGTTTTTGTAATGCTCTATCATTCTATAAGCCAACAATTTTGGTCACAGCTGAATACCTTAAAGTTTTTAAACAATAACAATATTGTATTTAATTTTGATTGGCACACTGTTTGCTTCGGGCAATATGTATACATATCATGCACCAAAACGCACAATAGTTTTTGAAAAACATTTTTGGTATAATTACTGTTGTGACAAATGTTGTGACTAACACCATACAAAGACATATTTCGCCGACAGGGTTCCCAAACACATTGATGTCACGCGAATTCGACTCCGGTTACTGCCATTGTGCAGGTGTACACATGTAAACAGAGCCCCTATCTATCAGAGTCTCTACTTCCATAATTACCTAGTATGTAAAAAAACCAGCAGAAAATGAAAGAAGTAAAAATTGTCGCGAAATCCAAAATCTAGACATTTTGTTTGTAAAACATGGATAAGCCCCCATGGCATACTGGACTCTAACTGGAGAATTTTTTACAAATGTTTCGACGTAAATGTACACGGACGGACGTACACAATTCTGTGTTTAGGAAAATTGTAACCAGTTTGACATCTGAGGTATTCACCTATGTCACTAACATTGATACAAGTGCATGTATATGTATTCCGGTTGTACGTCTTCGAGTCGGGTAGTGCTTTTGGATTGAAACAGACATTTACTGTCCATACTACGGAGCCCCGCAGTGGACGTAGAATTATTTTTTATTAATTCGTTCCCACGAAATAACAATTCGTTCCCTCGAATTAACAATTTGTTCCCACGAAATGACAATTCGTTCCCTCAATTTAACAATGCGTTCCCTCGCATTGACAATTCGTTCCCATGATGTAACAATTCGTTCCCACGAATTAACAATTCGTTCCCGTGGGAACGAATTGATATTTCGTGGAAATGAATTGTTAAATTGACGGAATTAATTTTTAACGAAATGTTAAATTGAGGGAACCAATTGTTATTTCGTGGGAACGAATTAATACAAAACAAAAATGTACCGTCCCCTGTGGGGCTCCGTACCATACAAGGACAAACTACATATCGAATATCTAAGTCGTCATTTGTGGCTGTGACTGGAGAAACGGGGCTCATGTCTATTTTTAATATGAAGGTTATTAAGCGAGTTTACGGATTTCATAAGAAACGAGGCTATATCGAGTTTCGTATGAAATAGGTCAACGAGCATGTATATGATTTTGTTGATGAGCGTAAAGCCTCAATCGCCAAATAGTGGATCTTACATGAGTGGCGGCTTAATAATGATGGTATTTATTAAACGAGTTTAACGATTAAATATGCAACGAGGCTATGTCGGGTTTCTTACGAAATCAATCAACGTATTATATAATACTTATTATATTAAATAAACACACATATTATGTTACATTTCTTACATAAGCATAACATCATTCATTGAAGTTGAGGTTGTAGTGAAAATATTTGTATATTTGTTCCAGCAGTTTATTAGCATTTTGAATACATCGTACTATTAAACTGCGAAAGTTTACTGCAAGCAACGCGTGGCGTTAATATATATGGAGCTACAGGTAAGGTGTGTATTGGCGTATTTTACGCAATACTACATTTGTAAAAGTAAAATACGCATTGAATTTGAAATATGGGGGTATAACACTATTTAGATACAAAACTTATCTGGAGCGAGGATTCTATGTATTACATGTATATCATAACTTGTTTTCCGTGAAAACTGCTTAAGGAATTTTGAAATGATCATGCCCCGGACACATTTCACGTGTCGAACGTAATGAAGATAAACAGTGAACGTGACACATATGCATACTTATAGTCTGTACACCCCACCATACACACAGTATGACGTTCATGTCGCTTTCAAGGGTATCCGGTTTCGTAACAGAATCAATGTATGATACTGTGCTTGTGCAATAAGAAACATTTAATATTTGTGTTGATTTAATTTCACATCTGCAAAATTCATTCACCGATTTAATTGGACTATCGGTATGACCTCGTTCCCATGCAATCAGTACTCAAGCTCAACATATATCGTATTAAATCAGCATTTCTGTGAGACATCTATACAAATTGAGCATTATAATTTACCACTAGTTAGTCTAATAGTTGCTGATAAAATAAAATAAAAACTATGTTGACTCTTATAAACAACTTTCAGGACATGGATAACTTCAATAACAGTGTACGTTTTTAATATTATACTTGGCTTGTCTCATAATACTAGTTCGGCTTCACAACACGGTCAAATGCCTCGGCAAGCGCGATACCGCTTCCGTCGCGGAATTCTTGTTTACTGTTAATGTTCACCGGTTTTGTAACGGAAATGCGTTAAAGTTATTGTTTTTTTCACAATATCTCTTTAACCCCTTGCCAGACTTTGATAATATTTCACATCAATGTTTGTCAACGGATGATGCTTCACTATGCACACCCCCACATCCAAATTATGAAGGTCAAGGTCATCGTTTTACTTTTAATGTTCGCCGGTTTTGTAACAGAAATGCGTTAAAGTTTTTTTTCTTCACAATATCTCTTTAACCCCTTGCCAGACTTTGATAATATTTCACATCAATGTTTGTCTAGGGATGATGCTTCACTACGCATACCCCCACATCCAAATTCTCAAGGTCAGGGTCATTTATTTACTTTTAATGTTCACCGGTTTTGTAACAGAAATGCGTTAAAGTATATTGTTTTCACAATAAATCTTTAACCCCTTGTCAGACTTTAATAATATTTCACATCAATGTTTGTCTAGGGATGATGCTTCATTACGCACGCCCCCACATCCAAATTCTCAATCTCAAGGTCATTTATTTACTTATAATGTTCACGGTCAAATGCCTCGGCAGGCGCGATACCGCTTCCGTGGCGGAATTCTTGTTTGGTCTTTGGTGACGTATTGTCTAAATTAATAAATGACGCCACAATTAACTGTAAATGACGTAAATTCTGAAATAATTACAATGTATCTTTCCAACGACACACGTATATGAATCTATTATGGCGACGGTGGCAAATTACGAAGCCACAGGTCGGCTAATTATAGATTTAAAATCTATAGTTGTGCGTTTGTTTTGTTCACTACATGTACATATCATAGTTTTATTCTGATCAATGTTTGATAGTATACATACTTACACTTGTAGATACATTTAGTGTAACTTATCAGCAAATAAAGTTTACAGCAAGCACCGTCAATGAGTCTATGAACACTCATTTCTACTGTAGGCTGTTGAGTTGCATTGTACAAACGTCGCCGTTTCAATAACGTCATTTTCTCGATGACGTTACGTTTTTTGTCCGTGCGTGATTCAAATGGTGCTACAAAAAGTGAGATAAAAAAAAACTATTAAACATAATTGCATTTTCTTTTCAGAATATTGTGTTTGAAAGGTGTCCGCATCAGAAAATGTGAAAAAGTGAAAATCAAAAATTGTGTCATTAAGGCTGGATTTCACAGAGCGCGACCCATGTATATATATTTGTTTGTTCGTGCTGGTGAATATATATTGGCCTACAAACAACCTTTGGTTTCTATTTATTTAAATGATACATATGTGGCCGTGATTGGAGCAATGGGGCTTACATGATTAACATTTGTGACCATTATAGACCCAAATCAGTCTGCATATCAGCGGCATTCAGTTAGGGGGAGGAGGGGGGGGGTGGGTAGGGGGGGGGGGGGGGGAGGGACACCTGCCCGCTTGTAACACACAGTATATACATGTACTTATCTTGATTTCGTCAACTTTCGACATCATTTCCGGAAAATATCATACATTTTGTAAATAATTTCCATGTGATATCGCACATCATTTTAGGTACAAAAGCACAAGACTTCTCTCATAAACGTTTATATCGTTTAATGACTTTCTTGCAGTAGTACCGTGGAACCTCTATAAACCGGACACCATGGGGACCTCCCAGGGTGTCCGGTTTAGAGAGGTTTCACTGTGCATGTGTACATTGCAGACGGTGGGTTACTATCAAGACGTGGCCAAGGGGTCAGCGTTCATGGTGGAGACAAACCACGACGGGAATGGACAACAGTATTCATTTGTAAGTTAATATAGTATACATGTCCCACAATGCACCGCTCCGCCATTGGTGCAAAAACACGTGCTACGCTACATATTGTGAAGTAACCAGTTAGTCAATGGTACCAGTTACCGACACAACGTAGATGTTACGATGGACGTCGTTTGCCATGGATACTGAAAGCAACTGCCAATCATCACATATGTTATTATTGACATTTAACTGCAGTGTAAATGCTGTTTTGATAAAAACAAATATAAGTCAGTGCCGTCCGTCTGACTGTTTATTTCATATTCCAAATCGGATGAAGAAACGTTTTATTTGGAGAAGAATGGAATTTACTGTCTGTTTCACGAAAGCTCCCCAAATTTTACGGTCATATAAACAATTCAAAAACAATATTGTTTTCGATAATATTAAAGTAAAGGAAAATTAAAGAATGAGCCTTCTTTTTATTTCGTGAAATTTGGTCAAATATTGGTTTTATTACGAAAAATTAATTTCTCTATGGGAATTTAACATGGGGGAAAAAGAGGTGGTGGAGTTGTGGGAGGAGTCAAAAAACAAAAAAAAATTGAAAATTGACTCAGAAACCTAGCTAGATAGCTTGGAAATGATCTAACTAAGAAAACAAAAGTTAAATTTTAAAAATCGGTCCAGTATTTCTGAAATTCTAAAAAAGATTCCACATGTTAAATCCCCATAGACATCTTCACTCTGTGAAGATGTCTATGGGAATTTAAAATGGGGAAATTGTTTTTTCGCAATAAAATCAATATTTGACCAAATTCCACGAAATAAAAGAAGGCTCATTCTTATTTTTTCCTTTAATTTAATATTATCAAAACAAAAAAATGTTTTTGAATTGTTTATATAGCCGTAAAATTTGGGCAGCTTTCGTGAGAAAGATAGTAGTATAAATGTTTTGTAGTATATATAGTATTTAATTCATTTTGTGATGTAATATGATGTGAGTTTGCAGATATTGCACCAATATAGCATTTTCTTAATCCACATGGCTGCCATATAACACGTTTTTAGCATTAAAGGAGATGAAAAGATTTAGATCTTCCCCGAAATGCACATAACCTGACACAGGACTCAAATGTCAAATATAAAGAAATAATAACTTTGACTGTATGTACGGACGTTGTAGATTGCCAGTACGCAATAATAATACTATTCAACAGTTAGACCACTGTTCGTCCGCATGAACGAGGAGATAATCCGCGAGCTTTAGCTAGTGGATTATCGGTCGTACATGCGGACAAACGTGATCTAACTATGTTATCACATCCTCATGTCCATACATTGCCCATATGTAAATGCAGAAACACAACTTGAAAATGTATCAAAGATGTGATAATAATTATTATGTGTCATGTTAATTTATTTTCGTAAGCGGAAGATCACGGGTTGTCCATTTCAAGGCGTAGTTGATTTTTATGCACGCGGGTGAAACCGGATACCCTTGAAAGCGACATGAACGTCATACTGTGTGTATGGTGGGGTGTACAGACTATAAGTATGCATATGTGTCACGTTCACTGTTTATCTTCATTACGTTCGACACGTGAAATGTGTCCGGGGCATGATCATTTCAAAATTCCTTAAGCAGTTTTCACGGAAAACAAGTTATGTTATGAATGCGATAACATACTTTTTTGGTCCTTAGTCAATAGTAAAAAGGGCAAACGTATACAGACATGCAGTCAGCTAAACACTGATACAAGCACAGTTCGGAATCCAGTGGAAATATCAGAAGAATTTTCTCGATATTATAGCAAACTATATATGCCTCTAAACGAAGAACACTTCGATAATGATTATAAATTATTTATTGAACGTGAGCTCGAGAAACTAAACTGCTCAATCAAACAGTATACAAACATACCGAACATTGAACCTAACATCACCACTGATTCACTCGAACCACACATTCGATCTTTAAAAAACAGAAAGGCCGCATCGTATGATCAAATATACAATGAGCATATTAAATACGCACACCGTTGAGTGGTGCGCTCGCCAAGTTGTTCAACTTAATAATTCAGAATGGAAAAATTCCAATCAAGTGTAAACAGGGAATGATAATACCAATATACAAAGACAATGGGAAACCTAGAACCGACCCAAGAAATTATAGACCTATAACACTACTTCCTGTCATATAAAAATTATTCGAAAAAGTACTCCACTCTATTTTAACTAAATGGGTGACAGATAATAACATAGATTTTCCAAACACTCAACAAAATGCATATCAAAAGTTTACCGGGGCTATTACTGCATCATTTATTTTGCAAGAAACTATACATCATAACATAGAATTAGGTAGTAAAGTATACGTTGCTACACTTGATACAAAACAAGCTTTTGACACCGTTTGGCTACAGGGTGTATTTTACAAATTACAAACCCTGGGAGTTAAAGGGAAAATGCTGTCCATATTAACAGAAGCACATAGCGAGATGTCCAGCTGTGTCCTGGCGAATGGTATTCCGTCTAAAACATTTCCTGTATTGCAAGGAATCCGTCCAGGAGGAATAATCTCTACTTGGATTTATAACCTGTTCCTTGACGAATTGCTATGCATACTCCAACGTAGTATGCTCGGTACCTCATACTTAACACTTCTACCGGAAACGTAACTCTTGCAGATGATATAACTCTTGCAGCTACCAGTCCTCTAAACTTGCAACGCATGCTTGACATAGTATACCGTTACACATGTATGTACCGTTATGTTATGAATGCTTCTAAAAGCTTCGTTATAGCGTTTGGTAAAACATGCAGACATCAAAATGAGTTACAATTAACGATGGGGTCCGAACCAATATCTCAAGTGGATAATATCAGACATGTCGGTATATTTTTAAACAATAAAATGACAGACACTGATAAAGTTGATAATGCCTGCAAAAAAGCAACATCATCATTATACTCATTGCTGTCGTTAAACATAAACCATAATAAGATAAATCCGATTAACGCAGCTGATCTCCTGTCCAAAATATGTATGCCGCGCTTATTATTTGGTGCTGAATTGTGGTCCGGTTTAAAGGGACAAGATATTATAAATAAGCTGGAACGCTTCCAGAGAATGGCAGCTAAAAAAGCTCAGGGTTTTCCTATAAGAACGAGAACAGATATATGTATAAGCGATGCTTGGCTGGAAATCCGTAGTCGCCCAGATTGACATGAAAAAACTTTTATTCCTGGGCGGATTATGTAACATGCCATGTCATGTTCTAGCAAAAACAGTTTTTAACATCCGATTATCCTTATACACTTGCAGGCATGAAAAGAATCAAAAAGGATTCATTCCAGAAATCGTTCGCGTTTTGGATAAATATGACCAAATAAGCGTATTGATTAACTACATACAAACCGGTATATTCCCAGACAAAAATAGGTGGAAATCACAATGTAAAAGTTTTATACATATAACAGAAACCGTCCATTGGAATCATAGATTACAAGCTGATAATTGCTTTGAGCGGTTTCGTCTCCTACATACAAATATCGAAAGGGCAATACTCTGGGAATGTGCCCAACAAACCGACAGCGTACCACACGCTCGTATAGCGAGTCAGTTATGGATAGAAAATATAAATCAGCAAATCGAGAAAAAAACACTCTACTTTGTCATGCGTGTGGCTGCTTCTTCACAGATATTGTGGCTCATACCCTAGTTGAATGTAGCAAAACAGAACAAACAAGACGTATACTATATCAAACAATCGAAGAAAAATTCGGCAGAGATTTACTGTTAGAAGTCATTGACGGACCGTGTGAAACGAAGCTTCAAAACTTAATCGGAAAACAGCTTCGATGCCTGCCTGACATACGATCCCATAAACACTTTCTTCGAATCGCAATTTCATATGTTGCAACTACATGGCAGAACATCATTGGTAATAATAACAATGGCATATAAACATGTAAACACTGAATAAATTAAATTGTGTTTGCTATACATAATAAAATAACTTATTGACTTCGAACATTCTGTATAGCGGAACAATCTATAACGATATCCAAACTGATCCTATACATGCTTAACATGTATCCGCAATATTGCACTAGCTTTATTAATTTAACACGTGTTTATTATATACTAGTATTTATTGAGAGTCATGATACAAACAATATTACGCGCATTTAGCGAGGCGCCTGATCAGCATACGCAGCCATCTAGTGAGTAAGTAAATGCTTTATGGACAAGCAATTTAGTAACGTTTATAACCACTGATATTCAGTAAGTGTATGCCAACATGGCAGAATTTGCACCCATTAACGTCAACTTGCAGTTCTCAACCTTTCGAGTTTGCTTTATGAGAACTACAACGAGATGCGTTATGCATTTATCGACATAATAATTATTACATTTCCAATCAATTGATAGTCATAAGGTGTATTATGCCAAATGCCAGCATTGACACCCACTAACGTCAACTTGTAATTCTCAACCTTTCGTTTTCGCGAGAACTACAACGAGATGTGTTTTTGCAATTTATCGACATAAACATTAATACATGTCCCAATATTGATATTTATTAGGTGAATTATGCCAAAAGGCCAGTATTTGCACCAACTAACGTCAACTTGTAGTTTCCATCCTTTCGATTTCGCTATATGAAACTACAACGAGACGTGTAGTTTTCTCACGCAATAATTTGAATGTTGTACAACAATTCCCACCGTTAAGTATCGATCGTAGAAATGGTACGATTAAACTACAGACTGATTATCTCCTTGTAATCAAATGGCATTAGTACATGAAAAGAATTTATACACTGTAAAAGCATTATGATCTCCGTGATCAAACAGTGAACCGTGTACTAATGCGCAGGCTGACATGGGCCTACGCTGGTCGCACATGTCTTGGGCCTTCTTCTAAGTCATGCTTGTCCGTTTATTTTATTTTATATAACCATTAATCGAACCTGAGTTGTGCGCAGTGCTGACCCCGTCCAGACTGCGCACATGTACATCCTAGTATGGAGCTACATTCATATGATAATAACCGGTTTTCTCGACAAGTAAAATGACAAGTCTTCATTTGTACGATAGAATCGTGTGTATAGCACAGGCAATGTTTGTATAGCAAAGTCATTATTCCATGTCTAGTATGTATGTATGTCTTGTATGTTTGCATGCATGTCTTGTATGTATGTTATTTGTAATGTTATTTGTTATTCACCATGAAATCTCTTAATCAGAGGAAATAAAGAGTATATATAACTGAACACAATAATAAAGTGGTCAACAAACCACAAAGAGAAATTAAATTTCTCCACTCGCCTACATTGGCACTCATATAATACTATATTATTACACAACTTAATAATAAAGTGGATCATACCTTAACAATTCTTCTCACCCTCAACTCAATTTCTTGAACCTATTCAAGAAATAAACATGATATACAACAATTCAATTAAATGCTGGGCTAATATGGGTGGGCGGGTGAAAAAATGTCATGTCTAAAGCATATAAGCTGAAAATCACATGTGAGGGAAAATGAACGCCTAGACCGGTCTGGAAGAGAAAATTATTTCCAACCAATCAGAGCAAAGCATTTAGAATAACCATTACGAAAAACAAACAACTATATAACTTCATAAAAACTTAATTTCAATATAAGGTAATAATTCATTATTGGAATAAACTATAATAATATAGAATTTCATAAAAAGAACAAATAACTAATTAAATGAAAGATAAATTTGACTGGTTAATAATTAAACAACTCAAGTATTTAAATACTAAGTTTAAATCGTAAACCAGACTACGGAAATGAGACCGGAAGCAGTATGGACGAAAGGAAAAGTTTATTTTCAATATTCGAGGTAATTAACATTTTTAGAGCTAAAAATTCCCAATTACTCCTCTCAATTCAATAATGGAATACCAAGGAACACAAACAAGAATAACCTTAATAAGGTTTAATGGTAGAATTGATTTTCAACTATGTAAATCCATATCTATATATTTCCAAACAAATTTGGACATTCAACAACTGTACAAAATAATAAAGTGGTCAACAAACCACAAAGAGATATTAAATTTCTCCACTCACCAAGCCGAAGGCCCACCAAAGAAACAGAACAGAGAAAAGGGGAACAAGCATTCAAATGTAACGTCATCCCATGCAGGCAACCTGTAACTGTCATGTGATATTAATTTAAAATTCATATTTCAAGCATAAATCACTTTACACACAAATCTATTTTACCACATAAAACAGATTCAAGTACAAAATGACATTAAACCTAAAAACTATTGTTAAAACGAAATTCACGAATGAGATTGTGTGGCCATAAATGTAATTAAGCGTATAGCATAGATGTCAAGAAGAGATTTAGTTTCATAATAAATATGAAATCATCGGGTTACAGGTTAAAGCCAAATCACAAATAAACTAAGGCTGCGTGAAACCCAAACCAAACGGTGCAATTGCCCCATTTGCTCTGAATTACCCAAGCGATTTCGAACTAGAATACTCACATATATGTAGGTTCCTTACTTCTGTACCTTTCCCAATTCAGCGGGATTGTTTAGGGTCTTCTACCCAACCAACATGTGTTCCCAAATGGAAGGAAATTAGCAATGCCTATAACAGTCTATGCCAATCCTCAATCCTGAAATGGGAATTGAAAAGAAGGACAGAAACTGCAACTACACACACAAATACAACAAGCATATATTAAATTCGCTATCAATTATGTATACAATTTATTTACACACATTGCGATCATAAACATATCCAATAAGCTAAAAGTGCAATTGGCTCTAGTCCAGTGCAACCCCCGACCCACTAGCATACTATGCCATTTGATCCGGTATCACACAGTTCCACAGAAAATCATTCCGTCAGCTCACATGGAATGCACATTAGGAGTTTCTAAGATTCTTAACCACTTGCAAAAAATAATTGCTCAACATTCTCGAACCTTCCGTTTTGAGATGAAGACATACGTCTCGCACGGCGAACATATGCCTGAAAGGTTCTCCGTTCTTAGAGACAAATGGACGGAACGTCTTAAGAAATGGAAATTTCCGATATTTACAAAATCTCCTAATGCGATTATTTGTTTTAATCACTTTAACTTTAGTGTATTTGAAATCTACAGGTCTTGGTAGAATGGCAGAAAATAAAATTCTAACATGTGGCTTGATACCGCAAATGGAAGCGAACACATTATTAACTGCGGCAGGAAAGTCCTCTATTTTCATATTGTTTATGTCATTTGTGCCAGCGTGTACAATTACAAAATCTGAATCAGAGATTTTACCCTGAAGATCACGATTGTTTGAGACTTCAAAGGCAATTCCACCAAGAGTTCTTCCTGGATAGGCTTGCACATCTAGACTGTCAACTCCGTCAACATATTTGGCAATGGAGTCGCAAATAAGGAGGGTCCGTTTTTTACCTAAAATAGATTAATCATCTGTAAGTTTAATGTGATTATTCATTCTATCTGCGACCAGTATTTTATCATCTAAAGTAAGTCTAAGATATTTTGTATAAGCATCACTGCGCCAATCACCTTGAAGATGTATTAATTCTGCGGGCACTCCTGCTTGAAAGGCTAAGGTTGTTCAACCCCGTCTAAAACTATGAGAAGAGTAATTATCCGGATTAAGACCAATAGCAGAAATTAAATGCTTTAACTTATTCTGAAACATTGGGTAAGTGATACACTTATTCTTTGCAAAAGAAAACAATGGAGTATTACCTGAAACTGGATTCAATTTGACCAAATTTTTGAATTCTTTAACGGGACACAATATGGAATCAGATTTTATTAACGGAATTTGCAGTAAACGTTCCCCAAACTGCAAAGTTTTTTTCCAACGAAAAGTGACTAATAAATGTGTTCCCATTTCCTTAACATCGCTCCTTAAAAGATATTTCCCGGAAACATCTAAATTTGAACTTGCTACCAAATTGGATATCCGTGCTAATAGAAAAAATGCAAATAAGAATAAACACCAAAAACATGTGTCTACCGATTTGAAAAATTCTAATTTATCTTGAAATAATAATAAAATCTTGGGTGTAATAGGAGCAGTCTGGTGTACAAAATGTGGATTTAAGCCATTAATACCCTTCAATAATTAATTAAATAATCATTAACATTTATTCCTACGCCTAACAATAAATGCATGGTACGGATACCACTGATATAATTCCTTATAGCATCAACCGATTTGAATGAACGACTTAGAAATTGCGCAAACAAGGAAACTACTTCTGTAGACGCTGGCACAGATATAAAACCGAAAAAAGTACAGAACAACAAATAACTTTCCCACTGCGTTTTTAAATTTTTGTTTGTACCGTCAGCGAAACCGGACTTTTTAGAAGTTCGCAACTCATCTCGCAACACCGTTAACTGGGAATCTGCAATCACAACAAGAACATTACTCATTAGACTAAGTTTACCAGCATTCTGATAAAATAAACATTTCATCCGAAATGAAACATTCATTTCCCTCGCAACCGAATTCGGTCATAAATCTAGCCCTGTTCTGTGAATCCAAATGCCAACGGCTCAACACATAGGACAACCTATTATCTACGCCTGCTATATGTTTTGCCTTAATTTCAAATTCATTTATCGCAGCTAAGAAACATATTTCATGTAAACAATTTTGCAGAAAGTCATTGCGCGTTGCACCCTTGTTCAACATTAAACAAGCGGACTGATTGTCACAAAGCACGACCATTTTGCATCCCTTCAGTCGCGAACCCCATAACTTAAGGGCCACCACAATTATTAATAGTTCTAGCTCATTAATATATAATTGCTGGTCAACCACAAATTCTGTGAAGTCTGCATGAAAATAAAGGTTGCCTAACAACCACCCACAGCCCGTTAAACATGCATCTGTTGATAGTATGCCATCCGGCACTGACCACTGCTCAAATGACATCATTGAAATGCCATTATATGATGGCAAAAATTGTTTCCACCACAATAAGTCTCTCCGAAGGTATTCTGCAATAATATGTCTATTTCCCTTACTTGTATAGATGTACCGAAGAAATTGTAATAACCGTTGAACAAAAATACGACCTGGCCTAACCACTGAACTTACAAAACTTAATTTACCTATCAAAGACTGTAATTCCTTTTTTGAAGTATCTGATTTTTGTAACCATTTATCAATTAACAAACTAATTTCAATTAATCTATCTGGAGTAATTTCTAAGCTTATTTTTTTTGTATCAAAAAGAACACCCACAAAAGTCATTCTAGTTGCAGGAATGCATGCTTTTTCTGTTGATTCTTCAAAACCACATTTTTCCAAAATACCTCCAAATGTGTTAAAAGCGAAATCCGCTAATTCCGGTGTCTCACCCCCACATACGTTATCCAAATAGTTCAAAATGCACAATCCTTATGATAACATGATAAATGATATAGCATTTGTCACTCTTTGGCATATTTGAGCAGCACTTTTAAGACCCATGGACAATACAGTGTCAAACAACAAATGCCCTTTGTGTTTGTACCCTACTTTGTGGTATTCACCTGGACAAATACTCAGCTGCCTGTAAGCTTTTCTCATATCCCTCTTATAGAGAAAACAATTCTTCCCTTTTTGTTTCACGATCTGAACCAAATCATCTACTTTGGGATATATTAACGACACCCTGTCACCTAAATATTGATCTTTTGATATAGAATCGTTCAGTGCATTATTTTTTTGAAATCTTATGTCCAAAATGATCCGCCTCTCCTTATAATCTTTCTTTGGCACCGTATTTAAAGGTGAAATAATCATTGGTTTATTAAATGGATTATTTAAAAAATGACCCACCACCTTTTTATTTTTAATTTCTTTCACCAAATATTCATTAATTTCATTTGAAAATTCCCTAGCCCCTTTATGATTCCTAAAAACTTTAACATTGGGACAAGATTCGGCAATACATCCCAAAGGGAAACCATATTGTAACAAATCACACAAATGTACATCCTTATAATCAACCAACATGTGTCTTAAAAATGGAATATTCAATTTGTTATTAATAATAATTCTACAACCTTCAAAGTTATGCTTGCCTGATTCTATAACATTATTATGCGTGTCAATTAAGAAATTTGTTCTATGAATGTCTAGTTCCGATGCATCACAAACTTTTCAAATTGTATGAACCCTCCATTTAGTACTATAACCATCATTAGAATCGTCATTAGATTTTATTACTGAATCCTTACTTTTGACTTCAGAAACATTCATTGAAGTATTTGCGAATACTGGCATAAAAATATCTGGTAAATGTACATTCGCCCTGATTATGCCATCGATATGTGCTTGTCATGCTGCAGAATGAGGGCAGTCTTTGAACATTCCGGATGTTTAATTTTCTTCTTATCTTTAAGCCAGCACTCTCCGCAGATATGCAGACAATGTCTCATTCGCCCCCTTACTACATAAAAATGATCCCCTGGCCTTGAACATTTGTTCCAATTAAATAATGCACAAAACCAGATTTGCTCCGACTGAGAGGATTCGAATTCCTTCTTAGTGTCATTCGAGACACTACGCGGGTTTTTCTTACCCCCTTCTGAACGCCATATATATTTACTGAGGATTGCTTGCTCTATTTGTTGTGAATCATCCCGCCACTTATTAATTCCCAACTCAATCCTTCTAATCCAGGCAGCATAAACATTTTCAAACCGTCGAATGTGTACGTGTTTGAAAAATAAACTATCTTTTGTAATAGTTCAGTTCTTCCCATTCTTTCTTCGCACGATATAGATGTGTTTGAAATTATTTCTAGCTCTCCGGCTACAAATAATTTCAGATCCAAATTCTCAAATGAGACCGATTGGCTTACATGTTCATACTGCAGATTAGAATGGGGCCATTTTTGTGGAAATTTCACTTTATCTGAGGCTCTGGCATGAATACCATACTGTTTTGATTTTTTCTGCTTCGTTTTGCATTTACTTTGACTTTTAGAAGTAACAGAATGGTCAGAATAGGAAGAACTGGAATTATTTTCATCAATTTCTCCCTCTGAGGGAGATTCAGAATCAGAGCTGGATTCTGAAGAGGTATCGGCTAAACCCATAGTTTTCATTTGTGAAATAACGTTCTTGCGTAATCTTTTATTGTCTCTCAAGTCTTTCACTGTCAACAAGTCACAATTTACATCAACATGTGATAAGGAGGCCACCTGGTTATTGAACTGGGAGTTTGTTTTGCTTTTTTGACTTTCCGATATTTATCCCCCTCACCTCCTTTCCTCAGGCGTTCCACTTCTTTTGTCGACTTTGCTAATTGCAGCCTGAGTCGCTCCTTCTCTTGCTGTCTTCGAATATGGCGTTTCTCGCTTTCCTGGCAAGCTATCTGCGACCGCAATTCAAACATTTCCTCATCATCCGAGAAATCTGAATCCTCCTCGTCGAATGGACGCACTTTCTCTAACGGGTTCTCCGCTCTAACCGCGCCGCTTAATTTACGGAAAGCTGCTTCGTCCCCGGTTCCACTCGTCCCCGGCGGTGACATCAACACACCAGCCTCCCTTGCAGCTGTAGACGACTCGTCCTTTCGCATTTCCGGGGAGAACGCTTCTTTTATTGTACCCAGCGTACTGTCCAACTTTCCCGAATCCGCGTATCTCTTTCAGTCGTTCACCCTCTGAGACGACGAGCGTTTTGGTCTTTCCGACGTCGCCATTTTGTCCTTCCTTCCTCCTTTCCGACTAGAATGTCCTCATTCGCTATATGAGACCACCGAATTAAATAGAATAATGAGGGGTAGCTATATTTCTCGTTACATTACAGGAAGAATGCACAATAGCTATATAAAACACGAAAACGGACAAATATCGAAATTTGTTAAACTTGAAAAAATTTCATGTCTAAAGCATATAAGCTGAAAATCACATGTGAGGGAAAATTAACATTTAGACCGGTCTGGAAGAGAAAATTATTTCCAACCAATCAGAGCAAAGCATTTAGAATAACCATGACGAAAAACAAACAACTATATAACTTCATAAAAACTTAATTTCAATATAAGGTAATAATTCATTATTGGAATAAACTATAATAATATAGAATTTCATAAAAAGAACAAATAACTAATTAAATGAAAGATAAATTTGACTGGTTAATAATTAAACAACTCAAGTATTCAAATACTAAATTTAAATCGTAAACCAGACTACGGAAATGAGACCGGAAACTGTATGGACGAAAGGAAAAGTTTATTTTCAATATTCGAGGTAATTAACATTTTTAGAGCTAAAACTTCCCATTGCACATCAAAAAATAAATACAGAGAATAATTAATAGAAATGTCCGTTAACATTTTAAGGAAACATGGTTTATTTAATATCGCCCCTGATATTAGTGTAGAAATGTTCGTCTTATAGCAAATGAATAATAATTCCAATCAATACGTGGGGTAATGGTGAATGAATATTTATTTTGCCAGAAAATGTCTCATATGATATCTCTGATATAAAGAACATGTTGTGCCTACTGAATGTGCATATACCTTTAAGTGTCGCATTTTTATGGAATCAGAACAAATACAAAGAAGCAAATATTAATTTACAATAATTTTATTCCTTTTAAGATATAATAGGGTGGGAATTATAAGAAATACACATTGTTTTATAATGTGTTGGGATATAAGCTTTTAAAAGTGCCACACTACGGGCTGAAGGTTTTCAGTGTGCATGTATAACCGGATACATAGCAAAATATCGTATATTCATATAAGATACATACACCACCAACTGCAATCAAGCAGTTTCATTTGCTGTGCCTGTGCTTTAGTACAGCTCAGGCTCAGCCAATCAAGCTGCTTTCCTTCAAATAAATATTTAAGTGTTTTGTGATAAAGAAATTGACAAATATTGACAAGATTAGCGCAGGTGGTGAAGTAGATAAATGAATTGCAATATACAAGTCATGTGTTGCGTGGTCTCATTCATGTGGAAGCGTCCTGGTGCCGATGTTGAACTATTTTGATCTCCTAATTAAGGATACTATCTCCTAATTATCAGTTAGTGTCTCCTGATTAGGACTTAGTATTTCCTAATTATGAGTTAGTATCTCCTAATTAGGACTTAGTATCTCCTAATTATGACTTGCTGTCTCTTAATTATGACTTAGTATCCCATAATTATGACTTCATATAGTCATGTTTTCTCGATATACATGCATGATAATATCACCATATTTTCTGTCAGTCGTGTTCGCCGTATTTATCAAGTAAATTGCGATGAATTGACCAAAGACACCCTGACTGATAAAGGAGTGCCGTTAGTCAGTTATTTATATTGTATTAAAGGATAGGACTTGACTCGCAGACCTTCCATACCCGGTAAAGTACTTTCGTATCATGCACTGACAACATGTGCACATCCGGGTCACAACTGCTACCTGTACTGCTTTTCCAGACGTTGCATTGGTCGGACGAAGTCACATGACGTTACCGAATTACTCCAGTGTTATGACGCAACTCCGCGTTCTTTTTATGTACATTTTTACCTGCTAAATATATCATCATGCTACATGTCGATTCTCGTGATAGCAATTGTATCAGGCAACGCTAGGAAATGCGTAGGAATTCCGAGACCCGCCTCATATATGTACTTAAATATCGGAGTTCCTATCTTGTTGCGTTCAACAAGATATAAAATCTGATAGTTATTTACCGATATCGGTGACAATTGAAATAACCCAGCAGTCCTAGTAGCGTCATATATATTCAATTAAACCACTTAACACAGAGCCATAATGAAAACACGTTTGTATGTGTATGCCTGTCGTTTCTTTCAGCGCATTGTTTTCGTTATTTGGAATTAGAAAATTATATGTTAATTATAAAACGAAATCGATGTCAAAATTATGTGTAAAGCTCTACCGTACGTCATTAACACGATATTTTCATTGGATAAGAAAACCAGATAACGGTAAACGGTTCTGACGTTTGTAAACGGGAAAACTTTGGTTTAATTGGCTAGTAGGAGCACAGGAAACGCGCGGGGCCAAATGTATGAACCACGTCACTTCTACTTGCGGGAAGTAACTCTGAATAATACTGCCGTATCGTCCTGGCAGAGTTACTTCCCGCAACTAGTTCACTTCTAGTTTCCAAGTGGAACAAACGGAAACGCTACTGTACCACACGCATCCATTAACATAAATGCAACCAATATATATAATAAGGCAAGGATAACGAGAAATAAATCAAATACATTACACACAGCTAAATGTACAAAGCATGGAGCGACATAACAATCTATCCACCACTTTAGCGACAACGCAAACCTAATAATAGTAGGAGACATCTAAGCCAAGCAGATGTGCGATATCTCATTAAAACTGCGTACAAAATGCACGACAGTTTCCATAAATGACTTCGACAGTTCATGATTTGTTCCTGCTATGCTCAGGCTCAGTCAATCTGCTTGATTTGAATCACAATATTCAGGTCTATGTATGCATTTTGAAATAATAATACATATTAGCAAAATTAGCGCAGGCAAAAGTGCAGGTCGGAAACGTGGCGGTCAGATTCTAATGTCGAGCCCAATGGGTAGTGATAAAACAAAAATGCGTTCCTATTCCACGGCAACACACGTACACATGCAATACTCGCCGCACATTCATACCAGAGCTTAAACGTAAAACGCAATATATGTACTACTGTCTGTTTCATAAAACTTGCAAACAAGTGATTTAGAAGTAGCCTTCTTTGTCATCTTTAAAAGTCGGCCAAAAGTAAACAATTTCCCTATTGAATATTACCATGGGGAAATGAGATTTGAAGAGTGGTGATGTTTCGAAAACAAATATATATTTTTTTTAAATCGTTCCACTAACTCCGAAATCAGGAACATTATTGGTCATACATGTAAGAGTTTCTTTTTGGTGAAACAGCAATGACATTTATCACATGTTACATTTGTCAATGATAGGGAAATAGTATCAATATTTGACCGAATTAATGTTACAAACAATAGGCTTATTCTCAAATGTTCCTTAGTTTAAACATATTTTATTTGTATATTATTTACAAGTAAGCATCAATCATAGTAAATACAGAATTATACAAATGGGATTGGATTGAAAGCAAGCTTATATAAATCCTCTCCCTGACGTGTAACTTGGTATCACAGGCTGCAAGAACCAGGACATAACGAACATAATTAGTACTGCCATTAGCATAAAATTGAGATTTTATTCTTGCTTTATGCTCATAGTTTCTGCTTCCTGCGATACCCGGTAGATGTATTATAGATGACAATATGTAAATATACATGCATTAAACAATTTTACCAAAAAAGGAAAGACAGCTATTTTAGTTCGTTATTATAAAACAAAAATAGAGAGAAAAAGAAAATCCACTGCGGCAGTTCGAGAAAACAAAATATGTTCGCACACGGAGCCACCCACGCCCACATTAAGTCTTGGTTGTCGTGATGATGTACAAAAGCAAACACATTGGAACCCTTCCAAACCGGACACCCTGGGATGTCCGGCATAGGGAAGTTCCACTGTAAATCAGTCATATGATCACTCCTACACCTCATTCATGCCTTGCAATCACGAACAGACTGTACCATGAGAGATAGATAAAAATAAAAATAAAAATAATAATAAAACCCACCAGAATTAACCACACAGTCATTTACAAGGTGTCCGGCTGACAGAGGTTCCACCGTACCATTTAAAAGCGACTTGTATTCTCTATGTACATTCTTACAGCTGTAAATATTGTTTCGTTAGTAGGATCGTCCAGTTGTATATTACCATAGAGTATAGTATGGAGGGTCGGGTGACAATAAGCTTGTATATCATCTATTAGTTGGTTTCTATGTAGTGCATATCTTGGACAGGAGAAAAAGTAGTGAGTGGCATCTTCAACTTGACCACAGATACAATTTGGTGATTCAACAATATTTTTGCAATGAAGGTCATAGTTAAGAGCACTGCATTTTGTCCGGAGTCGTGTATGTATTACTTGCATATGCCGTTGACCACTGTAATAATAACTTGGAACCTTGTCTGTGATTTTTTTAATTTTGGTTTTAAAACAACTAAGTGAAGGAGCATTCCGTGTGTTTTCTGACATAGAGTTCCAGTCTCGGACTGAAGAGGGAAGAAATGAGTTATAAAATAGAGTTGTTCTGGATCGTATGGTCTGTAGGTTGTCAGCATTTCTTAAATTGTTCCTTAGCAATCAATTGCAATATTGTCCATATATCGATACAGAATGGACAGCTTTAAATGAAACAGACGGCAGGCAATCTTGTGTTGATTCTGGTTGTCAGCATCAGTTTATAATGTACAGAAATGACGTCACATTTACGTCATATGTTACAGTTCTGAAAATAAGTGAAAACAAATAAGTGAATGGATGTTTTTTTCCACTCTGTTATAATACATTACAAAATAAGTTAAATGCACATTTGTAATTGTTTAACTCCATATTATAGCGCATTACATATTGCATTTCAATGGGTTATATGTGTTATAACAGGGAGTTAAAACATTCATTACATTGTAACTTATATTTTTTTCACGTACTGATACGTTTAGGCGTATTTATTGCATTGTTAGACCTTGGTCCGTTACTTCAACATGTGGTATCGAATGCCACATTCTCAATGTACACAGCACGATTGACACGTTTCAAAACTACGTACATGTATTGTAAGTGTGTACATGTATGCCCCAACGTCCTCAATTGCATGTAAACATGACATAAAAACTGTACATCGCTGACGCATCATACAGACTCAAACATAAGATTGCCATTTTCCGGTTGCATATCTCTGCATTCTGGCTAATAATCAACATCCAGGAATGGAACGCTGTTTAGAGCCAATTCCCGCCGTTTAATATAAAATAAATTGTAAATAATCAACATCCACCATTAAACTTTCCAGGGGCCGGTTTCACTAAACTTAGCACAACTAAAATGTTCGTAAGTGAACATTTAGGATCGTCTGAAAATCTCTATTGATGGATTTACATGTACATTTATTGAGCATATTCTGCTATGATCACTAAATGTAAATCCAATAAGTGTTAGCAAGAAAATATTCTTAATGTGAAATTGACAGACTATCATAATGTTGCACTTACGAAAATTGTAGTCGTACGAAGTTTAGTGAAACGGTCCCCAGGTACATGTACCAAGCTGTAGGTTATAATTTCATGCTGACTTAGGCATTGACGATGACACACAACCGCCTGCGTTAATCTTGCCCAGATGTCAACGTTTCTGAATATGGCGATTTCAACTCGCAATCAAGCAGTTTCACAGCTCAGGCTCAACCAATCAAACTGCTTGTTTTCAAGCATATTATTCGAGCCGAAATGTCAACGTTTCTGAACATCTGTTGGCAATTTCAACGCGCAGTCAAGAAGTTTGATTCGCTGAGTGCAAAGTGTACTACAACTCAGGCTCAACCAATTAAACTGCTTGTTACAACAAGCACAGTATTTCGAGCCGAGATGTCAACGATTCTGAAAATCTAATTGGCAATTTCAACTCCGCGATCAAACATTTTGACTCGCTGATCTGAGCTGTAAATGCTGCTCAGGCTCGACCAATCAAACTGCTTGATTTCAAGCACAGTATTCGAGTGCTGTTTGACCATAGCTGTAGACAATGTTCATTCCGGGGCCAAGTCAACACCTACGTAATGCATGTGTCTCATGACGTTAATAGAACGCGCCGTTACGTCACCAGACTAGTTTAAAACGGTCGCACTGACATTTTGAAATTGATGCGGTTACATCACGCGACGTGTACTGTGGCCCTGGAATATGTACATGTATGTGTAAATCAGCTGTTTGAATGGAGCAGATAATCAAAGTACCGAAAGTACAGCATATGTGCAAAGTACACGATTTTTCCGACGGAACATGTCCAGCCGTGGGTAAACGTTTGCCATGGCACTCGGGAACTGTTTGATCACCATCTCTGATTCATTTGATATCAAAGGACACTAGCCTGGTATTCTGTATAACACAGTCATTGTGAAACCTTTCTAAAGCGGACACCAATACAACCTCTGCGATCTTAGTTTTGATGGGTTTCTTGATCATTTATCCCAGATGTTAAAATATGTTCATGATTGCAAAGCACGCCAATACATTTAAGAATGGTCATATGCCTGATCTACAGTGGAACCTCTCGAATCCGGACACCATGGGGACCTCCCAGGGTGTCCGGTTTAGAGAGGTTTCACTGTAGTTAGCATAACATAATTAGTATGGACTTTTAACAGTAAGTTTTCACGCCGTGCAATATGGATGGTAAATACAAGTACTACGATGTCATGTTAGGGTCACTTTACGTGGTCGCATTATCGAATTCTGAGAGATAAGATGAGATAAGACTTATAGGAATATTAAGAGAGTTCAGGCGAGATGGCGAGATCGCGGGAATGCGAGAAAGTGAGGCGATGTCGCAAGAACGCGGGACGAGATTCTCGCCTCGCGGCCACGGTGTCGCATTACCGCGGTCGCGTATATAAGTTGAGAAGGTTAGCTAGCGAAAACCTAACGTGGCCCTAGCAGGACACTGTAGGCTCCTCTTTTACAGATGGAACAGCAGCGATACAAGGCCACACACGCCGAAGATAATGACACCGCTCACGATGGATGCAGCTCCTGTTAATAATAAAAGAAAACAATAACGGTTACTATAGGCATTTTAGGGGTGAAGTAGTTTTGATTATTACCCACACTCCGTATATAAGTTGATATTAAATAGTTTTGACTAATTCCCTGGGTTTTGACGTGCCTCACCAATAGTTCCGCGTGCCCGGCCAATAGTTCCGCGTGCCAGGTCAATATTATACAGTTATTTCATGGTCATTCGCGGAACAGTCACAACTATTTCTCCGAGGTGCTGTGGACGATACGAGGTACTATTACCAGAGGCCGAAGGCCGAGGGCAATAGTGCATCGGGTCGTCCACAGCACCGAGGGGTAATATATATATTGACTGTTCCCCGAATGACCATGGGATAATTGTTTATTACTCAACCTGTAAACAGTGTATGTGACACAATGAACGTATAGTTGGAGATGGGCCATTGTATGTGGTTACACTCCCAAATACACCAAGTACATGCTATCAGAAACTGTGATAAGCAGGGGAGATAATTTGGCATAATTTAACTGTTCAGCTATAGCAGTAAGAAATAAATATGAAATGTCTTTATGTTTTGATGTCAATTATTTTAAAGAAGTCCCATTATATACGCTAGACTAAGTGCAATTAATTTAAGTAAACTAATCCAGTAACCATGGTAACCATCGATTTAAAAACAGTTTTATAATTATACTAAAAAATAACTAGCGATGCAAAATCTAGTTTAATTTTTTTCAGTATTATATCCATTTGTCTTACTAATACAAACACTTTTTTTCAGGCAACTTATATGATATTTAAGTTCAGAAATACGATACAAATCTACAATTAAACTATTACCTTTTCATCATTTCTATAGTCTGTTTCACGAAACCTGCCCAAATTTTACAGCTATATAAGCAATTCAAAAACAGTATTCTTTTCGATAATATGAAATTAAAGCAAAATTTAAGAATGAGCCTTCTTTTTATTTCGTTAAATTTGGTCAAATATTGGTTTTATTACAAAAAATTAATTTGTCTATGGGAATTTAACATGGGGGAAAAAGATGTAAAGGAGTGTGGGAGGAGTCAAAAAACAAAAAAAATTGGAAATTGACTCCGAAACCTAGCTAGATAGCTTGGAAATTATCCAACTAAGAAAACAAAAGTTAAATTTTAAAAATCGGTCCAATATTTCTGAAATTCTAAAAAATTTCCCCATGTTAAATCCCCATAGACATCTTCACTCCGTGAAGATGTCTATGGGGATTTAACATGGGGAAATTGTTTTTTCGCAATAAAATCAATATTTTACAAAATTTCACGAAATAAAAAGAAGGCTTATTCTTAACTTTTCCTTTACTTTAATATTATCGAGAAAAATATTGTTTTTGAATTGTTTATATGGCCGTAAAATTTGGGCAGCTTTCGTGAAACAGACAGTAGGCATATCTGAGATTCAGTGCCTTTAGACAACGGTACTACAATAAGTATTACAGCGAGGGTATACAACCAGCGGCTATAACATTGACTGTGGTACGTACATGTTATCATGGCCTGACCAAAGTTTACGATGAGTTGTTCGGACTCCATGCAAGTAAGCAGACCATCTGCTTAGCATAACATAGTCAACTAAATAGCCCACCGGTTTATCAAATAAATATGAAATATATAAATAATCTGACTCACCAGACTTTTCGCACGTCCCGGCATTGGCGATATATCCGTTCGCGGCGTCACATTCGCACACTTTGGATGTGTCGCTACCGCATATTGCATTGGCGACAGTCGTACAGTCGGCGTCTATTGCACATGTTTCTCCAAGTGTTGGACCTGGATTTATGCGAACTTTATACATGTGCAGTCATTTCATGGGCATTCAGGGAACAGTCAAAACTATTGGCCTAATGTGATGTGGACGACCCCAGGCACAATGTACATTAACCAATTATCCTTCAAAGCGACATAATATGAGGGCAAGCTGTTCCGCATTTATCTCGTTTGACGAAGAATCGGTTAGCCTAAATAAAAATCTAGATCATGTGCATGTCATAAGTAAACATTGTTTGATTATGTACGAACGATATAAGTAGTTGTATACAACTTCTACAGCACGTATAAAGCACACAAGTCTACGTCTTTGGTGCGCTGTATATCATTACAATGCATCCGCTTGTTATGAAAAGTTTAAAGAATAATCTACTGTGAACATTACGTCAGAGATTACGTCACGTTTGAAAATGTCGCTCGGAAGCGTTTTCCATCATGTGAACTAATACCCTGGTGTGTATGTTAACATACCAAATAATGTATCCGAACTGAAGAGGTACAAAAGTGGAGAGGAGAAAACCAGTTTGAAGAAAGGACATGTGTTCAAGAGTGATGGCACATTTAGTAAAGAGGATCGATGCTGTACAAATGAATGGATATCACATCAAAGACGTCGTGATGTAGAAAGAAATCGAACAACGTCATCATTCATCATAGAAGGCATGCATGGAGCTTTGTGAATTCCATGTAAATATTAATTTATTACATAAAATGTGCATACGGCGCTGTAAGATGAAAGCAATTATATATCGATAATTCATGCACAGGGGCATGGTACATGTATAAGTGAACAACATCTTTATCATAATCATGATTATGATGATGATCATTATCATCACTTCACTATGATGATATTGATGATGATGATGATGATGATGATGATGATGATGATGATGATGATGATGGTGGTGATGATGATGATGATGATGATGATGATGGTGATGATGATGATGATAAGGATGATGATGATGATGATGATGATGATGATGATGATGATGATGTGTGTTCCATACAAAGGTATCACTCCTAGTCACGTATACATGTACCATTAGGCAATGGGTCCGACAGTCAACTGGTACTATCTCTGGTGGCACATTATAAATGGTATTATCATGTTAATATACATGTCCACATATCATTTTCATTTGATAGCATTTGCCAGAGCAGTAGCTTAAGAATAATGGCGGCCAACAATTGCCAAATAGGATATGGTGCATTCTTGTAAATTTACTTCATGCGATTAAGTGGCATATATCCTTTTATTATTTGAACACAGTTGGTTCTTTGCTAAATAGTTGTACAATATTGAGACATGTTTGACAAAATGGGACTTATGACTTACAATATGAGTGCAGTTTCTGGTTACCTAACAGACTCACAGGTTTGAAAAGTTACTAAATTGTTCAAAATCATCAGTCAACTGTGTCACAGGTTACTAGTAATGTCAATGACTACAACCTCATTAGATTGCATCCGTTAGCAGGCAGACATGTCTATGCTGCTTGCATATACAGCAAGACCTGTGGAGCTCGTAACATAGAGTATACATTTGGGAGCCTACTGTACCCTGTTCACAAGTGAAGCAGCACATCTCAAAACGACAAAACCACACGTACAAATGAACCATTAGCAAAGTGTTCTACTACACTTGCCGCTGATTTTGAAGGTTTAGGGATGCGGCGATCCGACAAATTGATGAGACAGTACTTGCCTCACTCAGCGGAGATGTAGTAGTAGCTGAAGTACCATACTTTGCAGGTCTAATGAGTAAGGTACTAGCACTGTGCACACCAGGTTGGATAATACGAAACGTACATGTAGAGGTCTAAAGTGACGATGATAAAGAGCATGTAATTAACGATATAATTTTGAAATTATTTATGAAACATGTGATCACAACAAAACAGGAAGTAATTCACTAAATATATGTGCACTCTATTTAGAACATTTGCATTTGGCACACCATCATAAAGCTGCATAACTTATGTATATACATGCCTGATGATGTGGGGATTGCCTCGCTATAGGTACATGCATACGGTAATACAAGATTGGCACGTAAATAAGTTAAGCCAAACATCATTTCACATGAAAACACACTTGACGTAATGGTGTGATATTGGAGGGATAACATAACACGTGTCATACCTAACTAGGGTGCCGTATTACATAGTTATGATTAAAGGTACATGCCCACTCAGTAGGCACAAACCGTTCTTTATGGAATTAAATAAGTGTATAAATAGTGACTCTCGGTGGTATCAGGCTATTTCCATATTCAAATGAGGCATGATATTTTTAATTATATATACTAATGAGTCACCTGAAAAAATAATATTTTCGACATATGATTAAGTATGATCATTGCACATCAACAAATAAATACAGAGAATAAATAGTAATTTCCGTTAAGATTTTAATGAAACACGGTTATCGCCCTTGATATCAGTGTGGAAATTTAAGTCTGATATAAAATGTATAATAATGCCAATCAATACGCGGGGTAATGGTCAATGAAAGTTTATTTTGCTAGAAAATGTCATATCTACAGAATGTACAAAACTAGCTGTCTCCCTATAGTATAACCTACTGATGGTGCATGTACCTTTAACATTTTAAGGAAACACGGTTATCGCCCCTGATATCAGTGTGTAAATTTACGTCTGATATAAAATGGGTGAATGAATGTATAGCTTTATATTTGCAAGATTTATTTAATTTGGTCATTACAATTTGGTGGGTAGGGTAATTCAATAAGTAATTTATCGAACGTTTGTTAGCCTGGTGCAGTGAACATGATCAGGTTATGAAGGAGCCATAATATTGAATTATAATCAAGCACTACAAACAAATCATCCACTGCTGAATAAATGTTTAACGTTAGTTAATGCATAGACTTGATTTTTTTCAGTTGGTAAAATTGACATGCGTCAAAAAATAATGGTTTAAAACTACGATTAAACTACCGATTCAGAGATACTATCACATTTTTCTATAGCCTACATAGGTATATCTTGTCAAAATTCATGATTAGAATTTGTCACCTCGGGTGGTACGGGGCACCAAGTGGGACATGGCTCAATTTTGTCAACAAAATTCATTTTTGTGCCGCAAAATTCACTTTTGTGCCACAAAACTCAATTCTGTGTCACAAAATTCACTTTTGTGCCACAAAACTCAATTCTGTGTCAAAAAAATTCAATTCTGTGTCACAAAATTCACTTTTGTGCCACAAAACTCAATTCTGTGTCACAAAATTCAATTCTTATTCAATTCAATTCTGTGTCACAAAATTCAATTCTGTGTCACAAAATTCAATTCTGCACACGCATGTAAGAAGGACTACCATTGGTCAGAAACTGAACTGGAGAAATGGGTCACGGTCGCCGATCAGCGATCCAAAATGGCGTCTGAAGAAGTAAGTTTCAGAGAACGCTGGATAAAACACATTTGCTACTGCTTTGTAGCTTAGTGTTGCAAGGTATTCTTACTGTTTAAACGTATACACGGGGTGCTAGCAAGGTCCCACGATAAAATGGTCTCGTGTGGTGGTGCGGCGGAATAGTTGATGTGTGTGCACGTTTCGGCTGGAGATTGCGGCGGTTTTGCGTTGCGGTTGTCCCGGTAATCACAATATAACCAAAATAACTGTCCATAAAGAAGTATAATATTGATATATTGGGTTATATTTTCGCATTGAAATATTTAAACCTGCAAGTGTACTCCACCATCTAGTAAAATGGACTAAGACCGATCTCAACCAATCAACGTAGAGATGACATAGGCTATCAGTTACGCAAACTAGTTTTTGTGGACAAAACTGACTTTTGTGGACAAAACTGAGTTCTGTCCCACAAAATTGAATCCTTTATAACAAAAATGAATTTTGTATATCAGAATTTTACATAATTGGATTTTGTAATTTTTAGTGTTACAAAACTCAATTTTGTCTGGACAAAATTGGTTTTGTACACATAATTAACCTGTCCTGCATGGCGCCCCGTAGGTGGTACCGATCTGTCAAATTTTTACACTTTAACCTGTATTTCAAATACTCTGCGTATGATTGTTTTCACGTATTTCGTTTTCCTGTTTTTGTTTTACCCGTATCGTGCAGCCTTTACGTTTGTATATCCAGGTTTATAGAACCTGTTTTACGTTTGCAATTATTATAGTAATATATTTCATCTATCGGAAAATTTACCAACACAAACAACTACATAACGTACATGTAATTTATTTGTTTACGTTTGAAGGCGTTTTTGCGTTTCAAATAGCGGTGCTACATTAAGTATTACCACCAGCGGATATAATATTAGTCCGGTAGCCGGGAGTTAAAGGTACTGCGTCTCAGATGAAGTTGGAAATACTTTCACTTAGTGTGGTATTGAGTTAGGAAAAAAAGATTTAACTGAAGATTTGTATTTGTTTCCTGAATACATTTGCCCCTGTCAGGGATCTGAGAAAGCAAAAAAAAAATGTGAATAAAATATTATTGCTAAGGCTAGTATTGCTAAATATATAATTCATATTTTCAACTGATGTGCTCACATACCTTGCTTTGACTAGACAATATGTCACTACGTCACCGATAACATTCAGATACCGCATGTTTAAATTAGGTTATTTGTTATGAGCATGCGTGTTTTAAGGTATTACCGTGTTACTATGGCGATTATATAGAAATATGCAATGCTGACCATATCTTGTAATACAGCTTTTGAAGCATTTCAAACACGTTTATCTTTTGTCTATCTGCAGCGAAGCGGTAGTCAGTGGTAACATGAGGAATTACGTCACTGCTCGCGGGGTTTTCGATAGATCGGAGAAATAATTGCGTCACTACTAATGGGTTTTTCTAGATACTGCCAAGGTAAACTGAGCATACAATTTCCTCGACTTAATATGCAAATCAGATAATTAACCGACAAACACATGTTTATGACCAAGAACAATTTGCGACTGTATTCATACAGTATCAAGTGATATATCTCAAGTGTTTTTGTGAAATGCTTATTTGGAGGTACCATCTGAGACACCGCCACTTTAACCTGTTTTGAATAACACAGTTTTCAACATAGGGTAAGCCTATGTATTGGGATCGCCTCCGACAGTTAGCCATGCCCCAGACCCCCCTCGATGGGATAGTCCGTAGTGATATCTTGGAATAACCATAACAACAAAATGCATTGTGTTACTCAACGTTTGACTGTCATACGCAACCGCTAATTGAAAATAATATTATGAAAAACTACTTGCACTGAACATTATCAACAACGGATGTTCTACGTACAAAAATACATCGGATTATTTTGTTGCGCGTTCAAGTGATTTGCCCCCATTTGCGTCACAAATTATGCGGTCGTCGCTAAATTTAGTAATAGGCTATAGTTTTCGGCAGAGTTAACTCCTCTAGGGGCTTCCCTCAAATATCTACTCGTTTGCAGTTTACTACGGGATTCCCATTAAGAAAAGTTGTAAATTCATTCATAAATACATGTTACATGATGTTCATGTGATAATATCTAAATATACCGATCAATCGACGTTGAATATGCCAACGCAAAGCCGTGTAATCCCAAAAGTCAATACACAGAAACTTTCTCCAAAATGGGGAACCGTGTAATGAATGTAGATGAAGTTTTAGCACAATTATTTACGGATAGTGAAAGTGATGAAGATCTGGAATTGGATGTTATTGATGAAGAATATGTTTTAGAAGAAGTTTTGATGAATGCCACCGTTGTAAGAGAGGTAGACATGGTGCAATCACAGGCAGATCGCCATTACCAAGCGATTTAGAGAGTGGGTGGGGTAACATTGATTCGCCACCCATTGCGATGCCATTTACGGGTGTAAACGAGCTCACAGGTCTCACAGATGACCGTTTCCCACTGGATTTTTATAATATATTGTTTGATGAATCAATGTGGCAAACTATATATGACTGATGAGACGAACAATTATGCAGCAGAACGACTCCAAAACATTCAACTTAAGCCACACAGCCGATTCCACAAATGGACCCCCGTGAATGTGGATGACATGAAGGTGTTATGGCCCTTGTTATCCTGATGGGCGTTTTCAGGATTTACGGAGGTTTCTGTAAATGGCCAGTTCGGTAAATTGATATTATAGTGTGAATGGTTTGGAGGTTTCGGTAAAAAGGATTATTATAGTATAATTGATAAATGGTGAAGGCCTAACAATAGGATAACATGGCAAAGCGTGATCAAACAATGTAATTACCTGATTATTTCATCCTTGATCACGATTTTGACATATTGGCCTGTCAGTTGTTTGAGTATTTATATTTTGTCTTTGTAAAAGTTAATCTTTTTGTGTATTGTGCATTTTCATAAATTACATTTATCCAGCACATTTAACATTAAAGATAGCACCTGTGCGAACAGTGTAGATCCCATTATGGACTATTGGTTTGCCTTCTGATCAGGATCTTCATTTACGAATCATGACACATACATAAATTACATTTATCCACCACATTTAACATCAAAGATAACACCTGTAACTATATTGCCATGTAAGTATTTTTGGAATGGTGGCCCGTATAGTTTTCAACTTGTGGCCACCATAAATAAACTTACCACAACATTTAACTTTACGCAAATACCTTAAGTACTCTATTGTATCATTTTAAGGAAACCTCCAAACCATTCACACTATCATATCAATTTACCGAACTGGCCATTTACCGAAACCTCCGGTATCCGTTGTCAGAAAAACTAACATAAATGATAGAAGATTACTGGTCGACAAATGAATCTTGTTGATTCAGTCAAATCTTCATCTGGCTGACAACACATGTGATACTTCATATATGTTCAGGTATTATGTACATGTACATACATTCATACATTCATACATTCATGAAAATGTAGCCTTTCAGTTAAACGTGTTATACTGAGGTCAGTGGCATATAATTGTTTACATCTGTTAGATTGCAATAGATTGCAATAGTTCTGCAGCAGTGGCTGGGCTGATAAGCCAATAGTTCCATAGCAGGATAAGGGTTAAAGGAATTAGCGACCTCCATCGAGGGGTTACAGCTACCTGTTGACCCAGATTTGTTTAATGATCGCGATTGTGTCACAACAAAACTCGCACGTGTGGGTCTAACTGATGTTAATCCTCATTCTATCGATGGATTTACAGCGGATTTTGGTGAAATTCCCAAATTCGGCCTAATTGACATTTGTCTATGGTGGCCAATACACGCCAACATGAGTGTCAATTCTACGTTCAGGGAAGGTGGTCAATAAGTCAGTAAGTGATAAATCAAGTGATACAGTCAGGGAACAAATTAATGACAGTATAACACATCCAGCGTAGATTAATACCCATATTAATGCAAGTACTGAAAATACGACAAAAACAAATTATAACAAGTTTGGGCTTCCATACATTGAACATTTTGTCAGCGGTTTCCCCAATGACGTCATTTATATGTTTTAATATACTCGATCCGGGGCCAACCATTTAATTTACAAAACAGAAGTAAACATGGCGATGTCAAAGTACTGCAGAAACATTAACAAAAATCCTGCTACAACATAGTTTTGTACCGACAAGGCATTTTCAGGTGCGACACCGCTTCCGTGGCGGAATTCTTGTAACTATTGCTCTTCAATCAGTTTTGAATATATCTATAATGATCATAGATATCTGGAATCTGTATTTATACTTGAATTGATGATGTCTTGTATATGTTTTACCGTATCTTTCTGATATTGATATGCATAATATGTAATGTTGTTGAATATTTTGGTACATACTGTAGCAGTGCATACTGTACTTGTGCCATATCAATAGTTTACCCCTGAACCATTAAAGCGCTGAAAAAGAAAATTGCCGTCTGCTCATTTTGTATATTTTAATCTCTTTAAAAACCTGTTTTGGCAGCGCAGTAGAATCGTCTCAGTATTTTGTTCAGGAGAAAATATAAAAAATATTTAAAACAGCAGACGACAATTGTCGTTTCCAGCGCTTTAAGGGTTAATGAAACTGCAACACCAACAATCAATCAATCAATCTAGTTTAATATTGTAGTACCCTATGTTCAGTACTTTCAGTACTTTGATTTTATTTGCGATTTTGCTTGTCCAGGCCATCCACATCAATAATCCGGCTGATGACACTCTGTCATTCTTCAGCGTTTTAGGAAATTTGCATAAATTCAAAATGGCTGCCAAACAGTTATAGTATGTAATGTAGTTGCATCCATGTAAGGTATGAAGTAATTTAAGAGCGTCAAGTGGATTTACTTGACTTATCAGATATGCAAGCAGTCAACATTAATATTCAATTCAATTCACTCGTGACATGGGAACAATCCAAAATGGCATCAAAATGTAACATATAGCTGCTCTCATACTCCATATCAACGCAAACATGTATACTGCTATTGGTTTTATTGACACAATAAACGCTTCCAGTACGTTCGATATGTTAGTAGACAAGTTGGTGAACAGGGAAAGTCCAAGATGGCAGCCACATATAAATATAGTATCATATAACGATAATGTAAGCGACTGATAAGTAAATATATAAATGAACATTAGCCTCAAATCGTAGTAAATTGGTATAGATGTATTGAATTTATTTATACAATGAACGTTTTCAATAACTTAGGAATATATTTAGATGACTGTGCCAATAGTTTCATGTCAATCTTGTGTTCAATTGTAACATTGTTATGTAATTAGACACTTATTCCAATAGCAGAAGTCCAAGATGGCTGCAAAATATAATTATATCGATCATCGTTTAATCAGTAAGTCATATAATTGCGTCCAATCCAGCTCCATAGGGAGCACACTGGCATAGAAATATGTGACTTGTATAAAGTGGCACGTTCTATAACTTCTTTATGTACGTTCACACGTGTGTCACTACATGTAGCAGACATTCAAGTTGGTATTCTACTATAACTATATTACACCGACATCCACCGGGACCAGGGGATCGTGGAGCGGTTCAATCGAACCCTGGCTGAGAGGCTGTTCGGGCACCAATATTCCAAAGAGCTTGTAGACCCTCATACGCCATCGACCGAGTGGGTGACCAGGCTGCCCGCCGTGGTCTCTGCACTGAACGGCGAGGTGACCAGATTGATCGGTAAGAAGCCCGTAGATGCCATGAAGGCAAACAAGGTGACGCACAAGCCATCTGCCGTCTCACGCGGGCGACCCATTGGTTTAGCGGAGAAACGACTTCCATCGGATGTTACCGTCTATCAACCGGGAGAGCTCGAACGTGGTCGCCGCCGCGCGACTGATCCCGTGTGGTCTCTCAATGTATATCATCTGGATCGATATATTACCAAACCCGATGAGCCCGTGCTCTACTACATCGACAGTGTAAATAAAAACAATGGAAACCTACCATTCAAGTCCGAGTCATTATTTGCGACGAAATGGTGCGAGGTTTCCGAGTGTTGTATTCGGTGCACCATAATAAAATTATGAACGAGCCAAGAATTCCACACACGATATGTTGTTTATTTCAACAGCTGTTCGCCGCGCTTTTCCGTTTGTAGCAAGATAAATTTATTCATAGTTATTCTATTTATTATTGCCGATGCCTAAATGTGCAAGTTATGATCATCATGTGGAATAATCGTGTTAAATTTTTAGTAATGGGCTATTCCAGTTTATATACGTTAAGTACCCCCATATGAAAGAGAGAACACAATTGAGGTGGGGGGGGGGTAGGCCGGGAAGAAAACATTAAGGGGGGGGGGGCATCCGGGAAGAACAAATTGAGGGGGGGGGGGTGTCGTTGAAGATAATATTGAGGGGGGGGGTATTGAAGAGACAAAAATTGAGGGGGGTATCCGGGAGAAAAAATTGAGGAGGGACACCATAACGATAATATTGAGGTGGGGGGTATGGAAGAGAGAAAACAAATTGAGCAGGTGGGGGTATCCGGAAAGAAACAATTGAGGGGGGGGGGTGGCTTGGATGATAATATTGAGGGGAGGGGTATGGAAGAGACAAAATTAATTGAGGGGGGTATTCCAGTTTATATACGTTAAGTACCCCATATGAAAGAGAGAACACAATTGAGGTGGGGGGGGGGGGGTAGGCCGGGAAGAAACATTAAGGGGGGGGGGCATAGGGCTGGGAAGAACAAATTGAGGGGGGGGGGTGTCGTTGAAGATAATATTGAGGGGGGGGGTATGGAAGAGACAAAATTGAGGGGGGTGGGGGGTATCCGGGAAGAAAAAATTGAGGAGGGACAACCATAACGATAATATTGAGGTGGGGGGTATGGAAGAGAGAAAAAAAATTGAGCAGGTGGGGTTTGATCCGGAAAGAAACAATTGAGGGGGTGGTGGCTTGGATGATATATTGAGGGGAGGGGTATGGAAGAGACAAATTAATTGAGGGGGGTATCCGGGAAGAAAAAATTGAGGGGGGTTGGTATTCATAAAGATTATATTGAGGTGGGGGGTATGGAAGAGATAAATTGAGAGGTATCGGGGAAGAAAAAATTGAGGGGGGGGGGTATCTGGAAGAAAACATTGAAGGGGGGGGGGTTACAATCATAAAGAAAATATTGAGGGGCGGGGTTGGAGTATGGAGAGAGAGATGAGGGGGGTACCGGGGAAGAAAAAATTGAGGGGGGGTATCGGGAAAAAAGAAAATAATTTGAAGGGGGGGGGGGGGGTACAATCATAAAGATAATTGAGGGGGGGGAGTATGGAGTGAGAGAAAAATGAATTCGAGAGAAAAAATAAATTGAGGGGGGGTATCCTAAAGAAGATATGAGAGGTATGGGGTGTATCCGGGGGAAGAAAAAAAATTGAGGTGGGGTTACAATCAAAGAAATAATTATTGAGGGGTGGGGGTATGGAAGAGAGAGAAAATTGAGGGGGGTGGGTATTCGGGAGAAGAAAATATTGAGGGGAGGTTATCATAAAGATAATATTGAGGGGGTATGGACGAGAGAAATAAATTGAGGGGGGTATCTGGGAAGAAAAAATTTAGAGGGGGGGTATCAATCATAAAGATATATTAAGGTGGGGGTATGGAAGAGAGAAATAAATTTAGGGGGGTATCCGGGGGAAGAAAACATTGAGGGGGGTATCTAGGAAGAAAAAATTGAGGGGGGTGGTATCAATCATAAAGATAATATTGTGGGGGGGGCGGGTATGGAAGAGAGAACTAGTTGAGGGGGGTGGGGTGTATTAGGAACAGAAAAAAATTGAGAGGGGGGGCGGGGGTATCCAGGAAGAAAGAAATTTGAGGGGGGTATCCTGGAAGAAAAATTGAGGGGAGGGGGTGTCATGGAAGATAATATTGAGGGGGTGGTATGGAGAGACAAAATTGAGGTGGGTAGGGTATCCGGGAAGAAATATTGAGGGGGGGGCTATACCGGGAAGAGAAAATTGAGGGGGGTATCATAAAGGTAATATTGAGGGCGGGTGTATAGAAGAGATAACAAAATTGAGGTGGGGGTATCCGGGGAAGAACAAATTGACGGGGGGGGTTATCCAGGAAGAAAACAAATTGAGAGGGGGGGGGTGGGTATTCTGTGGAAGATATTATTAAGGGGGTATGGAAGGAGAACATTTAGGGGGGGTATCTGGGAAGATAATATTGAGGGGTGGGGGGGAATGGGTGGGAGGGTATGAAAGAGAAAAATTGAGGGGTATCTGGGAAGATAATATTGAGGGGGGGGGGGGGGTGGGGTATGACAGAGAAAATATAGGGGTTGCGGGTATCTGGAAAGAGGAAGAAAAGGGGGCGGATTTATGCGGAAAGAGAACATTTAGGTGGGGGTATGTCCAGTCATGCATGCGTGTTACAGGTATGATGACATCATACATGAAAATATGTCTGCCAGAATGTTCATGTAGCAAAACTAGACCAGATCTATTTTCGATCTGTGGTGTTTCCCAAAATAAGGAAATTGCATAGAAATATTGCATAAATTGGTGGAATAGATCAAACGCTATGAATATTTTCACACTCGTATAATACTTGAAATTGGAGATAAATTATCTCCAATTTCTAGACAATTTCTCAGGAAACCGAATAACCGCAGATACGCATTTTAGTGCAGTGAAGATCCACAGCAAGCATAGAATATGCATTTACAACTGAAACCAATATCTTCATATGGTAAGTACTGCCACCCATTAGTACTGAGTACTGACTGCATGTGTATATGACGTGTGTTCTTCAAAATCCCCTTGGTCAAAACCCCCTAGGTTCAAAATTGCCCTAGTAGTAAAAGAACCCTCCATAGAATTCCAAGGATGGTCATAGCCCCCCTTGGTAGAAATGACAGGGTATTCAAAAGCCCCTCTATATAATTAACAGGGTGTAATTCTATCGAGGGGATTTTGAACGAAGGGGATTTTGGTTGGTAAAAGCACAGAAAATTTATCATATTATTTCACTGTGTTCTCGAAATAAGGCAGCCTGATTGGCCAAGACTGAGCATTGCTCGCCCTTGGCAAATCAAACTTCATGATATGGAGTACATGTTCAGAATGTTTTATAATCACAGGCTCAGACGCCCCGAGTCGAGCACACACTGTATATATATATATATCATTAGAAAACTGAGAAAATTTTCATTCAGACCAGGGTTGGCAATTTTCCGGGAAATAAGCATATTTCCAAGGACGGCGGGAAATATCAGGATATACCGGGAAATATGAATTATGCTGGTTATTTCATATTCTACATGTCATTTTAGGTGGCTTTATCTAGTCTGCTGTGTATCTGTGTCTAACTGTTGGGCTTACATGTATTTGTCAAATATTCTGCCAATAAAATAACTTTTTATAGAGATAAATTAAAACAAAACACAAATTGTAGGACCAATGTAAATTTTGCTCTCTTGGACACTACAGAAAAGTATATTCAAGTGATTCTTATCATGTCATTACTACTTGCTGCACATAGACCTTTGAGATAATCCCAGGCCTGTGGATAATCCAGATAATTCGATTTGAGTATTGGTGTTTAACGGCCTATCAACTGGATAATCCACATAAATGTACAATTGTTTTAGAAGCCTTAGGCCAACAATTTGACACATGACACTACTTTAATTATGCACTGTTGTAAAGAAGCTGGGTTTGGATATAGATGATTCAAGTAGCTAGCTGCCTCTACATTGAATTCGTGATAACCTCACTAAATCTGATTGCTTTAATACAATTATTAGAAATCTTGTTTTGGTTATTAAACACAGAAATTACAATTTTAGTGTTACACTGTCATGGGAAGCACATAAATAGTAGTAAGGGAGTCAAAATGATACCACCTACTGTGATATCATTTACAACCCTCTATTCTACCCCCACCACCCCCGAAAAAACAAAAATTGGTTAACGAGGAAATATTCTCCCGACAGCAAATTTATGAATTTTTGAGAAAATAATTAATGCAATTTCAATAGTTAATATTCCAACACCCCATTTTTCTCCTCCAATATAGCTAATTGATTTCGTAGATCAGCAACTAATTCTACCAGCTCTAGTCTACCACGTTCACCTTTAGCCACCTGACAGCGTAGTTGCTTATGTCTACAAAGAGTTTGGGCACTAACGAATTTACAAGGGCATCTGGGGCATTGAAATTGTGGGGGGACACAAGGAAACTTTCTACGTCTCGCTAGATGCCTTCGTAGATAGTCTTTACGCGTAAACGTTTTAAACGTTTTCAACAAGTCTCACACTCCATTATATATGTATATGTATATGTTTATATTCATTTGGACGTGAAAAAAACATAATGTTTTCACGACCAATTGAACAGATAAATTTCATCGGTTATAACAATAGAAAATATGATAACGCCAGAAATTGAAAGTTTGAGAAGAGAAGCCGAATCTCTAGGGATTACTTATAGTAAACGGTTGAGAGTTAGGGGGTTGACAAATCTGATAAACGCCACAAAGAATGAGGCGTTTATGAAGCGGTTTACCCGCGCCCACAAACGAGGAGCCTTTAAAGACCTCTCACTAGCAGACGAAGTTGGTAACATAATTCAAAAAGAAAGTATTGCGGGGTTAAGGGCTAGTGTAATAAAACCTTCAAGCACCAATAATTTGTCCCAAATTAGACGCACAGGTGACCCAATACCAAATAATAAGAAAAAATCTATCGTTCGCGCGATAGTGGAAAAAGGTGAAGAAATATTGGGGGCTCATGATGAAACGTTGGAAAAGGTAGAAAATGGAAGACGGGTAGTTACATTATCCTTTCGTAAAAACATTGACATCAACTAGTCTGAACGCATGTCCGATAAACTCGCTCCGTATCTAACAACAATTTTTTATTTGAGATATTCTCTAATATTTCACAAAATTCTCGGTAGCGAACCACTATCATCAATGAAAACCGTTAAAAAATGGCTGTAAGATAAGGAGCAAACACGAATAATGTCCGATAAAATAGACAGACCGAATACGAAGTGGAAGTTTGTAAGATGGGTAGAGGTTTTCGTAAAGCTAATACAGGGCCGTAGGGGAATAGATTTGGGACTACAATCCAAAGAAGCAGCAGGAGGAGAATTTCCAGAATAGTTGAAGAATAAAAAAGGTATGTATTCTTTAGATAAGTATAATGACGACCTTTGTCTGTTCAGATGTTTAGCGATGCATATGACAGGTAAAAGACCCGACAGATGTACGGACAAAGCGAGAGAATTTAGTAAGCAATATTTCGGTAGTAATGTGGTTTCACCAATTCCTTTTTCAGACCTGAAAAAGGTTGAAGAGTTTTTAAAATCGGTATAGAAGTATATCAACCGACCGAATGTGACGTATGGTGGTTGAAAAAGGTACAAGTGCACTACAAGGAAATAGGTAATAAACCAAAGACAATAGGACTGTTTAATAATCACGCATTTCTGATAAAAAACCTTAAAAATCTATCTAAAATTTACGCCTGCGATAATTGCAAACAGAAATTCACGAAAGCGAGTAATATGAAGAGACACGGACCAAAATGTATGAAAGGTGAGACAAAAGTAATATGTGATGGTAATTATTTAGAGCGCCCGCGTTCGTCGTTCGAGAAAGCGTTTTACCCAAACAGTTCTAACAGTTATGGGGCGATCGATTGGATGTTACTCTGTGGAAAAGCGGGAGGGAATTCACATTCACCACGAACAGTGCGGACACGGGGGTGAAGATGGATTTTAGAGCTCCAGTAGATGGATACTGCCAAGAAAACAATACCGTATATCAATATCACGGCTGTTACTGGCACGGGTGCGAGATTCATGCAAAGCATAGAAAAAAAGAACGCGCATCCACTATGAGAAGAGATACATTTATTAGAAGAAGCAAAGAATTCAACCTAGTAGTTATGTGGGAATGCGAATTCCAAAGAACGGTTAAAGATATAAAGATCGGTTGCGACACTACTCTTTATCCATATCAGATAGTATATGATTTTGAGGCGTATCTCAACCCAGAATTTAAAACTCTAGGTAATAGAGTACGAAGCTGAGCACGTTCCAGTAAGTGTTAGTATAGGAGATAATTTCTCAAGAACAGTAACTCATATTTGTGATAAAGTTCCTGCAAAACTTATAGAAAAATTCGTAGAAGATTTGAAAGTCTGGGGAAAAGCTATAAGAGAAGAAGTGTGGTTAAGACATGGGTTTAATACAGAACATTTACGTAAAAACCAAATCGCCAAGATCGAACAGTGGATAGAGCAAGTACCGGTTATAGGTTTTAACAGCAGTAAGTACGATATAAACTTAATAAAGAAATATTTAGTAGGCGAATTGGCATCAACAACAAAGAAAGTAATGGTCGGAAAACGGGCAAACGCGCAAACGCGACAATATTTCTATTTACTCCGGAGTTTAGATTTCTTGATGTAATACTTTACCTAGGACCGGGTGTAAGTTACGATAGTTGGATAAAAGCCTACGACAGCAAAGGACAGAAATCTTTCTTTCCTTACGAGTGGTTCGATTCTCCAGACAAACTTGAGAACCCAGGACTGCCTGATATAGAGAATTGGTATTCCAAACTATCGGGGAAAATGTTACTAGATGAAATAGAATTAAGTAAATGTCGTAGAATTTTCGAAGAAAAGAATATGAAAACTTTCAGAGATTGGTTGAAATATTATAACGATTTAGATGTAGCACCGTTCCTAGAAGCGGTGGAAAAAATGTGTGAATTTTATAAACACAGAGGTGTGGATATTTTCAAAGATGCGGTAACACTACCGGGTGTGGCTATACAATATGTATTGAGAGGAACTATTAAAGAACAAAAATCTATAAAGGTGGTTATACCGGAGGGGGCTCTATATGCACCAAAAGAAGAAACATACGAAATGATGAAAGGCGCTCTAGTCGGGGGTCCATCAATCGTATTTACACGCTATGCAAAAGCCGGTGTTTCAAATATTAGATCTAATTCCACAGGAATTAACAAACTTTGCAAGGCTATTTTGGGGTATGATGCAAACGCGTTATATTTATCTACGTTAAATAAAGATATGCCGTGTGGGAGAGAAACTATACACCATATAGATACCCCACATAATCCTAAATTTATTAAAAAGTTTTGTAAAAGAGTTTTATCTGGAGACTGGTTTGGGTTTGCGGAGGTGGATATAGAAGTTCCACACAACTTAAAAGATAAGTTTTCTGAAATGTCTCCACTTTTTACAAACAGAGAAGTAGATGTTGATGAGGTTCCAGAACACATGATAAAATATTTGGAAGATACTGGAAGAACTAGAGGAAATGGAAGAAAATTGGTGGGATCTATGTCGGCCACCAAAGTACTGCTGTACGCGCCACTATTGAAATGGTTTATTTACGGCCTAGAAATAACGGGAGTTCATCGTGTTATAGATTATATTATTGGTAAACCCTTCGAATGGTTCGCAAAAGAAGTTACAGCCGCAAGACGAACAGGCGATGTAGAACCAAATAAGAAACCAGTAGCGGATATAATGAAATTACCAGGCAATTCGTGTTGTGGAAAAATGATAGAGGCAAAAGAGAGACATTTAAATACGACATATACACAAGACGAAACCTGTGTTGACAAAGCGTTAAGATCTGCATTCTTTGACGATTTGGAAGAGATAGGAGATGCGTACGAAATATCTTCCCGAAAACCCCGGTGTGCAGTAAAGAGCCCCTTCCACTGTGGAATAGCGGTTTATCAACTAGCTAAATTGAGAATGTTGGAATTTTACTACGAATTTCTCGACAAATACGTAAAAAGAGAAGAATTTGAATTAATACAGATGGGCACGGAAAGTATGTATATAGGAGTTAGTGGAAAAACGATAGAGGAATTGATTAGACCTAACTTACTAGACGAGTTTGAAAAAGAAAAAAAGAAATGGTTGGCTTGGGATAAATGGAACAAAAGAGAGCCAGGACTTTTCAAAATGGAATTCAGCGGAGATAGGGCGATAGCGTTATCTAGTAAGTGTTATTTCGTAGAAAAATTTAATTCAATTAATAAAAACTCTGCGAAAGGAATGTCCAAGAGAACTAACAATTTAAATTGGGATAGATATAAACGAGTACTAAGTGAAACTACAGAAGATGGAAAACACATTATAGATGTAGCACAAAATAGAGGATTTAAAATGAAAGACGGCGTTATGAAAACGCACTGTCAACAAAAATTAGGACTCTCGGCGTACTACGATAAAAGACGCGTGTTACCAGACGGAATACATACAGAACCTCTCTTGATTTAAGCAATCGATCCAGCTGATATACATTCAGAGACCACACGGGATCAGTTGCGCGGCGGCTACCACCTTCGAGCTCTCCCGGTTGATAGAGGTACCGGACGTCAACATCCGATGGAAGTGCAATCGGCGATTGCTGCTCCTCTAAACCAACGGATCGCCCACGCGAGACGGCACAGGGCTTGCTCGTCACCTTTTTAGACTTGATGGCATCTACGGGCTTCTTACCTATCAATCTGGTCACCTCTCCATTCAGTGCGGAGACCACGGTGGGCAGTCTGGCCACCCACTCGGTCGATCGCGAATGGGGGTCTACAAGTTCTTTGGCATATTGGTGTCCGAACAGCCTCTCAGCCAGGGCTCGATTGAACCGCTCCACGATCCCCTGGTCCCGGTGGATGTTGACGCGGCCGCATCTGACAGAAACTTTGTGCTTAGACAATAGATGAGAGACCGCGCCCATCAACTCGCGGCCGGGATCGACCTGGAGAAGATTCGGCCATTTGAGAGGACTCCTCTTATATATTCGGGAATGAGCCTCGGCCACCTCCTTAGACTCTTTAGTGGCCAACGGCTCAGCCCACTTATAACGACTCGCTACGTCAACGATTGTCAGTGCGTACTTGTACGTTTTGCGACCGACGCGATCGTGAGGGAGAAACAAGAGATCCGAAACGATTGGATGCACCCCATTTAAACATTGATCGCGTTCCCTTTTATATGCAATAATGGCTGAACAAGAAGGTAAAATGATAGTGAATGCGCTTTATCACGCCGTGGTGATATCGGGTTTCAGTATCCAATCGTTTCGTAACTTTTTTAGGAACCGCCGTTGGAGTTGGGGTTCTGTTGTAGAGATGGTAAAGCACACACAGGGTGCCCACAACTGTCAGACCACCACCAACAACCCACGGGGTCCAATCAGTTGGAGCAATCGGTTCCGGGGTGTTGTTGCACTCGGAACCGATTGCTCTGTCTTCAGATGTTTTGCTGTCTCCGTCCCCAATCTCGATTGGAGTTTGGCCTCCCGAAGCTCGGCGAGTATTTTATCTTGTTTATCTTTTCGGGTGGCAGCCGCCGCCGCCCAGCTGCCTGTCTTTTTGGGTTTTTATGTCGTGTAATCGGGTTCAACTCCAACTCCAATCGCGATTGGGTTGGAAGTGCTGCAATCGGGTTCGAAATTGGAGTTGGAGCAATCCCCAACGCCGTTGGAGGTGCAATCGGGGATTGCTGTTCCGTCACTCTCGCGGGTGTGTCTTGTGTCATCATTTATAATATTACAGGTTATAGTTCGTGGGCATATATGTCCAAATTGACAGTGTTTACCTGTGGTCAACGCGGTTGTCAGTGGAGCTAAGTACATTCCAAGCTTGTGATAAATTGAGCAGCAGGCTGTTCTAAGAGTGTGTCCTATAAAAGGGTCAGTCTCTAGATCGTGAATCAACCCCTCGGTGTTTGGTATAGGGAGAAGTATACTAACGGCGGTAGCGTACAAACGAATAGCCGCCGATCCAAGAGTTTTTGCCATCTCTGCCCCCAATTTGGATTCGTATCGCGCATACATTTTATCAATCTCCGCATCTGACAACTTATCCACCTGACAAACTGAGAGACGCCTACCGAGATAATGCTCCGATTGTCCCCCAGCAACCAGCGCAGCTAGCCGCTCGCGTCGCGCCGCATTTTCATTCGTATCGGCCCCAATCGCGATTGTCAACCCCGATTGCTCTGTCGGAGTTGATGTTTCATTATCTTTCAGGATGTCGGCAGTCGGAGTTGAGGTTTCTTCCATTAGCTGATCGAGAAGTTCGTCGCAGTTCATTATTGCTAATTTTCTTAAAATTAATTTAATTATTCTAACAAGTCTCATCACTTTAACATATTGCCAAGCGCACCACCCGATACTTATGATCACCGTTATGCTCGCAACAAAGCTCGCAGCGGAGCAACAAATTGTTAACATTGTTAACCATTGTTCAGCATTTGTTCAACATTTGCTAAGCATTTCTTCAGCATTGTTCAGCAATTGCTAATTTTCTTAAAATTAATTGTTAAGCATTTTCTTAAAATTAATTGATAACTTTATAAGCAGTAGGTTGATCAGTCTTTAGCAGAAGATTGGCGTGCTTAGTTTCGGAAAGCATCTGTCGAACCTCCAGGCGCTCCTCGCGCGTTGGGATAACGTCATTCTCTCGAAGACAGTCATCGAATGAGTCTCTGTCCTTGCAGTGAAAGAGGGCGACCCATTTCGTTTGCTCGCGCAGATCCTTGAGGACGGCGTTGTATTTTTGAGTGGAGATCCATAAGCTTTGCCTCGCATGGCGGCCAGAAAATGCGAGCTCGGAGAGCATGTCCTTCTTTTTGGTCATCGCCGCCTTGGCAGAGCAATCGTCAATCACATATAGTTTGGGCTCACCCTGGAATCTTTGGTATAAACCACGCAACCAATCGTGAAGCCTATCACCGGGGTCAATAACGTATACCTCAGGGTCGGTCCATATCCACGGGCGCCGCTGATAAGTATCGTTGTGCCGCACAGTGGGACATAGGATCACAATGTGACGAAAGACATCGCGGTAGGACCCCTCGAGTAAGTCGAGGATGAAAACCGTTTTTCCACATCCTGTCTGCCCACATATTATGGCAGAGTGGGCATCTCCAATCGTGAATTGGTATTGATTGCTAAATTTAGTAGATCGCTGATACGTATCGGCCATCTTCGATGTTCAGTTGTGCGTCTGTAATTATATATAAGTACACGTTCAATGGCCCGCTCCGTCCGCCTCTTTGGTTATCTGGATCGTCACACCCTCACTAGCGTTCTCAACTTGGCGTCCGCTACCGTGTATTTGGTCATCGTCGCTGGCTCGCATGTCTAGCCATAACGCGTATTTGGTATTCAGGAACTCCGCGAGGGAGACGGCCGAGAGATGCAGTTCTTTGGCAACTGCTGCAACCTCCGGAGAGCGCTTAGAGCCGGCAGCAAACTGCTTTCTTACTTCATCCCACTGCTGGTGCGCGCGAAGACCCGGGCTGTAAAGTTGATTGGGGACTCCCTCGATCGTCACCTCTACCTTCGTGATTTTGGGGTTATAGAATTTGTCGGTTTTTCTAGCACCGAACGCGAACCGAGCATCCTCAAACAGCATCAGTATACCTTTCATCGAGCGGGCGGGTACGTTGACATTAATATTCCACAATGTGTCGCCTTTGTCTTTCGTCATCTTGCGATGGCGAAGAACTCGGTCGTAAAGTATGGCAACGCGCCCGGCATACTGGGTTCTGATCAATCGCGCGAGTTCGGGCATCGTGACCATGTCGTACTCCAGCGAAACATTGTCGATCGTATACGTCGATAACATGTCGGTTGCTATGAGAACTCGGCCGTAGTCGTTGAACGTTAGTTCGTATTCGAGGCGGTCAGCCAAAGCACTCTGATAGTAGGGCATGTGGCTCTCCAGCAACTCAAAGTCGAGCGGGATGTAGAAGCGGTTGCCGTAAGTGCCCGCGACCGCGTTGTCACTCGCGTTGTTATCTGCCTTGTTACCAGCCCCGATTCTAAGTTTGGTTACGTTCTTCTTTTTGATGGTGTCAATACCCTGATAGACAGCGTTTTCGCGCTCTTGTGCCGTCTTCCACAGGTCCTGATAGCAGTGGTAGACGGCGCTGTCGTCGATCGACATCACCTCATTACCAGAAATCTTTATCATAGTCTTCTTGACTATGGCGCGACCCAGGTTCTGAACGACTTTTCGGTCCGCGTCCGTCGACGTTAGCGAAATAGTGAAAGCGAGGCGAACAGTACCCGGTACAATGACGTCGTGAGTTCCGAGGTTGGGGAAGCGGACTAAGAGCTGCTGGTTCTGGTCGATCGTCGATGGGTTGTTCGTAATAACGACACTCTGTCTCACGCCTTTTGCCCCGAGGGGCTCACGCAGTCTGCGGTATGGATTGAGTTTGCGACCGTATTGACTCGAAGACATAATTTAGTGAAACTATTAAACCCGTATGGTTTTGTCTTTAATAAATAATTAATTTTAAGAAAATTAAAAAGATGGATGATTACGATATTAACATGGATGAAATCGGCAGAGACGATGAGGATAATGATGATGATAACTTCGAGGATTCCATCACAACCTTCGACAAAACACCCGGCGAGGAAATAGGTGGCGCTACCAGCAGCGTTGGTCAAAGTCAGGAATTACTTGAGGGAGCTGTAAACGACTACTACAACAATTTGATAGAAATCGGTCTGGTCCCGTCTGTCGGTCGCGAAGTTCGAATTGGATATGCGTGGTAGGTTGCGACTAAAATCATCAGATATCCCGATGATCAACATGAATACCGGTAAACCCCTATCGCTAAAAACCATTGCCGGAAACCGGGGCGGTGGCGAAATCATAAAGAACGAACTAGGATTTCCAGATTGGCGAAGACGGCCACCGCGATAGAAACGGTAGAGCTCAGCGAGGTCCCTCAAATAGCCACCGACGTTATTAACACGATGGAGACCACGTTCAGCGAAAACGAAATACTCAACGATGACCCACCGTTACCTCTTCGAGAACTCCGTGGACTCGATAAGGCTCTACAAACGGTCCGGGGCGAACTGGTCCTTAACCTCTTCAAACTTACGGCGCTGGATGAACATATCGCGCTAGAAGAAAGAAAACTGGAGGAAGCCGGTGACGATAGAGAATCTACCGAGCGAATCGCCGAACGACTGCGGTCTTTGCGGGACGAAAGAGAAACTCGCTTGGAGGCCGCCTCGGCTAACCGTGAGGCTATCCGCACACAAATAAGTCGGATCCAAGAAACAATCTCGAGGGTCCTGCACGAGGACACGACACTCGGTGAGCGTCTTCGCACTCTGTTCAGAGAGCACGGCGTCACGATAGCAAGCATCCTCGCAGCTGTCGACATGACTATATCAACCATAGTTCTAGCTTTCACTGGTGGTGCTGCGCCACCACCTGCGCCACCACCAGCACCCGCGCCATCCGGTGGAGCCACGGAGTGGGGAAAAAAACAACTAAAAGCCCTCGCCAATCATTTAGCTAAATTAGCTGGAAAGGCTGCTGCCGCACTACCTGGACTGATCGGAAGTATCGTTTCTTACTTGTTATCTATATTATCAAAAACGGTCGGATGGCTCGCCAATAATACTTGGGCTTTAATCGTGGCAATCGCCGGTCTCCTACTATTCTCCGCTAGAGAGTTCCTAAAACCAAAGCGCGAGTAGTCCTATCACCACGAGGGCGACGACGAGCCCTAATTTCTCCTCCTCGTGTGTTGTGCTTCCCATTTCAACATTGTTGATGATTGATGTTTCAACACTGTTGACGATTGAATTGGGGGAACTCAATTCGTGAATTGGGGGTGTGCGTGAAACAACGGGTTCAAATGAACTTGATGGGGTGGCCAATTCGTGAATTGGGGGTTTTATGAAATCGGTTCCACTTACAACTCCGCGCCCGATCATATCCGTGTTCACGTTACCGTTGTGGCCGATTTTTTGATTGGCGGTGGCGATTACGATCTGATTATTTTAACCGTCAACCGGGTCGTCTCGTAGTATCATATTGCTCGGCGCCATATAAAGACCCATTCCAAATACATAGTCTACTGGGGTGCTGGCATTCTGCAAAACGTCTTGATAATTCTGGATCGCCTTATCCAGGTCCACCTTAGCTGAGATGGCGTCCTCTACAAGTGCCAAGAATTGTTTTTGTGCATCAAACGCCGTTCCCGTGCCCAGTATAGAACTGCGAGTTTGCTTCTGTGCGCCGAGGATGGCCCAGACGTACGTGCGAATGGAGTCGTTGAGACGAGTAACCCCGGCCTGCGTGAACCCTAGACCCGTATCTAACATAAATGTACCCCACGCGTCCTGAACCTCAGCAGCCTGCTGTATGTAATCGACGTGAGCCCGTTTCGGAGGTAACATTTTACCAGAAAACACGCCACAGTGCCGAACTCCAGACACTTCCGGCCCGAAAGTCATCGTCGCGGGGTCAAAATTCCCGGCGTTCCGACTGACGATGTGGTCGCCGGAGTGATCGTGTCTAAAATCAGTCTGCGTCCAATTCCCGGACTGACCCCGATTGAGAACGTCCCCTAGGCCAGTGGTGGTAGGAAATGCTTTCTGTCTCCAGTCCGCGTCTTTTGAAACGTTAAATTCGTTACACAGTCTTTCAAACGCCTTACGGTCGTATGCGTTGGAAATGGGATCCCAGGCGTCGTCTTGAGGTAGTGAAATACCTAGTTCTTTGAGAATCCTCCTAATTGTGTAATACACGTGAAAGTTGTAGACACTTCGGAGCATGACATTCTTGGATGTCAGATGGTCTTGATGCGAAACTCCACACCCGGCTGTTGTGCACCATACAGCGAAATTTATTTGGTTCTGCCAAAACTGCATCGGTGTTGCTTTCCACCCGTTTATTACACCTCCATCGTAGTAATACTTGGGCAGCCTATATTGTTCAAAGATGTTAGGGAAATTGGTGGCAAAGCCATTGTCCGGTCTAACTGTTACAGTTAGGTGTACAAGGGGATTAACAACGTCTTTTTGCGTGTATTTACCTCCGACCGCGTACTTTGCATTAGAGCTAACGCTAAATGCTTTGGTATCCATTGAAAGATATTATTATGTTTGCTACTATCACTAATGTTCAAAAAGAGAGTTGTGAACTTCAAAAGTCAATCGACAACTGCTGCGGAAAACGCCGGGTGGGCCTCAGATCAATCACGTTCACGTCGGGTGGAAAAAACCTCAAAACGTACGAGAGAATCAGAGCCGTAGGTCCTTTAGACGACCCTTTTCATTCAACTGCCATATTACGTCCTGGCCTTTGGGGTTTCCGAGATCTCCAAGCTTTAATGGCGGCGAAGATTCCTGGTTTAACCGCTCTCGAAATCGAAAAAGCCACGGGGCTTGCGACATTGTACGTTTATAAAAAAATAGATATCACCCCGGGGTTGGCCTCAATGTTAAGATTAAACCGTTCACCCCCTTACGATGAGGGTGAACGGTTTGTTGTGGGGTCGATCGAGGGGATGACCCCAGTAAACATTGCCTTCACAAAAACTATCGGGGTGCACCTGGATCGGGTGAACACATCGTACAACACGGTAGATATTGATAAAGTCCGAGAAGACCACCAGGCGGACCTTACGGAGGGTTGCGATTAAAGGACTCTCTCATCAGAGAAGCGGCACTAACTGAACTAGACGGGAAAATAACCAAATTTCAAAAAGAGACCCAGTTGGGTATTGATAAAGTCCGAGAAAACCACCAGGCGGACCTTACGGAGGCTTATGATGCGTTGCGCTTAGAGGACTCTCTCAGCAGAGAAGCGACACTTACTGAACTAGACGGGAAAATAGCCGAATTTCTGAAAGAGACCCGGTCGGGGGTTGAGGGGGTCCGAGAGACCACAAGGAGGCCATTGCGGAGGCTTATGGGATGTTGCGCTCAGAGGACTCTCTCAACAGAGAAGCGGCACTTACTGAACTAGACAAAAAAATAACCGAATTTCGAAAGGAGGCCCGGTTGGGGGTTGAGGGGGTCCGAACGGGTATTGAGAACGCCCGAGAAGAACACCAGGCGGCCCTTGCGAAGGCTTATGAGGTGTTGCGCTCAGAGGACTCTCTCATCAGAGAAGCGGCGGTTGCTGAACTAGACGGAAAAATAACTGAATTTCAAAAAGAGGCCCGGTTGGGTGTTGAAAAAGCCCCAGAAAGCCACCAGGCGACCATTACGGAGGCTTATGATGCGTTGCGCTTAAAGGACTCTCTCAGCAGAGAAGCGGCACTTACTGAACTAGACGGAAAAATAACCGAAAAACTGAAACATGTTCGTAGAGCCGCGACCAAAGCGCTTGAGGAGGCCTCTGAAAATATTCGTGCTGAGGCCCATACCTCTATCGGGGGGCTTGCCGGATTGTTGAAAACAATGAAAACGCAAAAACGTGTCATAACAGTTTGGGCTGAGAAGCGGGGCCCATTGGTTGAGGGGCTCTCTGAATATTCGTTCGGTGCCAAAGCGAGTAATACATGTGGGGGATACGCCATGACAGCTCCAGGTACACTTCTCCGAATGGCGGTCTGCTCGGTTAATGCTAGTGGTAAACCTGTGGGCGCGGTCACGATAAAATCTCGTAGTAAGATGGGAAGAACGGGGGGTTGGAGTCACTAAACTCGCTGGAGATATTTCATCGGTGGTTTTGTTCGCCGGTGACGATACAATTAGACTTTCCGAAGGTAGTGTTATTAACTTTGTTACGAAAATCGCTGACCCAGCGAGTTTTTCCACTATTGTTACATTGTTAATTGAACTTAATTTGTAAAATACTAATATATTGAAAATCATGAACGAATCACCGTATCCAATTCTCAATACCGCTCCATTAACACTGTATCCAATTCTCAATACCACTCCATCAACACTGTATCCAATTAACGAAAGAAGTTCAGATTTTAGGTTGAATAATATCGTCGCTATGCAGGATATTTTAGTTAGAGAATGTGCAAATAGAAAAGACACGCTAACAATATAAGCGCGCGGCGAACATAGCTGAAGCATCTAGTACGGTTCTGGCAAGTTTATCTGTAATGAGTGGTGCGGGGACTGCTGCAACGCTATCTACAATTGTAACGGTTCCACTTGCAGGGGTTTTGAGTGGAATTACCGTTTTATCTGGAATACTTTGTATGGTAATTAGGGCGGCGGGTGGAAAACTCGAGAAAAAAAAGTATACATGATAGAATATCCGTTCTCGCTAGGTCTAAGAAAAATAGCATCGACGTTATGGTGTTCAAAGTGTTGGCCGATAAGAAAATATCAAATTTAGAGTTTGAATCCGTGGTGGAAGAAATGGGGAGATATGAAGAATTAAAAAATGATATTAGAATCAAGGCGCGCGCCACCATGCCCAAAATTGAGTGTACTGATTGGGATAAATTTAGGGTAAAACTTGGAAATAAAGTCGGAAGAAATGTTAAAGCACCATTGTGATATTTTAAAAAATAATTAATTTTCTTATATTGGTGCAGTAAACAAATTTACATACCTATACAACATGTGTTTTTCACTGAGAATTACGCCGTAATCACTATTAGTTGTACTGGTGTATCACAATGACAATGTACATATGAGACGCTATTCAGTCGAGGATTACGCTGTAATCGACTGTGTACACACCGTCTGTGTAAATTGATACACTCGGCTATCAATTTACATAACCCGTGTAATTGAAACTGTCTGTTTACCTCGGCTATCAATTTACATAACCCGTGTAATTGAAACACTCGGCTATAAACAACTGTCTGTTTCAATAACCCGTGTAATTGAAACATTGTCGTTACAACTTAAATTAATTACTATGTAATAATAGGGGGTGTTCAGCTTTAAATTATTAAAAAAAATTACAAAAATTAATTATAAAATTAACAAAATAACGAACCATCCCATGTTTTCTTTCGGCAATAGGTATTAATAAATAATTATAATTTGCACACCATTTGTATGTTGTATAGGAAACTGATGAGTATATATATGTTTGTTGACCTTACAACAATTGGTCTCATCTCGTGCATGCCATGTTGTTGATCCGGTATGACGTCGGTCTCGTCTGTTTAATGGTAGCAGTTTATAAATATGTGTGTATTTGGTGATGTAATTGCGTAGCTCAAAGGTGCCGGCCTAAAATGTTTCTGCCTAAGAGCTTTGCAATTTCGGAAACCAAATTCACACATAGGCTCGCCTTACTTCGCTCGTTTCTCTTAATAGAGGAATTGGCAATGGGGTCCAAGGCGACCCGTAAAACTAGACTGTGAGTCAACAGATGCGTGGGCTTAAGAAAGGTCCCAACACCCCAGTGGCTGGGTGCCGGCTAGAAATCTGCCCAGTCGCTGGGGTGTTGTGCACGAGTGGAGGCTTTTGCTATTTTTTGTTCAATATATCTTTATAAGTGATATCGTAGAAATGTATATTCGTAAACGAATCGTTGGGTTTTAACAATTTTATATAATACACCTTAGTTTTATATCCGATGCGCATTATCAGTCTTAATGTTTGTATTTGCCTCTTGTATAGTTCACATAATTGTCGGTATAATATTGTAAATGCAACGTTTTTATCGGAGCGTTATAAATTACGCTGATATTTCATGTATTCGATATCGCCTAGTGTTTTCATTTTATAGAATTTATATATAGGACTATAACCCCCGTATTCTTCGTAAACTTCTTCGACACAGGCATTATAAGCTTTCAATTCCAATTGTATTTTATTATCCATTTTCTCTAATAATTGGTATTGTTTTTTCTGTTCAATTTCCAATATAATTTTGACTCCCTCTTTTCATTAATTATTTTCTCAAAAATTCATAAATTTGCTGTCGGGAGACAATTTCCTCGTTAACCAATTTTTGTTTTTTCGGGGGTGGTGGGGGTGGGGGTAGAATAGAGGGTTGTAAATGATATCACAGTAGGTGGTATCATTTTGACTCCCTTACTACTACTACATATAATAAAGCAACACATGCTGATAATTGAAGAACAATTTTTTTTACAAAACTATTAACCATTCAATCATAACTGTGCACAACTCTATTGCTATAAATATCACATACGTATAGCCTGTTTCTCAAAACATCAACTTGTGCAGTTATTACAAGGCAAATAAATGAAAATAATCCCATACAAGTGCTTGAAAAATCATATTTCCCGGTATTGCCTACTTTGGTTATTTCCAACCCTGATTCAGACAAATATGTTAACCCTTCCTACGCTGTTGACGGAAATTGCCGTCTGCTGTTTTTCATTTTTGCTTTAATTCTTAACAAAAAACTGGTTTTGACAGCACATGTTATGTCAAAACCAGGTTTTTGTCGAGAAATTTTGAAAATAAAACATTTCCAGCAGACGACAACATTTAACTCAGCGTAGTAAGGGTTTATATTATATTACGATTATAATTACTTTGATAGGTAAACCCAAGATATTTTTCATTCAGGACAATCTGTTTGGATTGCCATCAATTAACGCTAAACTAGTGTTCGACCACTATCAAGATGCATGGCAATTTGTTACATTGAACCACACATTTTCTATTTAATGCATTGTAGATATATACTAGCAAGCAAGTTGACCATACATCGCCAGAACTGCATCTTATATTTGAGACCATCCCTCTTTATAATAGTACCATTCTGGCTGCACATGGATCTTTGAGATAATCCCTGATTATATTCCACTAGTTGTACAGCCCTTAGGCAGATTATTTGTATACTGCTGAACAATTATACAGTGGATATACCTAGATTCTGGATAATAAGCCTTCGTTGGCCAGTTACTAGATATAAGCATACAAAAACAATTATTTAAAACTTTTTAAAACAATAAACTTATCGTAAAAGTGCTGTGAAACCAGATTTATCAAAAAGTGCTGCTTGTTTCCATGTCGTCCATTTTGTTAACGTATCATCCAGGCGCTTGTAGAAAATAGGACTGTGACCTTAGACTCTGATTTTTTGTTGTTTGGGTTCTCATCCTGTAGTGTGGCGCACCATCGGATCAGAGTGAAAAAAAATGGTTATCTAAATTATCAGGAGGAGTGTACAGTAAACAATTTTCCACCATTTCCTTTGCCAGTCATAAATGACAATAATATTATCACAAGGCTAATAATCATACTGCAAGATGCTTTCAGATCACGTTTAATTTTCATTTGTGGTACTGCTATTTTACCATATTCAATTAAATTGCACACTACAGGCAGGATATATACCAACAACAAGATAATAACAATCTACAAACTGTAGAATATTATTCTGTGCATTTTTATAATCAACAGAACAATAAATTCTATTAAAACACGGAGTTTTATCTACATCTGTGTAATTCAAAATATAAATTGTGTAGGTTTTTATTGTTTTTTCATATAAGACCCCCCAGTATATGAGAAGCTCTCTTCTGGTAATTGGACAGCTACCAGTCTGTGTTTACATGACATTGACTGCTCAAAATGGCTAAAGAATCCAGTGACGCAGACCGACAAAACCATGCTTTGTAAATCTTTTTTCAATAATGATTTCTGAGTGGACAAAAGTGGGAATAGCTGAAATACAACATTTTGAAGGTATTCTAAACAATTTTTGATTAAAATGTTTACATGACCAAGGGCGATGTGGAATATTTTTCTCCATTTGACAGATAGGTGTCTTCTGCAAAAAATGTCCGGGAAACTGACAATGAAAGTTTCCGTGATTAGTGACAAATGCGGTTTACGAAAATTCCCGACGCGGGGGTAATCCCGACAAATGGTTACGCTACTGTACAATACTTTAATTTAACATGTTTAACCCTTGTTTTCGCTGTTGACTGAAATTTCCGTCTACACTACGGAGACGATTCTCATGTGCTTTCAAAACCAGGTTTTTGTCTAGAAATATTGAAAATAAAACATTTCCAGCAGACGCCAACATTTAATTCAGCGTAGTAAGGGTTAAGATATGATAGTATTGTATAATTGTTTAATTTGTATTAACATATTACTGCAGTTTTCAACTGGCAAAATATATCTTGTCAATATACTAAAATATTTGCTGTCATCCATAGCAGTTGATATGACTAAGTATCATGTATAATATATATAAAGTATGATTTTCTTTATAAAATATGGATGAATGACGATTATAGCCTCATTAGGGGTGGTTGGATCTGAATCCAGAAATCAAATTCTGGAATGTATATTACATGTCACAAAATATCTTCAAAATTATTGCAATTGATCAAGGAGCAAACTCCCCTCATGTTTTCTACAGGGTATATCAGAGTTTTATCAGGTGGACATAACCCTCTCTGACAACTTTTCAATATTTGCAAAACAAAACATTTGTTTGCTGATTATGATGTTTGCAAGACAATATTCACATAATTTTACAACCCCTTCATGTGTGTCCATCAGGAGAAAGAATCCCCCGGACATAATCCCCCCCCCCCTATTTCTTTGACACAGGGGAACAAAATCCCCCCCCCCCCGTCCATTTTTTGTTTTGCTTCCTCAGACAGCATGCAGGTCCTACGAGTCAGTATGGCCATTAAGCGCAAGCATCATTCAATCAGTCTGCCTTTTCTGTATACATAGTTGGAAATTAAACAATCAAGGTGTCCACATTCTTACTTGATTATACTCATTGTATATGAATGCGATATACCCACTTTTGCCTTGTGAACAATAAATGTAAATAAAAGGGGGAGATATTCTATGACCTGCTGGTGAAGAAAAAGCACTACTACACACCATAAGGAAGCTACTCACCAAGTATTAACCATCTACCGGTACATATTATGGTACAAAAGTCTTACGACCAAACGTTGTAAAAAACATGAGCAAGGGCTTGAATTTAAAACTCAAAATTGACTTCGTACATCTACAAGACATAACAAAGCTACATAACAAGTAATTTTATATGTCAGAATTGGACTTCAAAACTAACACCTACATGTTTACATTTCATCCACATGTTCTCATAAATCATTTACCATTTCATAAATGGTAAATACTCATTTCCCCTGTTACAGATTATAGAAATATTTTGGAATATTAAATGGTAGTTTAACTGTTGAAAACTGGAATAATGTGCAGATGACAATCAGGCAATTATACACTACAATCAGTCCTTAAACAGCATTAATTTTCTGAAAGATAATGAATAATAAACTGTTCTTTATTCTATATTTAATTTCTATTTTTGCTTAACCCTTAAACCGCTACTCACAACAATTATCGTCTGCTGTTGCTTTTATAACTTGTATTATTTCTCAATAAAAACATGGTTTGACAGTACTTTAGAATCATTTCCAATGGAAATGATTCTGAAGTGCTGTCAAAGCATGTTATAAATTATTCTAAAGTGCTGTCAAAGCATATTTTTGATGATAAAAATGGAAAATAGAAAATAAACAGCAGACGACAAAAAAAAATAAGATAGCGGTATAAGGGTTAACATATTTATTTCTGAAACTGGAGTACCGTACATGTAATTTTTTTGGAAAATCATTATTCATACAATTAAGGAGCATACTCATTCATTAAGACAGAGGTGTCAACAGTATCAGCCACTGGTGGGATTCAAACTCGGGGTGTGGGTGGTTGGTTGGGAGCACGCGAATGGTAATTTAACGATCGGGGTTCATCCTTACCGGAATGCCGGCTTACATGGTTTGGTCCTCATTTACATTTTCGGGCCCCTGATACTTGAGAGCTAAATCCTGTTATGCCCCATTAACAAGTAATAAGATTAGTGCTGATCATATTACTTTTGGGGCTGGAGCTAAGTGACTCTGGTGTGGCATGGACCTGGCACCAGGTCGGGATATTCTAATTTCAGGGCTGAATATATATTTTTTGGTAAATATTCAGTTCTGATTTTGGGAATTTCCCTCATTATGGACAGGTTGAATACGGGATAGTCCAACCCGTTGGCCCGGCCTTAAATGACCCTGGCAGTTGATAGGCCGTTAAACACCAATAATCAATCAATCAAACTCGGGGTTTCCAGATCCTACGCAGTCCTACGCTCTACCCATACCGAGCTATTCCGGCTAATATATATTTGTGATGAAAATGTTTTGTCAGGCTTGCGTTTTGAAATATTAAATAATAATGTTTAAAACTAGTGAAATAGTGTAAAATAATATACCAAAATATGTGTTATAGTCTGTATCAGGACAGTGTATAGTGACAGTTGTTACATTATGTCCATCAATGTTGTTATGCAACCACTTAGGTTGCAGTGACCACTCACCCTGACCCCTGACCATGCTCCTTGTGGCATAGCACCTGCCAATCACAGCAGCCCCTTATCATACTTATTAAGTCCCGCCCTCCCCATGTTACACATGTACAGAGTCAGTCTAGTAATAGTACTCAGAGAACATAGTACCAATTAAAAGATAGAACACAACTAGTCGTTCAATTAATTGTATTCATCCACAATAGTGATAATACAACATGGTGTCAGAGTAGACGGATTACCTGAATGGACATTTAGACAGTTAAATTCCATGCGAGCAGAATTTAAATCATTCACTACAGAATGGATTTAAACGGTGTACCAACTCCATGTATGGACTGGAATTGTACCAATCTACCTGAAGCGTGGAGAAAATTCCAGCAACACACTGACCTGATATGCAGAGGTCCATTGAAAGACAAGGGAGACGATGTGAAAATAACATACTCGTTGCTCTGGATCGGCGATAAAGGCAGAGACATCTTCGACACATTGTCTTTAAGTGAAGAGCAGAAGACAAACTTGAATGCCGTTTGCGGTGCCATCAAATTGCACATACAACCTAAGTGCAATCCAGTGTTTTCACGTTACAAGTTTGACAATGAAATTCAAGGAGAAAACACAGTGGAACAATTTCTCACAAAGTTGAAGCTATTAGCACAGGACTGCAACTATGCTGATCCAGACGAAATGATACGTGACAGAATTGTGTTCGGTATCAAATCGCAGAAAGTGAGAGAGCGGCTAATCACAGAAGGCGACAAACTCATGTTAGACAAGGCTACTCAGATATGCCAATCAATTAAGTATGCCCATGAACAATTGCGCACTATGAATCAACCAACACCATCAGGTGCCAACACCGACGTCAATGCGGTCCAGACAAGGATGCCACCACGACAGCCACGCAGGTATCCAGCTTCTCCAGATCCGACCGGTGACAGACAGGCGCGTAACAAGCCACCGACGTGGAAACCAAATAGGAGCCCGCGATGCAGAAACTGTGGCCAAACACACGACAAAGATCAGTGCCCAGCCAGAGGACAACAGTGTCATTATTGTCAAAAGTGGAACAACTTCGCTACAATGTGCCTTTCCAAAGCTAAAAATGTCAATGATATTCAAGCCATGGATAATTGTGATCAAGATGTGTATGATCATAGTGAATTGGATGTGTATTCGGCTGTATATGTGGATAGTGTTGAGTCCCGGATTATCAATGGACAGGTATATGCAGAGATACAGGTAGGCCATACAAATCGTTTGATTAAATTCAAAGTTGACACAGGCGCTCAAGTCAACATCCCTACCCTGTATTTCAGAAACTGAACATCAAAGCTGCACTTCAAAAATCCAACACACAGCTATCCGCATACAATGGTAATTCACTTGAATTGTTAGGGTGCATCAAACAGCCCTGCTTATATCCACGGTCTGGTCAAACGCACAATATTGAGTTTCATGTAGTTGATACAAAGTCACCTCCACTATTTGGCTTACAGTCAAGCATGCAGTTCAAACTACTCAAACTCACATACTCAGTAGAAACTGTAAATTCACCCACTTTCTTCACAAAACAATCTGTTCTGCATGACCACTCTGAGGTATTTCAAGATATTGGTCTCTTCCCAGGGGACCGCACGATTCACTTAGAACCCAATTCAACACCTGTTATCCACCCACCAAGAAAAGTCCCTGTTACGTTACACGATAGATGTAAGTCAGAACTGAGTCGCATGGACAAGTTAGGTGTCATTGGTAAGGTAAATGAACCGACTGAGTGGGTAAATTCTATGGTCATTGTGCAGAAAAAAGAAAGAAAGCTCAGAATTTGTTTCGACCCGAAAGATTTGAACAAACGCGAATTTCTGTTGACATTATCAAGATGGTGTCCAATTGTACAATTTGCTTAGAGCACAGGAACTGTAACCCAAAGGAACCCCTTTTTTCCCATGACACGCCCAATTACCCCTGGCAAACTGTGGCCACAGATTTACTTGGGACAACAAGAACTATCTTGTTGTTGTAGACTACTACAGTCGTTTCTTTGAGGTCGAGGAACTTCCGAGTCTAAAAAGCAGTGCTGTGATCAACCGAATGAAGTGTATATTGACCCGTTTTGGAATTTGTGAGAAGGTCCTGTCTGATAACGGCCCTTGTTACACATCTCAGGAATTTGCCAACTTTGCGAAAGAATGTGATTTCCATCACGTGACCTCCAGCCCATATCATCATAAGTCCAAAGGTTTAGCAGAGAAATATGTCCAAATATGCAAACGCATCTTGACAAAGGCTAAGACCGATGGCAAGGACCCACTAATCAGCATTCTCGAGTACAGAGTTACCCCTCTTGACATCGGTTATTATCCATCCAAGCTTCTCATGAGCCGACAGGTAAGATCAGTCCTACCAGTATCCCAAACCAGCCTAGTTCCTCAGGCAATATCCCCTAGCGTAGTTCAGGAGAAAATCCGCTCTAAGAAACAGAAGGTGAAATCTCACTATGACCAGACTGCTAAGACACAAATTCCCAATATGACAAAACATGGAAACCAGCTGTAGTGACCGCGAGGCACAATAGCAGGACATACACTGTTCGTACCCCAGCTGGTTCAGTGTACACTCGCAATAGGCAACACTTACTCAAAACAAAACAGCACACAGCAGACATTGATGCACCAGATTGTGAAATATAGAGTGCCCCTGAAAATGTAGAACCGCACGAGGAAGCCCAAATCTCAGAGCAGGCTCCGCCTCGTATCTCTGCAAAACCCACCGTTGATAATCAGGAACACAACTCTGATATGTACATAAAACTTAGGTCTGGAAGGCTGGTTAAGCCAAACAAATAACCCTTGTGTTATAGCTGTATTCATTAATCTGTGCTAAAGACTAATGGGTCAGTTATCCCAACAAGACTCCATGGAACTATTGTGTTGCAGGAAATGTACTGACCACATGTGGCATTAAGGACAGTAGACATTGATTCATTAGGTGGTCAGCTAGTAACTAGATTGGTCAGTAAGCGAGGCTTACGGAATACCCCCCGCGTGGGCCCAGGTACCCCTAAAATATGTAAACATTTCCAAGTGTGTGGGCTTGTGACCTTGACTCTGGGATTAGCGCGAGCGGCATGAACGTGAATTTGTCACAGGGTGGTAGAGGTCCATTGGAGCAATGAGTGTGTGAAATGTGAAGCAGATCCGAGCAAGGAAATAGAAGTTATAACCGATTTCTCTGATGTTCAGCTTTGTAAAGAGATTACCGTATAACCTCGAATTAACGCCCCCGGAGGCGTTACATTTTACAAAAGGGGGGGGGGCGTTTATTAGCCAGCGAAAAAAAGAAAAAAAATAGAAAGAAATTACCAAGGACCGCCAATTTCAAACACAAATAAGGATTTAAGGATTATTTGTGTTTGAAATTGGCGGTCATTTGGTAACAAACTTTTTTTTTATTTTTTTATTTGGGGGGGGGGGGGGGGGGGGGCGTTTATTAGGAGGGGGGGGGGGCGCGTTAATTCGAGGTTATACGGTACGTATGTGACGTTGACCTCGAGATCAGCGGGGATTTGTCACAGCATATGAAAATATTAAGAATTTTCAAAGAAAGAAATAGAAGTTATAACATATTTCTCTGATGTTAAGTTTTGTAAAGAGACTAAGTATGTGACCTTGACCTTGGGATCAGCGGGATTGGACAGTCGTAGATTTGTCACAGCATGATAGTACAACCTTAGAGGAATGCACAAGTGAAATAATAAGAATTTTCAATGAAGGAAATAGAAGTTATAACTTATTTCTCTGATGTTAAGTTTTGTAAAGAGACTAAGTATGTGACCTTGACCTTGGGATCAGCGGGGATTGGACAGTCGTAGATTTGTCACAGCATGATAGTACAACCTTAGAGGAATGCACAAGTGAAATAATAAGAATTGTCAATGAAGGAAATAGAAGTTATAACTTATTTCTCTGATGTTAAGTTTTGTAAAGAGACTAAGTATTTGACCTTGACCTTGGGATCAGCGGGGATTGGACGGTCATGGATTTGGCACAGCATGGTATTAGAGCCTTACAGGAATGCATGTGTGAAATATTAAGCATTTTAGATGAAGGAAATAGAAGTTAGAACAATATTCTCTGATGTTAAGTTTTGTAAAGAGACTAAGTATTTGACCTTGACCTTGGTATCAGCGGGGTTGGATGGTCGTGGATTTGGCACAGCATGGTAGTAGAGCCTTACAGGAATGCATGTGTGAAATATTAAGCATTTTAGATGAAGGAAATAGAAGTTATAACAATATTTCTCTGATGTTAAGTTTACGGACTAAGTATTTGACACCTTGGGATCTGCCGGGGTTGGACGGTCTTGGATTTTGCACAGCATGGTAGTAGAGCCTTACAGGAATGCATGTGTGAAATAGCAAGCATTTTAGATGAAGGAAATAGAAGTTATAACAATATTTCTCTGATGTTAAGTTTTGTAAAGAGACTAAGTATTTGACCTTGACCTTGGGATCTGCGGGGATTGGACGGTCGTGGATTTGGCACAGTATGGTAGTAGAGCCTCACAGGAATGCATGTGTGAAATATTAAGAATTTGAGATGAAGGAAATAGAAGTTATAACAATATTTCTCTGATGTTAAGTTTACGGACTAAGTATTTGACACCTTGGGATCTGCCGGGGTTGGACGGTCTTGGATTTTGCACAGCATGGTAGTAGAGCCTTACAGGAATGCATGTGTGAAATAGCAAGCATTTTAGATGAAGGAAATAGAAGTTATAACAATATTTCTCTGATGTTAAGTTTACGGACGGACGGACGGACTCCATTATACCCCCCCCCCCCCACAACTCGTTGCGGGGTGGGTATAATAAACAATTTGACATGCTATTAAACTGTCATCTTATCAGAAGGCAACACATAAAGGATTTCAGTAATTATTTGTTTATGAACCTTAAACAGTGTATAGTGACAGTTGTTACATTATGTCCATCAATGTTGTTATGCAACCACTTAGGTTGCAGTGACCACTCACCCTGACCCCTGACCATGCTCCTTGTAGTATGGCACCTGCCAATCACAGCAGCCCCTTATCATGCTTATTAAGTCCCGCCCTGCCCTCCCCATGTTACACATGTACAGAGTCAGTCTAGTAATAGCACTCAGAGAACATAGTACCAATTAAAAGATAGAACACGTACTAGTCGTTCAATTAATTGTATTCATCCACAATAGTGATAATACAACAACAGTGACTGGTGCATTTTCTTTATTCTATTTTACTTGACACAGAGCTTTTCATCATGTGATGTGCTATTCACAAAAAGTATTTTTATTACAAATTTATTATATTATATCAACATAAACCTTTTTTTTTTTTTTGGCAATTTATTAATAAATTACATTTATTTAATTATTCATCAATTTTAAAATATCAGTCAATTGCTGTATTTGATTCTGACATTATCTTGTGCCGATTATGCTATCATTCGTGCTAATTATCACTACTATACAGATATTTTATTTACAAAAACGCTACACTGGTTACACATCTTAAATGTACACTATGCTCGTGTACCAGCGTTTGTCACCATGACTATGGGTCCCTCCATTGAAACATATTGAGGGGACACTGTGGACAGCTAGTTGTATACAACAGCAGGGGGTAGGTAGATGGTGACATACCACTATGTTGGATCTTTGGATCAATTTGACCCCTGTATCCAAACAAGTGCGGGGAAGGACACACCTCATGTCTCTTCTGACCAATCAAATTCTGTTTGGTAATTGAACAGATTATTATTTTAGCTTGATTTACCATTCAGTCAGTCACTTCATCCAAGTTAAGAAGCTAGTGAAGTTGGCAGAAAAGTTACGTATTATTTGTATTTTGATACAGGCAAGTTGAACTATATTTGCAAAATATAAATTGTTTATCTAGGTACCATTATATATTTGTTTAGTTCAGTTAATGTAACACAATTGAAAATTTCCAGATAATTATTATTTACTTATTCTATTTTTTTGAAAACATCAATTCAGTGGAAACTTGGGACAAAATATTAAAATCATTTTATTAAGTGGAAACTTGGTAACTGAGTTGCTGTGCACTGCGCGGTATTCCATTTACTGGGATTACACACATGGTTTCAGATCGATTCATTTATTAAATAAAAAATAAATAGAATAATTTATTCAGTGGAAACTTGATATCTTGTTGCTGTGCACTGCGCAGTATTCCATTTACTGGTGATTACACACATAGTTTCAAATAGTTTCATTTATTACATAAAAAATAAATGGAATAATTTATTCAGTGGAAACTTGGTATCTGAGTTGCTGTGCACTGCGCGGTATTCCATTTACTGGGGATTACACACATGGTTTCACATAGATTCAAACAAATATTAAATCAATAAATTTTATTAAGTGGAAACTCGTGATCTGTGCACGTACTGCACAATATTCCATTTACAGGGGATTACACACAGTTTCACATAGATACAAACAAATAACATGTACCTAAAATTTACATTTTATTTATATATTAGATATAAAGTGTGCAAATGTTTCATGATACATGGGCGATACCGTGACAAAATAGGCAACTCATTTCTGATTATTGTTAATTCTACATGTTGCTGCAAAAAATAAATTTGGCTAATAAATAAATTAACCCTTTCAACACCAAGTAACTGGGATGGAATCTATTAACCCTTAGACCGCTATCTTATTTTTTTTGCCGTCTGCTGTTTATTTTTTATTTTCCATTTTTGTCATCAAAACATGCTTTGACAGCACTTTATAATAATTTACAACATGCTTTGACAGCACTTCAGAAACTTGGAAATGACTCTGAAGTGCTGTAAAACCATGTTTTTCATGAGAAATAAGGCAAGCTATAAAAGCAACAGTAGACGACAATTGTTGTGAGTAGCGGTCTAAGGGTTAAGAATGTTCTATTAATCATAAAAAGGGTTGTTTATTAGAAAATGTGTCACAACCAGTGCAGATACTGATGAGATGGCTCGTTACGAGCCGGCTCAACTGGATCTATACTGTTTGCAAACAGTGGTCTGTGGTGTTGAACGAGTTAACACAAAAACGACAACCGTAAATAATAATTTAAAAATTCACCCTTCCCCGTAACAAATTAGTTTATATACATGTAGGTGTTTATTGAGATTTTATTTGTTGTTCAAATTGTTAGTCCTACCCGAATAACATTTCTTCTCATTTTGGCATTACAATGTCAGTTTAGTATGCTTGTTTGAGCTTGTGTGTTTTGCCAAAGTATTGTACCGTGAAAAAAATAATATAGGTTACAATTTAGTAAAAAAAATAAAATAAAATATTTGTTTGGTCTAAATACCCCCATTTCGTGAAATTGGGGCTCCAATAAGGAATAACTACCTTAATCATAAAGCAATCTATTATTTACTATGCTTTACACCTTAGTAATAATATCACATTATTTCTATTCCGTTCCAGGGTGGTAAAACCGATAAAAAAGCACTGAAACTGTTCAGCAGGCATGTTATTGAGAAGTAGCTGTATTTGCCACATCATTCTGTTCTACGTTTTATGTTGTTGTGACCAAACTGATCTGATATAATAAATAGCATGACCAGTGTAGATCATCATGAACCGTTATGTTGTTGGATACTTATTGTGTGTATTAATGTGGACATGTGTAATTGTGTCACTGTAAATGTGTGTAAATATGTAAATGTGTTAATGTGTATATGTTTGTACGAGAGTGTATTTAAATCATTAAATGTTCTACAAATCATCGACACACCAAATATGGACAAACTGTATGTTTCAAGAAAATGTGTATATGATCACAGCAGAGAAAATACATGTACACATAAAGCAAACATTTTTATGCAATTTTGCTTAGCAATGCAACCAACATGCATGATGTGATATCATGCATTATACATGTATTGATTAAGATAACATTGCAAGATTAGCTGCCCTCATCCTTTGCCACAATTTCATGAGCCTGTCACGTGGTATTGTATCAAAGTATTAATCTTCACAAACATAGTTCAATCAGTTGCATACCTTACATACAAACAAGTTTAAACATGTATTTTGATGTATTTTGTATTTTGACGAAATATCCATATATGATCGTGAATAAAAGCAACCGAGACAGTTCCAAATTCACTCTCGCCAAAAGTCCATGAGGAATTGATTAAATGTAACAATGCCTGTTCTGTGCAGTTATGTATCTCATAGGTTAAGGTCAATTAATTGGTTTACAGTTTTTCTGATAGTTGTGTTCATTATTATCGTGAATCTCTTGATCATTTCGTTGTATACCCCAGGCATAAAATGTATATATAATAGGGGTATATAGGTTTACACATTCAATCCGAACGTTCGTCATTCCATCTTACCGTTTGTCTGTCCATAACACTTTGTCCGTTACTCACCAACATCTACCAAACAGATAAATAAACAGCTACAGCTCTACACCAGAAACTGACTTTATAAACTTTGACCTTAATATGACATTGACATACCTTTTCCACTTAGACATTTGGATTTAATTGTGCATTTAAATCTCCAGGCCCTATAAATCATACCGACACCAAACGTTTATAAAATAACCAGCTACCATTCTCAATCACAAATTTACATCACATTGGTATGACACTTTTTACTCTTCAAATACCTTCAATCCAATTTGTTTGATTAAATGGTTGGTGGGTCGAGGCGGTGGGCAGGGGTATATGTGAGCCCCTACTCACTTGCTGTAGTTTTACTGTGTTTGAGGTAATGCTATACATGGTCGATGCAAATATTCAGTTCTGATCATTGTGATTCCATTGGCCTACCGGGATCAACTATCTCACGTATATGTATGAAGCCTCGGTCAATATGACTTTTCTGCCAGTGAATATCAGATCATATTCTATGGCCAACTATCAATAATTGTTTTATTATATGATAATAGTTGGAGACGCTTCTAATGTGCTTCCAAAACATAACGTGGAATAGACAAATGGTGTTTTATATATTTAGACAGTGAATATAACGTGGGAAAACCCAAGCCCAGTGAATATAACGTGATATTTTTCTTCGCCGATGGCAGTCTGGCCAATCATGTACTGTTTATTTATAGATCATATAATAAAATGGAGTATGAATGCAATGAGTAAACCACTATTACATTTTTTTAAAGAGCTGAGCTTCTTACCGTGATATAATTCGTGATTGGATCCTTCTGCTAAACAAACAAGGAAGCATACCGAAAACAGATAGAAACAAATCATGCTAATCAGTTCACACGGTTAAAGAAACATTTTCTGACATGTTGCAACTCATAGTTTATAAAATGAAATGTAAAATGCGATATAATATCCCGAGACGTTACAACATGAATACGACTTTCGCATTTCAAAGGGCGTGCTCCACAGATGATTTGTATTAGTTGAAAGTATAGCACATAACTATGTTGTTATTTACGTAATGTATCCATGCATGCATAAGGAAAATGGTGTAAACTACTGCCATCTGCCGAACCAAGTGCTATACCTCTGTAAACTATGTTCAAATATAAGAAACCAATCAACATTCAAATGATATGACATGCTTTATGTAACAATGCAATGCAGAATTTTGTTTTGCTAGCCATACCTATTTGTTATTCATGCATATGATTTACTACGTAGTACACGTATGAAGTTATTAAAACATACTTGATGTACACAACATACATTTATATATATTATGTATATATTTGTGACTTTTGTAAAAAGAAACACCATATTTTGTCTGTACAGTTCATTGGTGAGTAAACTAATCGCCTGAAAAAACGGGTCACTTTTGCATGTCAAGACGTGAGAACAATATAAACTCTAGAGGCGAATGCCCAATATTTTGAAATTCATCGTCTTATTAAGTGATTTTTTATGACGTAATCAAACGACAGTAAAGTGTTTTCTTATCCGTGGTGGCCGATTCCAATTTAAACGTGTTGGAAAAGGTGCAAAATAAAGGCGAAGGAAACAAGTTGTCGTTTCAAATTATGTTCTAACATGGTGTACATTTACTTATTAACAATACCTGAAAGGTCCATGCATAATGTCATGCATAAGAACACATTTTATAACGGCGTATAAATTGGTGAGTATCGATAATGCGTGTTGCGGTTATCGGTTGAAATTGATGAGAGGCGTTTAATGACTCTTGTACATTCGTTGCAAGTGTTTCCAAGACTGTGGTATATATTAAGCACATTTCCACCTCATGCACCTAGCAAATGAAGTGATTCGTTATACCCCAAAGTGATTCATTATTCACCCACGACATGTCTATCGTAAACAGACTTATTTATTTTAGTACAATATTTCATTTTAGTTTAGTGCTAATTAGTAGATATTTTGTCTAAGCCGTGGCAAAAGAAATGGTTTAAAACTCAAAATAAGCGCCTCGTAATCAGTAATCACCAATTGACATATGCATTACTCACCAATAAACTGTATTAGTGTTGTCCAGAACATAGTTGCTATAGTCACCAAAATCCGACATGTATGCCAACTAAATTAGAATAGAAGTTCATGACACGTTTGCACATACATGTATGTTCATTTATATCAGCAATCAAGTTACAAACATGACAAAGACACAGTGGTTAACATGTAATATGATGAATATTTAGCATGAATTTACTTCTACTTTGTATGATATTCTGGGCCTGAAGTTATAGATCATTGGACAGTGGTCGGGAGCCTGTGATGTATAATTTAACTGAATCCTGACTTTGGCTTGGCTCTCATGTACTTTATGCATAATACATAATGTTAAATTTGTTTTGGCTTATATTTAAGCTTGGGAATTGGCTCACATCATTAACACCTTCCATACTACGAATAAGTGACAATGGGATTATATATAGATTATAGTAAATATATGTACCAGTACATGTATACTGAAAACGAAACCAAAAGGCCAATAAATGGAACATGATTATTCAACATGTCCTAATCCCTATCTCAGTGTACAGCATCTCATTCATCTAGTTTGATGCTACTTATATTCTCTGCAGATGGGACTTTGGTATGAAATTATTGCAATTCCTTCGAAAATGATTCTATTCAGTTATTGAGTCATTTCATATGTTACATATATGTAAATTCTGCAGTGCCGCCAACACAAACACGCCCTTCCCATGGGTATGATTAGAGATCTTTGTTTTGCCACATCCACATCAATCCCGGGAAATCAGGCTGGTCTTCCCAAATTTGAGCGCAACAATTGAGTCACACGTGACAGAAAATTGTACCCTCTCTATCTATGTTTAGAGAGAAAGGGTAAATTTTGCTGTCACCTGTGATTCCATTTACATGTTATCTATGCTTAAAGTTTCACTTCATTGCATGCATATGTATCGTATTCAGTATTTGTTGTGTATGTTTCTGTGGCTATTTTGTGTGTGTTTTATAAATTGAATATTATCACAATCATGAAAATGTAACGTAATATACAAAATATGGATAATATATCGAAAATAAAATATATACAGTTACACATATTACATCTTTCTTTGATAGTGGGTGGATGCTTAGATCGTAGCTGATGGGTAATTCAGAATGCCGAATTTACATGGTTTGGCCTTCAGGTACATTTGCTGCCTTCTGATACTTCTGAGAGCTAAATCCTGTTATACCCCATTCAAGTAATACAGTTAGTTCTAATTCTTATACTTCTGGGGTTGGAGCTAAGTGATTGTGGTGGCACCAGGTCAGGTTATTCTAATTACAGGGCTGAATATATATTTTTCCCAGATGGGGGTATGGAAGAGATTTATGGAGCGGGTGGGGGTGTTCTTCCGGGAAAATAATTGAGGGGGGGGGGGGCGTCATACAAACAAATTGAGGGGATATATAGGCCGATAGGGGTGTGGAAGACATTTATTGAGGGGGGGGGGGTGTGATCCGTCATCCTGGTAGCAAATTTGAGGGGGGCGTATATAGGCTGATGGGGTGATTTATTGAGGGTGGTGGTGGGCGTCTTCCGGGTAAAACAATTGAGGGGGGTCACCCTGGTAAAATAATTGAGGGGGGGGGGTCATTTGGATAAACATTGAGGGGGGTATATAGGCTGATGGGGTATGGAAGAAATTTATTGAGGGGTGGGGGTCTTCGGGAGAATAATTGAGGGGGTGGGGCATCATACAATAAAATGAGGGGGTATATAGGCCGATGGAGGTGTGGAATTTATTGAGGAGGGGGGGGGTCGGGGAAAAATTGATGAGTGTCATCTGATAAAAAATTGAGGGGCGGTATTTCCGGATAAAAAATTGAGGGGGGTTCATTTGGAGGGGGTACATAGGCCGATGGGGTATGGCAGAGATTTACTGAGGGGGGGGGGGGGGGGGGGGCGGGGGGGGGAGTCATCGTGGTAAAAAATACGAAAAAATTGTAGGGGGTATATAATCCGATGGGGGTGTGTGTGAAGAGATTAATTATTATTGATGGGGGGGGGGGTCATCTGGATAACAAAAAATTGAGGTGGTTGGGAGGGTATGACAGGATATGTGGAAGAGATTAATTTATTGAGGGGGGTGGGGGGTCTTCCGGAGGAAAAAATGAGGGGGGTATCCGGATAAAAAATTGAGGGGGGGGATTGAGGGGGGGGTCATTTGGAGGGGTATATAGGCAGATGGGGTATGGAAGTGATTTATTGAGGGGGGGGGGGGGGTCTTCCGGGGGAATAATTGAGGGGGGGGCATGCATTATGCAAAAAAATTGAGGGGGTAATAAAATCCGATGGGGATGTGGAAGAGATTAATTTATTGAGAGGGGGGGGGGTCTTCCGGGGGGGTTGGGTGGGAATTGAGGGGTGGGTCATCTGGATTTAAAAAATTGAAGGGGGCGTATCTCCGGTATAAAAAATTGAGGGGGGGTCATTTGGAGGGGTTATATAGGCAGATGGAGTATGGAATAGATTTATTGGGGGGGGGTCTTCCGGGGAATAATTGAGGGGGGGCGTCATACAAAAACATTGAGGGTGGTACATAGGCCGATGGGGTGTGGAAGAGATTAATTTATTGAGGAGGGGTGGTCGTCCGGGGGGGGGGAAATTGGGAGGGGGGTCATACTGATAAAAATTTGAGGGGGTCTCGGGTGGTATAAAAATTTGAGGGGGGTGGTATATATTAATATTGAGGGTGGATGGGGATCATTTGGAGGGGGTATATAGGCCGATGGGGTATGGAAGATATTTATTGAGGGGGTCTTCCGGCGGTAAAATTGAGGGGGTATCCCGATAAAAGATTGAGGAGGGGGTATCATTTGGAGGGGGTATATAGGCCGATGGGGTATGGAAGAGATTTATTGATGGGGGGGGGGGTCTTGCGGGAGAATAATTGAGGGGGGGGGGGGAGGGTCGTCATTTGGATACAAAATTGAGGGTGGTATATAGGCCGATGGGGTATGGAAGAGATTTATTGAGGTGAGTCTTCCGGGTGGAAAATTGAGGGGTCAGTTGGATAAAGAATTGAAGTGGGTATATAGGCCGATGGGGTATGGAAGAGATTTATTGAGGGGGGGGGGGGTCTTCCGGGTGTAAAATTGAGGGGAGGGGTCAGTTTGATAAAAAATTGAGGGGGTATATATCGTATGTAGTTTCAAACAAACACCAATGATGGAAAAGCGATCAATGAGTTTGATTGTATGAAATTTCATACGTTCGCAAATATTTGTTTTCTGAGACTTAGTTAAAGCTGTATATAGTCCAGTATTATTTATTTCGATCGCAATTTCAAGCAATCACAAATGATGGAAAAGCGATCAATGAGTTTGTTTGTATGAAATTTCATACATTCGCAAATGTTTTGTGTTCATTGTATGTAACTGTATTATTTATTAAAAGAATACAAAACTGGCATTACTTTTTGTGTATATATTCAGATAATGGTACTCATTCAAAGCAAAACTATGTACATTGTTGAGTCTGATTTGAAAATATGGTCTTTCCGAATGTATGATATTTCATATAATCGTAAAAAATATACCAATAATGG